>CM067530.1:11627500-11857000 GCA_034509925.1 Hirudinaria manillensis | reverse complement strand
ATAAATATACTTTACATTAAGTATGATTACTGTTGATCATAAAGTTACAGTTGTACAAGCCACAGAAAAAATCATATAGGAAGGTTCCCTGACTGTTAATTTATTAGATGCTAACTATAAATAGAAGGGTAACATCTCAGTGAAAAGACGTCGATTACTCATAACTTCGGATGCTATATTCATATTACCCACAATATCAATTTTCAGAACAAAGTCAAGGGTTGCAAGGGTTTCTGCAGTCCAGAAAATGCAGTCAATAAAAATTTAGAAGCAATCACACCCCAAAATGACAATTTCTGCTAAAGTGAAAGCAGTTCAAACTTGACACTTCCTTTTGAAAATTCAAAAGTATATCACTTTATGCACTACAATATCTCAAAAGAATGTTTTAAATGAAAGTGGCTGCTTGTCTAATTTTAGTCTAAAATAACATCTATATTTTAGGTAAAACAAAACTTATTAAACTATCATGGCTAAATAGAAAATATAAATGACTGCAAGGTAACCACTAAGTTATAACCACTTTATATAATTATGACAAAATTCAAACCTAGGGAGGAATTCTGTTCTGACTTGTAAACATCAGGAATTTTGCCAATGGAAGATGAAATCATATTCACTGTGGCACAACCATTGTAAATACTTTTTTCATATTCTATGAGCTGTTCAAAGAATCCTGGGTTTGGTCTAATTTGAGGCCTCACTGTCTTCAAGTATTGGTAGGCCTCAAAAAGTGTCATGGCATTATACCTCATCAGGTAGGCAATGCATATTGTTGCTGATCTACTCACTCCTGCCATGCAATGAACAAGTACACCAAAAGACTGGCTCTGGGATAAATAGGAATTGGCTTACTTCGATTGATTATTCATAATTAGTGATATCATTAATTACTACAAATTAAGTATTTAAGACAACAATTACATTCAACTAACAATGAATGATCTAATTCTGTCTGTACAGATATCGAAATATTGATTTATCATAACATCTGGGTCATCGTCAATCTCTATTTTGAGAATTTCCACTCCATCTACATTTATAGATTCGTTACACGTTGTTAAGTCTATGACAAGACGTACATTCCTAAAGTTTAGATTTTGTTGGGTTACTCCCAAGACACCAGATATATAAAGATTTTCTAACACCCGGCTAGGCTGAAAATCACTCATTTCGTTTCCAAGTTTGATTCTAAGATATTTCCACAACGCAGACAGCCTCACTGACGCAGAAGAAACACGAGTTTTACAGGCTGACTTCCGACAAAACCCACTTCGACCATATTAAGTACGAACATAATATTTGAAAAGACTTCATTAAAGTATCTAAAAATTTCTTCTAAATGTGTAAAATAATTCACTGTTGATTTCTAAAGCAAGAAATATAATAGTTTCTCTTCCATAAAATTGATCATTTTTTACGATTTTCTTTTTCTTTAATCTCCGCAATTTCCATGTCTCGCGTTGAGCATCTAGTAAAAAATAATATATATTATGTTTCAACATTACTTACGACAAAAAATATTTTTAGGCAACTGCATTGAAAATAAAGATTCGCGTGGGTATTTTGTGAGTTTCACGATGAGCAGAACGAACGAAGAATAATACAACTGGCAATGCTCGCCCTCGTACCTACATTAATCATTTTTCAGAGCCCAAAGTATATTGTGATATGTGGTTTTCATCTGGAGTTTGACAATATTCTCCGTACCACCTCGAGGATCGTATGTCCGGAAACCACATGCGTCTATCTTCGTCTAAAAGAATTCCTTCTATTAGCCTCCTGCATGAATTACTACAAGCATTTGGTTCAAACTCAGGTCCGGCCTGTGTAGCTCTAACTAAGGCTTTTTTATCTTCCGTGTTAAAGGGTAATTCTCCAATGACCTGTTCAAATGAACGAACTTGTTATTAGATTAAATTGTAATTGTCAATATTTAATACACTTCTGGCTTTTCTGCTAATTCAGTCAATAAAGACAAAATACCCACAAATACGTAAAGAATAATTCCTATGCTCCATATGTCAGCCATTTGTCCAACGTATGGAGTACCGGTGAGAATTTCAGGGCAGGCATAAGCATAGCTGCCACAAAATGTCTCACTGAGTTTATAAGCTCCATTTATGGGCAGCATGTTTGATCTAGCGAACCCAAAGTCAATAATCTGCAAGAACGGGAACAACACTATTGAGAATCCATTGATCGTTTGTACTATAGTACAATTTATTCCGACAATACAATTTAGAGTCAATTCCTTACCAGGTGACATCGAAATAATGAGGAAAATTTAAACTTAATTTCGCAATTTGGAATGCGACTCCAAAATGGTTAATGACTTGGCTGCATCTTCATCCGCTCCGAATCTGTTTTGAGCCATCTCAGTAGACTCCCACCTTGTGACGAGACGCTATCAAGATCTTACCGATTCATTTACTACCAATTATTAAAAGCCTTCCTTTTTCCTTGGCTTGTACTTGTGCTTACAAAACAGTCGCGTTACATTCATAAGAATGCTAGAGAGCAACAGATCTAGAATAATTTCACGGGACGCACACTTTGGAACTTAGATTCGCGATAGACAGGGTGATAGAATTTTTGCAGGAACCGAGACAGGGAAATGTATGCCAAGAAACAATTTGAAAGATTAAATCCACACAAACAAAAATCATTTGTTAACAAGTTGGTTGAACTGGTAATTACATCATTCTTTAGATCTCACTTTGATGTTATTTTTCACGTCCAAAAGAAGGTTTTCGCACTTTAAATCCCTGTGTACAATTCCGATGGAATGTAGATATTCGACAGCATCGCAAATCTGCTTGAACCATACTCCAGACGCGGGCTCTGACAATCGCTTTGCCTTTCTTATTATGTCGAGCATGCAACCCTTGTTTGCTAGTTCCATGACCAAATAAACCCTGGCGTTGGTCTCGATAGTTTGTAGGAATGTTATAAGATGTGGATGTCTAACCTGTGACATAAATAAGGACAATAACTGACGACAATTAATGCGAAATAAATGCAAAAATACATAGCAACAAGATCAATGGGCTTCGAGTGGTTTAGTTATACATTTTTAATCACAAATTTTATCAATAAATATTTTAAAATAATAACAACAACTCGTAGAGTTTTATATAAAATAGATTCATCTGGTCTATTACATTAACAGTTGCGGAACTAGTACTTATTTATTAATACTTATTTAAGCTGCACTTCATTGATCATTGATTAGTGGGGCATTTCTTTGGTAGTTTTGTGGCCATAAAATACAAATTAAAAGAATTTGACCATAAAAAACAATTACATGATATATTAAATTAGTAATTCGTAGAAACGTCGACTGTTTAATCTAAATGAGAGACGTGTCTGAAGAGTTCTGAAACATTTTTAAGCTTCATTTCACCGTTACGCCAAGACTCCACCCATTCTCGTAAATGTTTATTTTTAACAATGGAGGCCTCAATGGAGTCTGACTCAAGGTACTGGTGTGAATATAGTCCGGACTGAATACATTTCGAACTAGGGTATTATAAAGTTTTGCTTTTTACATGTTTCGAATGGCTTTTGTCAGTAACTTTCACTTAAGGTGAAATTTATTTGAATTCTAATATGCAACATTACAAAATTTGCTTCAACTAACGATTCCAAATGTCTTATTCATTTACGTTCATAAAGTATGCTTAAAATAGCTAGGCATTGTGAATTGCATCTTGCCAAAGTTTAGATCTCTTGAAACAAATATTGGCAAATAGGCATTTCAAGTTCACTGTAGTTCAAAAGAAGAGTCAGCTGGTAGTTGGAATAGGCGACAACTTCCTTGACATTAATGACAAAGGAGATAATTTAACGCGCAAAGATTTCCTCTTTCTCAATAAGTGTGATTAAAATGGACATCATAGAACTTCATTTGCATCATTATTACGAAGCCATTCGGCATTTCAAGCTGTCAAAGAGATAGTTAGTCATAAATGTACATTTGATTATAGCAGGACTAAAAATAGTAAAATATAAAGAAAAATCATGCTTCAATACGGCCTTCAACGATTCGTAAACAGTGAGGTGTAAGTAGAGTCCAAATAATATTTTTATAAATTCTCAAAATCCGCTCATCTCTCGTTGCAAGCTTTCAAAATACTCGATTGTTTGCGAAGTACATTTCTCGGTAGAGTAGCAGATTCGGAGAAAAACTTAACTTTCATCGTTTTTCGACGCAAACGTACGAAGATGGATTCGTCCCTCCGCGTGCAGAGTGTAATAATAAATGAACAATTTTATGCTTTTTAGAGTCAATGGCGTTTTCTTAAGCGTAACCACAAAATCACCAAACACGTCCACATTAGCAGCTTTTAACTTCAATTAATTTAATTATTTATTTGTGGTCATTAAAATTCAATTAAGATATAAAAAAAATGGCAAGTTGCAAGATGCGCAAAATTGAATCTCGTTTCCAAATTATGAGTTCTGTCTGTGATGAATCGAATATATCTTTTTATGGCAATTCGTCATGTAATTAATAAATAATTTGTACTTATTGATCTTTCAAGCTTTTTGGAATTTATTAAATTCTTGACCATTTGTGAAGCTGTTGTATGCAAGCAAAGACAAAAGGGAAAGAAATGCAATAATGCCAATGTAAATGATTGAAATCAACTAACCTTCTTAACAATGTCTATTTCTCTCGGTAGGAATTTGTCCACATAATCAGATTTTGACTCAATTTTGGAGACTATCTTTATTGCTACTTTAGCGTTGTGGCGGGAAGAATTGGCCAAAATGACTTTTGCATATGATCCATAGCCAATAATCTTTAAAGGTTCGTAGCCAAACTGTCCCCAAAGAATTGGTTTGACATCGCTCAAAAATGTCTCCTCAATGGTTTCGCTTTCTTTCGATAATTTCCTTCTTTTGGAAAAGTGTTTAAAAAATTTTCCACTCATTTCTGGAGTCCTGGCTATAGCATTGGTTCCCTTTAACAATATAATTATTCCCAAAGAGTTGTGTCAGCAAACAAATTCTACTTCACTAAGAATCAATTTAAATTCTTAAATCTGGGAAATTAATAGGCATTATTTCGCTGTAACAATATTTAAAATTAATCTCAAATTCCACGTGGAATTTCAGTTCTTGTTTTGTCACAAGAAATAATCAGTTGCTATCAGTTACAAAACAGCTTTTAAATAATTTGTTAGCGGTGGAATTTTTGCCCGGTGATTCTTCAAATATTTACAGATTTTCAAAGTCAATTGTCAAACGAAGAAAATTAATTACCACGTTTCCATTATATAAAATTTGTAAACGTCTTTGATGCAATGTATTTGCAATATGTATGTTTAATTCATTGGATGTTTTTAATCGTTTCACTAAGCTAAGAGAGGTCAGCATCACCAGTTTCATTAAAGATTATGGTAAAACAAGAATGACAGATCTGCCAGAATATGTCGCCTCACAATATCATTTTGTTGGCTAAATAGTTTTGTGGAGCGTCCCAAATGATATAAATTAAATTACCATAAATTATTAATCTGTGTTGACATCTGCCTTCTTATAACGTAATAATATAATATATATATATCGACATACTACTCTTATATATGGTGTTTAAGTTATTCTGGAAAGAAGTGAATAGTAATATAATAGGCAACAATAAGATCTAACAGCTCAACACTTTTATCATTAAATAATTGTAATAATATACGATTTAAATACAATTAATGCAATGTCCTTACTCAAGTTATAATCAGTATGCATGCAATTCGCATTTTCAAAATCATCATAAAGCCACATAATTTGTACACATTCAAAATCCCGGTAGAGCTTTCAGCGTAAATACCAATGGACTATATTTACCTCGTATAGGATGAGTCAGTCTGTTCTTGTGAATTTTATACATGGTTTAACGTTTATCTCTTTATTCCCACACATCTATAAGGCGATTTGACATAAATTTCATATTTTAGGATTTGATGTTGAACAAATTTTTCTATTTTTTGTTGTTTTATGCTTTTTGTCAATTTTTTTCAGCAATCGATTTTTCGGTGTTGTTTACGCGCTGTCGCAATGACGCATTGATATGTTAAAAGTGATCAAAGGAACTAATAAAAATATTTAATCTCTGAGTAACATTATATTGATTCATTTACTAAAAGTACGCCATGTTTTTCCGAACTGCTTCCAGAGTTATATTTATTTCTACATGTCTTGTAATGCATTAATAAGCTTTTGTGACAAATAAATCTTAATTCATGCCTACATCTATTGCAATTCAGTTTCTGATATTACAAAAAAAAAACTCTTTACATCACGTTACGTGACATGATTTTTAAGAAAAATTAATTTGAGGTGTTAGCATGAGTTTAACTATTTTTTAAGCAATCCTTCTTATTTTTTTAAAGTATACATAATGGTATACTAATGGCATTACTTACTTTTCATGTATACATTTCCGTATACTGAAAGTTAACTTTACGAGGAAGGTCACACATTGTAATGATATTACATATTTCCTTTTTAAAAATGAACTTCATATAACTTTTCAAATTTCCAGATCTCACCTTTTGGTGAATTACGTACGGGTTAGGGTTAGGATTACGTAAGGGCTACACTCACTTACAAATCACGTATTCATCCAATCATGTATTTCGCGAACTTAATTGTTGGGCATAATGAAATGAAATTTTAATTTTATTTTGGTTGAATTTTATAAAAAAAAAAGCTTATATTTCAAAAGTGAAATCCTTATTTGATTTGTAAAACGACTGTGAAACTTGGCACTTTTGGTTTCTGTTAGAGTCAAAGTAATTTGCGAGAAATTTCCAATATATTAAAAAAAAGATTTTTATTTAAAAAAGTATATTCATTAATTTTAAGAATTGCACGAAGTCATTTGTCTCATTTTATTTAGGCATCGGAATAATTTCATGCAAATAATTATAAAGCAAGTAACTGTTTCAACACAAAGCCTAAGTATTGGTCAAACGTTCTCGTGCTATGACTATATATTGATGTCATCATCATTTCCGTCATTGTCATCGTCGTCGTCATTATCATTAGTGGTCATCTCAGTGCTCGTAATATTGGTTATTTCGCCCAATAAATGGCCACAATCAGTGATATTATGATAAAAATGACGTAATAGTATCAATAATAAAATAAAAGACTTTGTTTAAAGGTTTTGATGAGTCAATGGTGATGTCATTTCCGCCATTTCGCTAGAAAGAAATTAATAAAAGAAAACGGACAAATGATTTAAATAAGCAGAACAAAATTTCTCTGCAATTACATGGAATTCAAACAAATAAAGAAAGCTCTCACGGAACGTTTTTATTTTCTTTGCTGTTGTCTTCATTTTAGCCAAAAGATGAACTCTAGGATGTTAAACTCATATGACTTTTTGGCTCTTTTTTCATTATAATGTTAGATATTTGGGGCCTGCTAACTCCAAAGTCTTTGGAGAGTTTTGAGATTGAATTGCCCTTTTCAGAATGTTTAATCACTTCCATTTTCTTTTCCAATGGAAGCTAATGCCTTTTCTGCGAATCCATATCTAATAACTTACCGATCACAAAACCGCCTTAAAACAGAATTAATGAAAGTCGAAGGAGTTGGAAGCAATCAAAACAAACGATCAAGCATGATTTTCAATGTAAGATGTAAATATTGGCAATCAATCAATCTGATGGGAGACAAACTAAAAATGGGATCCTCGTCATTCGACTTTGGAAAACTTTGTGTCGATAAAATATTTGTTCATCTAATGGCAATATTTAATAATTTAATAAACTATGAATATTTTGTAAAGAACCAATCAACATCTTGTTAGTCTGTGCACGTGTGTCGTGACCTCCCAAGTATTATATAAAGAACTGCGAAAAGACTAGATCGGTGTAACTCTGAGGCCGCTATTATTATCATTAAGAAGAAGTCTGTGCCATTGAATTTCTCAAAAAGTCAGTAAAGACAGATAACAATAGCGGTTGCTAATACAGAAAACGCAAAAATTAGTCGTTCCTCAAAGCATCAAGTTAGTGAGATTTTGTTAATTATTGTAAACAATTGGAAATAGCCTTAGACCTCATTAACTTTCTTTCTTTTATTCATCATATCGTATAAATATCCTAACGATATTAAAATCCTAACTCATTCAATGCATCCAATAGATAATTTACACAAGCATATGCATCTAATCAGAAATAATATCGTTTTGGCACAAGAAATACTATGCAGCTGAAATGATTAGTTCCGAAAGGTGTGAATCTACAAAATGCATTGAAGAGCACGTTTGACTGACTTCTGGCCTGCTGGTTATAGCCACATATTTTATACCACACAAAGTCGTCGAAATAATTGGTTTCTTTTGCTAGGATGTTGTACAAAATAAAATTTTTGGTTCATTCTCACAATAAGTGTGGATTGAAATGTCACAGAATTTCAACCATTATCGTAAATGTGGTTGTTTTATCTCATTACTTATATAGTTAAATGTAATTTATCGTTCATCTTCTTTTTCTTCTTCTTCAAACAAATATACATATCATATGCATATAAACATTATATTACGTTAAATCTCTAATATCAAACATGTAATAATTGAATCTAGTATCTAGTGAATATGGTACGAGTTTTTGCCTATTTTTATCTAGGTCGTCCAAGTGGAATCTCAACAGAAAATTATAATTTAGAAACAAGAAATATAGAAAGAAAACCAATCAGTTTTTCAAATTAATTGTAGCGGTTAACAAATAAAGTAAAATAGCCTCATTTATGAAGCGAGGTTGTCAATGTGACCGGATGGAAGATATGCTGAGCTTTAACATTGGCGCACTACCCAGAGGACGTAATAAAACTCAACAGAGGTGGAGAAAATGCAACATTGGAAGTAAAATTTGCAGCAGTTTAATTTTCTTGCTGATCGCCCTCTATCTACCCCTGACCGTCGGGGAAGAAAACCATCTCTTTCGAAACTCCAGAAGTCAGCGGAGATCAAAGTGGGAGACACCGTGTGGTCAGAGAGAACGTATATCAGATTTTTATGGTCACCAATTCAGTTCTTCCATCGGGAGTAACGATCGAACGACATCAGCGAATATAATAAGAAACATTGGCGATATGGCTCAATGTTTGGCCAATAAGCTTTTCAGTCTTAAGACTGTCTACGTAAGTGATTGATTTTAAATCGTTCTTAAAGTAATGCGATTCGATTATAGGACAAAGTAATCCTAACAGTTACAATTTTGTAACCAATTTTCTAAACAATTTTTCTGGGAGTGCTTCGAGATGCCAAGCGAATATAAGTTTTCCGACTTAAGTAGTCTTAGGCTTTATTTACTGTAGTTCTATTCCTATTTGATCGTTGGCTCAGTAAGTGCACCGCTGGCTCTAGGTTAACACCATAGTGAAAAAAACAACATAAATAAGAATTTATGGTCCAGCAAATACTCTAATCCCAGCCCCCCCTAATTTCAATAATCCTAATTGAAGTAAAACTGGTATGCTTTATATTTTTGTGTGGTTTTCCTTTAATTTTTATAATGTGATTATTATTTCTTTACAATTAATTATTCAGTACTTGATATTTACGTAAGGTTTCTCTTATTTCAGGCACAAAAACGCTTCAACGACTCAGAATTGGTCAGCGATTTGGAAAGTCAGATGTTTCAGCTCAATGGTAGACCGAAATTCAGAAGGGTAAGAATACCTTTAATATTTACAACATTAAGTAAATAGGTTTAGATGAACATTATCACAACTTATTTACAATTTTCTGTAAGGGGAGCGGAAGGATCGGACTCAGCGAACGTCTTGGCATTTTAATTTAACAAATTAACAATTTTTAAATAAGGATACTAAAATGTAAATAACAAATATGAATTAATCTACTCCGGTTAAAACTGCTTGGAATACAATTTTAATCGAAGCAAATTTATCACTTTAAAGTTTCAATTAATGATAAACCTCCATAGATATTTTCGACGCCCAGTTGCGACAGTGCGGCATCGTTCGTAAAAGAGCTCCCTTTATTTATGATTTATGTCTGGCTTCAGTCGCAAAATTTTAAAATATTTTCATTTATTTTTTGAAAGAAATCGTAGAAAGTAGCTAGAATCTTCTTTATTGCGTTACTCAAGAGCCACGAAATTGTTAGAGAAAAGGTCCGAAAATAAACTTAGAAGGATAAAAGTTCAACTAATTATTCGAGTTGTTTTCACATAAACGGTAGAAGCCGTTCCTGATGATTTGCAAGTGCTAGAAGAGCTGCCTGTCTCCGAGTTATCCGTAGCGAATCATTACCTTGAGGTAATTGAGTAAGATTGGAATCTAATTAGTAGGCTTAATGACGCGACTAGGAAAGTTTATTATTTAGAAATATGCATTATTGAAAAAATGTTGCGCCAGGATGCCGGTGTAAATTGGGTTTCTTAGTGCTTCTAAACAGTGGTTTAGATTATTTTTATAAAATAAAGCCTTGTCGGCTCACTCGTTCCTAGATATTGACAAAATGATTGGCATATCAAGTGATGTCTTTATCTTTGGTAACACTCCTGAGATTCTCGACTTTCCATTTCCGACTTCCTCGGATTTGCTTTACAATGTCGCGTTCGGCAGCATCAATGGTCAGATTAATACAAATAGGCCATATTTTTTTAAATTATTATGCGAGTTAAATTTAAATTTAAAATACTTGACTTTTGTGGGATGCAAAATGAATCTAAGTACCGCTACTTGTCTCTGACGAAAGGCATATGGTGCAACATAGCATAACTATTATTGACATTACTTTGGGTGTTTGCATGGTTTCTTTCCAATAATACTAGTTAAATGTAAAATCTATTCTTCCAAATGCACTTTTAAACGTCTTATCTATAAATTAATTAGCCTCCAAAATGCGAAAGTACCCAGATAAAAAATAAACTTACAGGCTTCACAGAGAACAGAAGACCTCCTTGAAGTCCTTCGCATCATAAGACTAAGCGCCGAAGATGTGGCCCGGATGGCAGCATACTGGGAAATGGCCGAAAACGGCGAAAGATTTGATGAACCTGGAGAGACATTTGAAAATCAATTCAGGACAATTGCGGCTGATTCACAGTGTGGACTATATTGGATCCTCTGCCACATGCACATGATAATGGAAGATTTTGGCCAACAACCTTATTCACATGGTGCAGTGCTAGAAATAAAGCTAATAGAGTAAGTTTTCAAAGTAATTCATTTTTTTCAACGAGAGTTTATTTTGCCGTAAGCGCTGAAAATTTCATTAGTGTTGCACTGAAGAATTTTACTTAAAATAAATTTGATATCATTTCCACTAAAGCTGCGAATTTTCGACAGACAGAATGAAGTTGCAAATTCGAGAGCAGCAAGACACTGGAGAGATTATCTCGTCATGCTTTGTCTGCACAAGCTCTTGATTAAAGTAAAAATGGAAATGCAAGTTGCTCAGGATTCACTGAAATAGGAATAAAAAATTGAATGTGATATTGGAGATTCAGAGGGTAACGAAATGAACTAAAATATTCTTTATGGTTTGTTCATTTTACCCGGAACGATTATGTGTCGGGGAACTGTCAACGTGGTTAACGTGTGCCATCGTTTCGATATTCTGTTATTTAATCGAGCGAGCCACAATCACCCTCGAAAGTTTCAAAATTTTTATTCACTGATTTGCAGGTCTTAAAGTTCAATCATCTTGAACTGATTTAGAGGAGTGAATTGCATAAGCATTGCCGACACTTAACAGCTTTACAACATTTAATCAGTATTCTTCTTCAGTGTACAATGAATTTATTATTAAACCTCTTTAGGGAGGCGTTGTGGACGTAAATTTAATTTATCAATTTGTGTCGATGTATTTGCTGTTGATGTCCACGTTTAAAGTCAAACTAGCAAGTGGTGCTCAACGAACGCCGAGATTTAGCCGACGTTTGTTCTAATATTAGATTTTTTTCAGATTTGAAGTTTTCGGTCTAAAAAAATATTATTTAAAATGTGAACAATGGCCTTTTGAGTTCTTTACATTTTACAAAGCGTGAATGCAAGCGATTAATTGTTGACAATTTTGTTATTTTCTTAAATTGTTCTGGACTTCATGTTCTGTGTCTTGCAACTGCTGATCGTTAGTAATGCCTGTAAATGAAGGTTTTAATTAAATAATAAATAATCGTTGATCCCATTAGTACTTCATAGATGACGTCCGAGTGAGTTCGTACTAACGAAGGCATCAATTTTCAGATTAAAGTCGAATCATTCCGTTAACATTATAAGTAGTATGACTTATTAATTACAAAGTATGGAACAAGATATTTCGTGGCACATCTAAAGCGCTTTGGTGGGGGAACATATTCAAATGTAGTCTTGATATTCACCTTCGGTACGGGGGAAATATATCTAAATACCAAATTTAATGCGCTTTCTCCCGTTCATCAGGCATAAAACATTTTTTTTAATTTCTAAATCGCAGGAAGTACTTCAAGCTCTCCAGTGATCATATTCGTAATCATAATGTAAGGCTAAGGCCTGAGGCAAAAAGCTTAAGGAAATCCCATTAGAAGAGACTTTGTGAATAATACTATAATTCCCTTTAATATGTTATCAAATTGAAAAGAACTTTCTCAAAATTTCACGTTAAGCAAAATACCCTGAAAGTTCTCAAGGTCTGAAGAGGTGATTTTTTTACGTCATCGCTATTGTTACAATCATTTGTTAAAATAAACCTGAGCGTAATCCCTTTGTTAATGGCCTATGGCTATTGCTGGACCCGTGCATATATATTTACCAATAGTCTTGATTGTTAAATAAAAGGGATTTTTAAAGATGTTTTGAGGATTTAACGCATAATTATTTCAAAAGAATTTATGTACGTTAGAAAATAATATTTTTGATGGCATAAAATGTGACACCTACTACAATTAAAAATATGAATTAAAACACAAAATTATCTTTGGTTTAAATTTGCATTAACTTAAAATTATAAATGTAGAGACGAATGATTTATTATATGGTGGATGTTGACATTTCATAAATTGAATAGGTGTTGGGTTATCGGTCTTGCTAGTTATTATTTGCTAGTTAAAGTAACTATATAAGGAATTTATAGTATATCTAATATCTAATATATTTTAAAGTGTATTTCTCTTTATTATCATTAAAGAAACTCGGTAGAAAAAAGTTTGAATCGGATTATGGCTGCAAGTTGTGAGAATTTGATAGTCTGGGTGAGAGGCATTATTACATTGGATTAATTTTAGTACTTATAAGCCATTTTAGCCATAGATCCAGATGATTCGGGTTATTTTAGGTACTTAGAAAAATAAAACTGAAAATGCGTCTCGAAAATGCGTGAGATTTAATATTAAATAAAGTAATTTATTGTGATTCACAGCTGAATACGCTTGATTATCCTGGCCAAATAGAATCTGTCCAGCACCTGAGTAATGGAGTCATCCTAAGCAAAATACTGAAGAACATGTCAGAAACAGTCACATTGTCTTGCAATTTTTTTATATTTGACTTTCCAACAATTTTGCATTATGATTACGAATATGATCACTGGAGAGCTTATGATAAAAAATGCCAGAACTCATCTAGATATTTCTTTTATAATATTTTGGTACAAATTAGATAAATCTAACACTATCAAATTTGTACGACATTCAAGATGCAAATATAAGATGTACAAATACGCGAGCATTATTTTCAGTGCTTCGTACTGAATCCATGCTTCAGTTATTTACCAAAAACTTTAAAGCTTATGTTAAACTATTATGCCAGCAGAAAAATCACTGATTTTAGAACACATTGTGCTTATTTTATTGGATAATGCAATATTTATTATCTTATTATTCATATTATTTGACATGAATAGAGCATTACTTTTAATGCACCTCATTGTTTACCTTCTTTGTTTATGTGTCTTTAAAACTACTGTTTTGTTTAGTTTGTCATTGTACTCAAAACCCAGATGTCCCAAAGTTTTCAATGAAGAATGGCAAATGAGGATTAAAGGGGACGTTTCAAACAACTGGAGAGTAAAGGTATATGATCCTTATTAAAGTAGTGTTTTTGAAAATATCTATGTAATCATAATCATGACTCGTGAAGTTGGTGTATGGAATACCTGTGTTACTATTGTGTATCATGTTGTATGATATTATTGCAATTATCATTTTCAGGCAAGCAATCTAAAAAAAGTTTTGAGGGGAGTTTTGGATTACTATTCACAGGTTGGCAATAAGAATATATCACACATCACACAAGCGCTTCCGACGCTATGCATATGGCGCTATACAAATCAACTATTATTATTATTATTATTAATTTATAGATTCCATGTCATATGCATAGCATCATGAATGTGTCAGTTCTCAGGAATATTGAGCATATTGAATAGATTGTTTTGAATGAGATCTAATCCAGATACCCAGATTTAAAATGAGTAGGGAAGAGAATTTTCAGATTAAATTGTTTTGTTAGAGTGACAGATGGTAAAATAAATTTTAAAGATGATTCATTGCATGGATCATTTGCAAGAGTCAAGTTAAATCAGATCAAGCCTTAAGTCTTAATTTAAGTCTTAAGATCATTTTGAATTATCTAGAGAGTGGATTAGATGAATGGTGTATATAAAAAAATGCTTCAAGGCTAAACAGATGGAAGTGAAATAGTGAAGAGCATGATGATAGATTCATTTTACAGGATTTACAACTCTCCATATCTGAATTTCAAATTCCTGATGTGAATGTTATTGGTAAGTTATCATGATGTTATATATATAATTTTTTGTGCTTTTTTGATGGGGTTGTTGCCTCTATTATTGAAATGATTATCAAAAACCCATTAATGGCATTAAATGAAGCTGAAAAGGAGGATGAGAAAGAAATGGGTAAGTTGCTCCAGCTGGTGCTTGGCTGTGCAGTCAACTGTGATCAGAAGCAAGAGTACATTAAAAAGATCATGAATCTAGAAGAAAAAGTACAACACTCTGTCATGATTTCTATCAAAGAGGTTCTTGACTTTGTATATGAGAACTGTCTGAACTTATCTTGTGCTTCTTTATTTTTACTGGAAACTTTTACTCGTCGATCCAGTTAATGTTGACCGAATCTTCTCAGAATCCTGAAAGCGAGTGCCATCAGGTGAGACGTTCAGTTGTCAATTTTTTTCCAGGTTATTCATTGATAATTCACTTACACCATAAATTAAATATAAGAATCAGTTATAAGTAAGCCATATGTTTCCATGCTAAAGGCATCTGGAGATCAGAGGAAATTAATCGAAGAACGCAATTTGCTGGAACTTAGATGTCACGAACTAGACCAACAAGTTAGTGAGCGAGTGGGTTTGAAGGATCGATCGAGCAAAACAAATGAGCAAACAACATTGACGTAGAAAAGGTACAAAAGAAGACGAACACGAGATGCGATTTCATTCGTTTGATTTTTTATAAAAAATAATTTTCCAATTTTCAGTTGTCAGTTTTTCAATGGTTTAGGATATCTGTCATGATATTATCTTGTTGTGTAGCCGACGTATCATTATTATTGTTGTTAATATCGTCGTCTTTGTTGTCGTCGTCGTCATTTTTTTAATGATCACGAGCTATTTATTTTCCTGACCGAAAAACGAGTTTTTTGAGTGGTCACGAGTTTATCAGAAGATTCAAACCATTATACCTAATAAAAACCTCATAATAACTTTTAAAGCCCCTTATTATGATTCAGAATCACCATGGGACTATAGAAAACTAAAGCTTAACTAAACTTTTAAATGTATGTCCCACAATTCAAAATGAAACCCATAAATTATTGTTGTAATAAGCCTTATGGTTATCGATCGTTATATTGGTAGTTAATTTTACTTGCGATTAATCGATTATTCCGGGCGGACCGTTCGTGCATTGCACATTTTTTTTTAGCTGCTCATCCTGAATGAAGAGAAACAAAATCTCAAGACAGAAAATGAGAAGCTCAACCAGAGACTCAATCAAATGGATATTTTGGAAGATCCTAGGTAAGATGGCTGATATTAATAATGGCAATGGAAACATGTATTCATTAGATATTTTACAGGTGGTAGGAATCAACTATGTTATATATACAGATCGATATTCATCGAATCGATTAATGTTTCTTAAAACCTTTATTGGTTCTTGGTTATTATTATTATGTTGGTTATTAAATGTTATTATTGCATATTATTTGTGTCTCTCAAAAGTAAAACTTGATGTATTAGGCATTGGAAAGACTGGAATGATCACTTTTCAAGGTAGTTTCATGATGTCGAGCTTAGAGATGGGGATGACAATTTTACGCTTTTTAATTCTCTGGAAAATCAGCATGAATCAATTTATCATCGGAATTATCCTAACTCGACGACTCGATTCCGCAATGCCGACCATTTTAACAATTCAGAGAGCATGATACAAAATAGTCGTAGATTTTGTCGTTTGTGCTCATTCAAACCTCCTATTTCTAAAATCCTCTTTATGCTAATCCTTGAATCCAAAATGTCTATGAAATATATAAAATTAACCTAAATTTGTCATAATGATTTTGTCAATCAAATAATTTTATCGCGGTTTTATTCAATTTGGTATGCAGACGTTCAAATCCTGCAATTGATTTTTCTCTTAATCCCGACGTCCTAACGAGTTGAAATTTGGTAGAACTACTTCTTTTGGATGACGATACATAAATCAATTTCACAGTTCCTTAAATTTCAAAATAAATAAGTAATGACTGCTATGATAGGACAAATAATAGACGTTTCTGCCACCTAGGGACTAGGAAATAACTAGTTTACAAAGATTTTTTTACATAATTTTTTTTATAACTTTGCAATCTATTTCATGTTCTTTAATTCGTTATCCTTTCAATGAAGTTATTATTGGAGTTTCAACAAGTTTGCACTTTGTTATAAAATATTATTTTTCCCATGTGTTGGAGATATTCTTAATTTCCATTGGACAAAAATAGTCAATATCATTTAGTTTTGTTGGTTTATTTTAAGTTATTATTATTATTATTGATTTCTATATTGATATTGATATATCTATTCTAGATTGTCAATATATATTTATAGTAACCAGAGCAGTGAAGTGATAGAATCTTGTTGAGGTTATATTAAACAAGGAATAACAACATTAAAATGTTGATGCTAAATTTGATTTCAGCATGAGTCATTTATATTTATAATTATTTTGATTGGCATTAACAAAAATTGTAAGAACTGTTGCAATAGAAGTTGTCATAATTTTAGAAAATTCATTTGTAAACATTTTTGAGTACGCTTTTCTTATTGTCACAATCATGTTTGTCCTGCGCAACAATACCGCTTACGACGATGGATTATCATGTTCGGCATGCTAGCAGTTTGAATTTTTGTTTTTCTCGTACTTTAAAATAAATCGTAAGAGACGAATGTAGGTATGCTTAAACATTTCTATTGACTTCATTAAAACCTCACCAGGACTGCATATTCTAATTGCTTTTTGTAGTCTTTGACACAATTGCTATTTGTTTTGACCAGCACTCCATTGGGTAGACGTATGCATCAGTTGCAAAAGCAGGCAGAACACCTACAAGAAGAGTTGTTTAAATCAGAAGCAGGTTATCAAGAGATAACTTTTTTGTTTATTTTTTGTGAACATGATGCTATATAAATGACATATTATTATTAATTACAGGTTATTTTTATTAGTTATGCAACTATTTTGTTTGATTTGAAAAATTCTTTTAGCAAAAGATGACTATAGAATAAAGTGTGAATTCATGGAAAAAGAAATTAAGCAGCTGCAGACGAAGGTTATAATTAGCTGATAGCTAATGAGCTGATAGCTAAATGAGTGTTGTTTTTTAATTAAATAATATCAATGTTGATACAGATTGAGTCATTGAGCAAGTTGACAGAAGATTCAAGAAGCATGAAGGATGAGCTGGACATTTTGAGACATAATAGTGATAAAGTTGTTAGTGTCACATTTTTTGCAAAATTTTCAGTTTATTCAAATTAACTTCAGTTTAATAATAAATAATTATCATCATCACCTTCACAAGAAATAACACTAATTACAGGCCAAATATGAAGTGACCATATCCAACCTGAGGAAGAAATTGGGTTGGCTTTTGTTTTTGATGGAAATTATTTAATTGAGAATTCAAACAAAAATTTTTATGCAATTTTGTTTAGAGGACCTAAGTGATTTAAAGGGGCAAATGAAACTTTTTGAGGAAAAGAACTCCTCATATGTAGAAAGGAATCTAGAGTTGGAAGAGGTGATTCTGACTTGAATTTCCATGCTCTCTGCCGAAGTATCGCTTCGATTTCTGTGCCGTCCGTTTATGTGTTAATTGTAATATAAAATCCAGCTACGTTATTCTGAGTGAAAGAGTCCATCTCTCAGATCAGTGTTACTCGTATTTCTTATAATTTGTTAAAATTATTATTATTGCATTAAACTTTTGGGATATGAATATTTGGGATATAACATTTGTCTTCTGGAGTTAGTTTTTGTTGCATTCCATAAAGTAATGTATCTAAGTATAACATACGAACCAAAGTTCGAGAAAGAAGGGCATTTTCCCGAGACAACTTTCGTGCAGCTACTTTGCCATGTTGCTACTGCTACCACTTTATTGTCGCAGAAAAACTGTATACGTAAAGATGCTTTTTTAAGGATTGCACCGATCTCTGAGCACAACATTCTTTTATGGTTCTTTTATGCTTTCCTAAGGCTGGTCTTTACTCTTGCATTGTTTAAATGTTGCTGCATAAAAACTTGAATAAAGTTAAACTGTAAACTCAGGAATTAAAGAAGGCATCTGTATACAAAGGCCAGCTGGAAGTTTACAAGAGGCAGGTGCACGACTTGCAAATGAAGAGTGCAGAGGAGAACAAGAAAGTCGACAAATATGAATTCGACGTTGCGAGATGTCACGAGAGAATTGCCGGACTTCAGCTCGAAAAGGAGGTAGTCGTTTAAGAATTCAGGCAAAAACTTCTAAATCCAGTCCATTTACAATTTGGAAGATTTTGCATGTTGCCTAAGTAGTGGATATACTTTTCATTTTGTGACTCATTCATCTCTTTATTATCTATAGCAATTATTATTACAAAGATTGTAATCTCTGACCTTAAATTGTTGTTAGCTTTGTTTTTCTTAACAATAGAGAAGCCAAATGATAATTGCTCATTACTTTTATGCCCTTTGTTAAGTTTTTGTTCATATTATCATTTTATTATCAGAGGCTGATAGGGGAGAGAGATGCTCTGAAAGAGATTAATGAGGAACTTAGGCTGATGCAGTCATCAACAGCAGGTAGTAATGATGCGATGACAACATAGATTTCGTGAAATAGAATTACGAAGATATTTTGCACGATTTCTTTGCACCGTTTATCGCTTCAGCGACGCACATTCCGAGCTTGGAAGGAGACGATTTGGAATTCATGAGTATTCCTCCGCACATCAGGTTACCACACGATTTTCAGGCTTAAGCTGGTTTAAATAAACAGGTTGATGAGCATATTGAGGTCATTTTGTGAATATAACTGAATGCAAGAACTTTAAAATTAAAAATAAAATTTAAAAATATCATTCATTACAATTTTTGCAATATTCATATACTCATTTATGGAGTGCAGAGAAATGGTGATGAAGCTACGACACGAATTGAAAATGTTGAAATCTTCTGGTCAAGCACCTCCAGAAGAAATTGAAGTTTATAAGAATCTTTTGGCAGATGCAGACAATAGGGAGCAAGAGCTCGAAAAAGAGTTGAGGTAATTACAAAATTGGTGAAGACGAGTATGCAGTCGGCCCGCTATAGTTAGGAAATAGTCATGTTTTATGATAACTCATGTTATATTTCATGAAAATTACTCAAATTTTAGAATGTTATGTAAATAGTGTTTATAAATTTATTTATACAAATTTGGTTGAATATTAATTTCACGTTAATTAAGAAATAACGAAAATGCTTTTTTGGGTCGCCCAAAAATGATAGGAATTTGGTGATGAAAGTCAATAATAAAGTCAGAAATTTATTTTTTTTGTAGAAAACGTGGTTCAATATGGAATTATATTTCCAAATTATATTTCAAATGACTCTTTTCTCAGATCATGCCAAGAGCATTGACAACCATCAGGTCCATCTAGATTGAATTTTTTCTCTTCAGAAAATATTATATTGTTCCAATCTTCTCTGTTTGATAACATTGTTTTTGCCCACCCAACCCTGGCAACTTTGTGATGTTCTTGTAGGGCTGGAACTTGTAATCTTTTCTCATACTTTAAAATACTACTGCTATTTAAGTAATTTAATATTGTCCTTTTACGCCTGATGATGCTTTCCTCGCCAACAGTCGCTCTTAGTTGGCGCACAGCTTCTTCTTGCTTCCAGGAGATTTCTAGCATAATCTTCAGGACCATTCAAACAATTAGAAATAACATGTATAGACCTATTGAGCGCTTTAGCAATCATCTGGCAGGAATAATTAGCTTTCCTGAAGGCTGTAATCTGCCACTTCTCATTTTCAGATAAAGTTTTACCTCTACCCATCACTAAACTATAACTAATACACTAAAAAGGAATTTTTTGTCAATGTTTCATGTTTATATATCACTAAAACTTACTTTGAAGTCCTTATGAACCTTGTAAAATAAATTTTATAGCACATATGCAAAAACTTCCTATCATTATTTGGCAATCTAAAAACACATTTTCATGCAATTTACAAGCTTTATTAGTCATAGGAAGCTCAAATTTTACAAGGTGTTTTGTGTTTGATAAAATGATGTAATGTCCAAATTTGAACATATCATTATATCAAAATTACATTAAAAAAATCTATAGGCTACAAAATAGAAAAATATTGGAGCTTGAAGCAAAGGTCGAAGACCTTGTGGATATGAATAGAACTCAGGCTTCATGTTTCAGTGCACATTCCATGTCTTCATTGTCATTATCATCTCCTCAGACTTTAGACGAAGCAAAGAATGGCCATGATACTGCAGTTAGTTAATCATAGAGATATTTTTACCAAGCTTTTTTGTAGTATCTATTTGCAGTAAAACATTTTTTAATTATATAAACCATTGTACGAGTTGATTTATCCACCAAATTAGCTGAAGTCAGAACTTGCAGAAGTGAGCAAAAGATTAAAGGAAAAGGAGCAAGAAATGAAAACTATGGAACAAAAGTATAAGCAGTACCTGGAAAAAGCCAAAATGGTAAGTGTTGGGGATTGGTAAAGAATCTATTGAAAGGTTAGGCTTATGGGTGTGACATGGTTAGGGTTATGGGTGTGACATTGTTAGGTGATGGTTGGGCTGTTTATATCATCCAGGGTTTATGTGGTGTTGTTTTAGATGTAATCTCTGATTTCTTCTTTTGCATAGTATTTTAGACCTTCTGAATGAAAACCATTTTAAACATCCAAAATGGCATTGAAAGACTTTTATTAACTTTATGAAACAAACCTGCATTGAGTTTAATTGAGAGATTGAAATTTGCTTATAACCATGAGGCATTCAAAACACATGAAGTTCAAGCATTGCTGGTGATTCCAATAGATCATGGAAGTATTTCCAATGAAATTTTAAAGATTTGTAAAGACAAATGGTTCCTTTTATTATTTTTTTTTCCTTTATTTTCTCAGCCAAAAAGAGTCATCCAATAGCAAACGTGATCATCGAATACCTTAACTAACATTTACAGTCCCCCTTCTGGGCCTGAGATCATCTCGGGAAATATCGTAATCGCATTCCCTAGCGCAAGCAATACTATGCTACAAACAAGCGCCATCAACCATAAATACCATAATTACTTGCTACAGTCCAATTCATCGGCGCCAACGTTTATGAGTTTTGCGTTTGTGAAATTTCCACATGAGGTAAGTGTCCAACAGAACCGGTGTTGCCAGGTACATCATGACGTTTCTGGACAGACCGAAGCCCCGCCACGAGGAGTATGATCTGGATGATATCACTCCTCTGAAGTTGCACACGAAGGCGGTCACTTATGACCTTCGGAGAGAGAGATCCACCAGGATTATTGTTTGACATCCAGATGTGGATGTCTTTGGAGTTGTACTTTCCTATTTTGGATGAGTGGACCTCGTCCAGTGAGGCGGTATCTGAGACGATGGTGACTTTGCATACGACTGAGTCATCTTTACTCCATGCGACTAAATCAGGGACTCCGATGCCTTCGTCAACTCGTATCCTCGGCTCGACTTTGGTGATGTACTTTCTCGTCCAACTTCGTTTCAAGCCGATGGACGAGGTCATTGTGCCTCCCTCGCCTTGATACATCCATAACTGGACAAACCTGGAAAATGTGATCCAGGCTCTCGGCGATTCTGCAGCCGACGTCACACTTAGTGTTTAATTCCGGATGATATCTGGACACCCGGAGATTGCATGGGAGGACGTCTTTACACACTTTAAGTAGTCACTCGGGAGCAATCTTGAGCGCCCATCCGCGATCCATTCGCTTATACCGACACCTTGGGAAAAGGACTGGAGTCTGAATCCATGTTGTAAAGGCTCTCGAGATTCTCTGTCTTAAGTCGTTAGGGTTAAGTTATTATTATTATTATTATTTGTTTTTTTTTGTTAAAATGTAAATTCCTTGGCTGGTGTTCTATAACTTGTTGAAGAACGACTGCCAATTGTTATTTTTATCTTTTTTCCAGCTAATCAACCACCACCAACAGAAAGGGTCAACTTTACCACCAAACACTGCCGTACTAGAAGAGAGATTGGTGCAAAAGGAAGGCATCATTCAGGAACTGATGGTTAGGTTATGTGATTGTAATGCCATTAGAATTATTTATGCCAAAAAAATTATTTCTTAACATTACTTATTATTTTCTGACAATTTTGATAAATATCATCAATGCAGGATCAATTGAAAGCTCATGAAGCAGAGCAGAAATTGATGTTGTCTGCATTTTATAACATGGTGAGTAATTACCAGGCTACAATTGATATAAAGCTTACTGATGAAAGTAATCAGAGGCACAACTATTATATACTTTGTATATTTTATGGAATTTATTGATTATTAAGAGTGATCTTACAAATATAGAGTGTAAATCTGCACAAGAGAAATGTGGAAGACAGACTCTCCAAGGGAGTTTCCACAGTGCCTCAATCCTTTCTATCCAAGCAAAGGCAGATTCAATCTCGAAGGGTATCTAGTGGAATTTCCACCTCTCCTCATGTCAGATGAGGCAGCCATTTGTCCTTTTTGCACCTCAATATTTCGTGGTGTTATGATCTTTTTTTCTTATTATATCTTATTATTAGTCAGCATCATGAGACTTTAGTGGACTATCATGGGCATGAGTCTCAAGAGCAAACATTATTACTATACTATTCCACCTGGGTTCTCAAGCTAACAAGAAACGATTTATGAGCATTACTAAGCTCATCAATTTTCCTTGTATTTGTATCTGTTCTTAATGTTATCAGTACTACTGACATATTTGTTTTGTAGAAGAAATTTTCATCTCGTTCCTCTCGGCTTCTAGGTCAACAATGGACGAATCACGAGCACTGCCGGCGATTTCGCAATCTCGCTAATTTTACTTTCCTCGGATTAGCGAAATCGTTATTAAACTTGTTTAATGCTACGTATCACTTGCTTCGGCAACTTAGGACGTAATTAAGTCGCGCCGTGTACTATGTCGTCTGCATAGGACGCAGAAATCGCTTTCAAAATTGTGGATTCTTGGAAGTCTGAGATCTGGATCTGAAAATTGATGATATGATTTTTCTTTAGTAAATTATGTTTGTTTGATGTTGATTTTCCTTTAATCCTTGGTTGTTTTATTTCTAATGTTCAGCCGACGACTCGGATACTTCTTCCATTGATATGATTAGTGAGATGATTGATGATTTTATAAAGCACTTTCTCATTTGAGACCATTCTGCAGCTCTGCATCCACCAATCGAGCCACTCCTCGATTTAATTATTTGAAGATACTTGCGGGATGGGGTTGGGGTTATGGAGATTTATGTTGCGATAAAGGTTGTAGTTTATAATTTTGCTAAATAACTATACGGTCATTTTAGCATCTATCATAAGAGATATCTAAGCTGCAATATTGTTCACTTGTTATAATGCGTGATCCCAATTATTTATTGACCAAAATGTTACGTATATATAAATGGGAAATTGCATTTCAAAGTGTTTATCGATGTCAGGTATTTAAGAAAAATAGAAACGAATTCAAAAATTGTTTGAAGACTAAGTTTTAATAGGGTCTGACAAGAATTATCTCTAGCACAAGCAATGGATTCTGCACCAGATGGGCAATACCAAGGCTGCGATGACCAGACAGGAGTGGCTTGTTGCACTTGGCGCTGATAAGATAGCATCGACCAGAGTTCTACAATTTAATTTATAATAACATTTTTTTTAATTTACACCCAGTTAGGTAATTGTGAGAAATTAGAATCGAATTCAGTTAATGGAGTTTAGGACACGTCAGATGACAGTTTACGCCCTGAAGATCAGTGCAATAGGGGAGACCTTGCTCAATAAGCGTTGATGATGCCCTGGCTTATTTGCCACTTCGCGTTCTGCATGTGCACCTCAATGGAGATGAAACATTTATAAAGAAACACTTCCGAGAATTGCAAGAATTTGAAAAAAAGAAATAATAATGAAAAATTCAAGATTTTGAACCCGAGATTAGTTTGTCCTCATCAGGTGTGATAATGATAACAAGAGCAGCGATAACGATAATAATGATAACGTTAACGACGATAATAATTTTTTCAATTCTGCTGCACCACAACGATATTGTTAAGAATAGGTTCTTAAAAATTAATGAGAAAAACTTCATTACACCCGGCAGGCCGTTTTCCTGAAGGGCGATAATTCGATTCCAGAGCTGCACTTGTCTAATTCGTCGTCGAAGTAAAGATCCTTTGGACATGGTTTGGTATCAACAACTCCTCTGGTGCAGATGATGAATGACCGGCAATCATCAGGATGAGCATAAACACCGTCCGCTCTGTTTGCACATGAAGGTTCCATTAACCTATGTCGGAATTAAATTCATTCATCTGGTTGTATCGTCAATTTTCTTTCATTTTGTTACATTATTTCCTTCGTGACATTTTTGCCATTGCTCCATTATAGCATTCTACGTATTACATACTAACCCAGCTAAAACACCACGAAGGGGTCCTCCCGGGACCCATGCTGGCATATGCGCGGGCGCCGCATCGGTTTTGTCCCCAGGGGACGAATGGGACAGAAAGACAGCACTTCATCAGACGTAGCTCCACCTACTTGCTTTAGCCATGAAAACTAATTCGTAAAAACTCATGCTAAATAGCCCCAAAGAAAAACTGCGTCCGCAATTACTTGGCGTCGTTAAGTCAAATTTAACTTTTGGAAGAATTGTATTACCACATGCAAAATGATCTCCTTTCTTGAGCCAACTCGTTTTCGTAGATGCAGTATATTTTTTTCGTGTCATAAAACGTGTTCAAAGGACAGTTTGTGAGAAAGGTTTTACCACTGTAGCATGTGACAAACGACCTGCAGTCCTCTGGATTCGGGTGCATTCCGTTTTTGCGTTTTATGCAAAAATTGTCGTGTACTATAAATGACAAAATAGGAACTTTTTTATATATATATAAACACGGAGTCGATCGCGAAGATCGATCGGCGAAGAAGGTAAAGGGGGAGCAAATATTCAGGACTGGTGGTCCATTGTCCGGAACACAACAATACGTTTCTATTTTATCTCAGATAATTTTATAAAATCTATGAAGAAACAACCTGTCTATTGCGTTTTATTATCTATTATTTTTCCGTGATTATACAGATGATCGTTTAGTGCAGAGGTTCTTAACAGGTGAACGCAAATTTTGAAGTAAAAGATTTATCTGATGCACGTATTATAATTATTTTCATTTCAATGGTATTTTCGTTAAAGGAGCGGTGGCGAAATTTAAAGGCGAGCAGGACTCCACTCATTACGTAGTTGCGAAATTCTACGAATTTAAAGCCGTTACTTCCGTGTAATCACACAATGAAGGTGATTGATTAACATGAACGATAAGATTCAACAAGCCCACCTTTCGTCGAAACACGGAAAAATAAAATCATCAAAATGATTTTTGAAATTTTCATTATCAACTGACTTTGTTTAATTTAATGAGGTTAAGGTCACAATCTTGTCTAACATCGTACGTGCCACAACTGGATGCAAATCAAATTAGTGTGTTAAAAGGACATTATGAGAAGTTCAAAATGTAAATAGTTCAAATAACCTAATTTTATCTCAACCGAGGGAGTTATTTTTGTTTTCACTTTAATCGACGTCATAAGGCTTTGACCCTTTCATAGAAGACAAAATAGTGTTAATTTTTCAAAAATACATAAAAAATTAAAAATATAACATATAATCAATGTCATTGATTTTATTGAAAGGGCAACAACCGACAAAAAGGAACAAAATTCGAATAATTTAAATTAAGAAATCACTTGAAAAGGCTATAAATTAACTGCTCCCTTGAGCTGCCGCTACACCTCATCCGAGGGCCTCGAACTATATACGCCATACACTTTGTAGCATACAGTTATGAGAATCGATATTGGAAGAATTGATGATCAATTCCGATTGTGAGCAAAAAGTCGTTGAACAGATCAAGTTTGCACGTCAAAGACGATCAAAGATTTGATGTTGCACTTCTGCTTCTTTTATTTTCATTATCCCTCATAAGGGGAAGATTTGATGTGCTTTATGTTTTCAAGTACTTTGCAAGTACCAAGTGTGGAATTAAGTATTATTATTATTATTATTATTGTTATTATTATTATTATTATTATTATTATTATTATTATTTTATTTAATCCCTGTTACAAGGAATTGGACAGGAGTTGGGGATTACTTGACAAGTAAAAGTTTGAGATTTGCTGTAAAGTCTCAACAATGAAAATACATAACGTATTTTTGATACCACTCCCTCTAATAATATTGACAGATAAAAATAATATGTCGCACGTAAATTGTAGCTTTTTTTCAATTCAGTCTTCCTAAAGTTTAAAGGAATAAAGCGATTCAAAGATGGTTTTAACGATTTGTTGACGTATATATGCTTTCATCTGTATTCCCATTTACTAAAATGAAGCCGGGCCAGTATGTTAGCCTTTTCTTCCTTCAATCGTCATTAAATTCTTTGAACCCTTCCCCTCTCTAAATACTTAGTGAATGGCCCAAAAACACATCGACAAGAAAATCAAGTTGCCATTTTTAATGCTGCCAAGTTATTACCGAAAAATTCGAATGGTTTAAGTTGCGATTCTGGTCTAAATTTATTCGTGGTGTGGATATAAGGTCTTGTTTACCTTGCAAGTAAAATACTCAGGACGAAAATAAAACCCGGCGGGGAGTATATTTCAGCCGATGAGACTATCGCTTTTGGAATTTGTCTGCAAGAGATTGTTTTCCAAATTAACCTTTTATAAGATGAATGCATGAACTATCTTGTTTTAATATATTTAATTCGGCCAAAAATTAGAGCCTTCCAATTGTTATTCTTAAGCAGCAAATTCCGGGGCTTTTCGGAAATGCAATAATTAGCTTCCGAAATTGAAGCAATTATTTGATTCATTACAAGCATAGCCCAATGATGCCTTATAACGAACATGAAAGAAATCTAATAGTTTCGTTACATTCCACAGGCTGCAATCCTGCCCTCAGTGAGATTTCTTGCCCAGTTACAATGTTTCTTCTCGGTGTCAAAATACTCTCCTGATGGACAATCCATGACATTGACTATTTGGTTGGAGCATGCTATGAATCGTGTGCAATCTTTAGGGTGTACATACAAGCCATCTTCTTTACCATAACAACTGATTGGAGAATATTCAGTTGTAGTTTTCACTTCATCTGATGACTCTGAATTGTTAAATCTCTGAATTGCTCCTCCGGTGGATTCCGTTCCTTTGCTAGTCGTACTGTTAAAAATACTTCATTGAAACGGCAGACTTCGTTAAAGTGACGGACTTATATATTTTTTCAATTTATTTTTATTCCGATTTAGAGGACTAGGTAATGGTGGATTTAAAGGCGCTTGTTATCTATTAGGGAGTCTTTTATTTAAATAATAATCTTGTGATTAACGATGTGACTGAATCAAGCGAGTAGGGAAGGCTTCTTGATAGATTGTTGGGGGAAAATCAGGTGATAGGATAAAAGATTTGGTTTGCTTCAGGTAACATATAAATTGCTACGTCAACTAACACATAACATATGCTAGAGCGCAGGGCACGAAAATAAGCCTCGAAAAACTTAAAGAATAACTTTTATTAAGAAGTAAATACTTTTCAGAAAGGCATTCCAATCTCCTGGCAAGAGTGAGGTCTAACTTCCAGTTGCAGACTTTCAGTATCTCGTCAAAATAAAGCCCATCTGGGCATTGAACGACGTTAGCGATGCCGTTGTTACAGATCACGTAAGACTGGCAATCGTCTGGATTCACGTATTCCCCGTTCGGCAATCCTTTGCAGGTAGGTTCCGATTTACTTACCGATACATCAGCTGGCCTGCTAACAGTAATTTCTCAGTTTATTTTCCTTGTAAAATGTTCGATTGGTTATACCTACAATGTATGGGTAAGCATTTAGCTCGATTTCTGTGCATTCCGAATAATAAATGAAACTAAGTTATAGTTTGACTTGCAAGCGTCATCACTGTATTTTCAATTTTCAAAAGCTTTTAAAATGTGTTTTGCGCACTTTAACATAGCAAACGACGAAGTGATGAAATATTTAATGCTAATAACAACATGGCAATATTCGCTTTGTCTGACCATCTTCCGACTTAGAGATGGGAATGTCGTCTGTGCCACTATTTATAAAAGTCACTAATCTTAATCGTTGTTATTTCCAAGTGTTTGAAGTAAATTGAGTGATGAAATTACTAAAAATGAATAGTCAATGGTTACGAACGTAGTAAAATGTAGATCAGTTGCACGGTTTAGGGCATTAAGGAGAGGATACTTTCCCGATTCACAGTTACCCTTGAAATCATCCAAAGACAACTCCCAGAAGAACCATCCGCCAAGGTTATTATTCTTTAAGTAATCCACCTGTGTCGTTAAAAATCGTTTACTAAATGCTTAAATGTTAAGAAATAAATCGTTTACTAAATGTTACCATGTTATGTTTAAAAATCAATTGCATCAATGGTTAGGGTAGAGATCAAGGGATGGAGTCAGGGGTTAAGGATTAGATTCAAGATTAGATTAGATTCATCCTCCTACGGAAGCACGGTCATCATTATCATGGTGTCTGTTAGAGAAAAGGGTCGCAAAAGAAACGGTCTGGTAAAGAAAGACTATCGATTGGCAGCGCTTCTTCAAACTTTAATCATGCAATAAGAAGAAAAGATGTACTAAATACGACGTTAACGCAACTAGATTCAAAAAAAGATTAACCTTCTTCGTCAAACTTTCGGCGTTATCATAACCGATCCAGTTAGAACCCAAAACCACGTATGGGACATCCTGCCCCACGATCCATTTTTTAGCTGAATTTACATCTTTTACGATGGGACATATCTAAAGAAAGGTCGATAACTTTTGTAACTTTTTCTCCAACTTTTAGTCATATATACAAATCATTCACACTAGTGAGTTGTTTTAACATTTTGACACTTATGTTCAAGTCTAGCGACTAAGATTCGACTAGACTCAGGTGTTCCTAAGCTAAGATTGTGGGATTTAAAACAAGATCGTATATTAACGATCATAGACAAATAATTAAAATTGAATAAGGATACTAAAAATTGTGGCATGTATAATATCGAAGTATCGATTAAATCATCTGCTTGCCTAAGTGTTGTTTTGATAAACATCTCGTCTTACTTGATCTAATAGTAACTGAACGAATAATAATGTTATCAGTAATTCCTCAATATTAATTGCCGCTCTAAATAAAGTTCGCATTGTCACCTCGTAATAGGCAAGTAACCCATTTTGATTAGCCTGGCCAACCGTGCAGCCACTAATTGCCTCTGCTCCAACTTCTGTGTTGACGGAAGATGCTAAAGTAAAGCAACTTCCATAACCAGCCATGCCCACAAGCAGTTTGCTGGCATCAGCACCGTTGTCTATCCAATAACGAACGGCCCAGTCCTACTCAAAACGATCGTTTAGACTGCAAGTTACATATATTAAAGTTAATTTTCAAAATTAAATAAGACTATACCACACTCCTTGTGTCGTTGCCAATTGAGTAGAGGGGTGAATTATGGCCAGTAACTTTATCAGAGACTCCGTGAAAATCGTGTGTCATAATGTTGATGAAATCTAGAGCCCTTAAAAGCCATTTTAATATTTTTGAGTCGATTGACCTACTAAATTTAGAAATACACCACCGAGGATACGTTAATCTTTAGAGGCTACAAAGATGATTACCAAGGTTTTGAGCTTGAGGCAAACTTTTTTCTAAACAAGTAAGCAAAATGTAGTACAGTACAACTTGAATTTAGAGATTTAATTGGTATTTAAATCGAGTATAATAAAATTAAATAACTTTTGGTATTTAAATCGAGTATAACAAAATTAAATAACTGTTGCTTAGCAACTTTCTTACTTTCCAATAGCCTTAATTTCGTAAGCCTTCACTAGATATTCCTTTCCAGCAGCTACAGCAGCACTGAGTAACAACTTTGATTGATTACCAGATAACTGTTCTTCATCGAAAGCTTCGCGGAGTTCCTAGAAATATTGAAATGGCAGCGGCAGCCAGTCGATAAATGATAACAAAAATAAAACGGATAAAGCATTTCTACCAAAATAAATTTTATTTTAATTTGCTTAAGGTAGAGATTTTATTAAATTGATCCAAATCAAATTAAAACCAAGTCATCCTAATTTGGGATGGAAAAGTCCCATCGCCAGGTATCGAACTTGGAAAGATGAATAACATAAATAGAGCGGTTGCCTTCTATTTCGATACCGACCAGTGTCCAAGACTCTTGGGGAATTCAAAATTTAGGGGGAGGTTTTTCTAAATGTGCAATGCCTAGCTCCCGAGTCTGTTGAATTCCTCCGAGATGTCCGGAGATGAACATTGGATACCGATACAAGCTACCGATAAATGGAAACTATTATTGTGCAGTCATTGCTCAACTACCTGGACTAAGGAAGTAAACTTTTGTTTGTCTTCCGGAGGGCTGCCTCTGCTTCCCGGATACTGAAAATGGAGATCTAGCCCATCGAAGTCGTGTAATCTGAGAAATTGAACCGAACTCGTAACAAATGTTTTTCTGCTTTCCCTGGTGGAAAGCATGCTGGTCATATCACTGGTGCCCGTTTTCCATCCTCCTATGGCCAGCAGTACTTTCAGTTCATTTTGAACCTTCTTGAGCTCCATTAACCGGCGATATCTGACATTTCATTTACAATTTTTTTTTAATTTGGACTTTTTATACTATATGAGTTATAATATAATAATATTGACGTTATAATATTAAATTTTAAAAAATTACTTGCAAATAAATGCTTTGCCTTAAGCTTCTTATTGTTAAACTAATTCAGTTTGATATTTCATAAAAATAAGTATTCTTACATCCCCTCGGCCCAGTCTGTTGGTTCGTCATTCCACTCAAAAGCTATTAATTTATTGTCCGCTAATTTGGAAAAAGCCATAATTATGTGGGAGCATAGCCTGGGATCTATATCTTCAGGAAAGAATTTTGATTCATCTCTATACTGAGACCAATTGGTATAGTAACACACTCTCATGAATTCTGAAATTTTAAAATAATCTTCGAAACTTATTAAAACTAAGTAAATCGTCTTTTAAATTAAATTATTCATAAAGGGAATTAATGTCGTTATGATCATTTATTGTGATTTCTCTAGACATAGGGAGTGACATCACATAATAAATTGATATTATAATGCCTAATAGTTATTCAGAATTTATAATTAAGGAATTTTCAGCTAATAGCTACTGAGAATTTATAATAAAAGAACTGTTGCAACCCTTCGAAGAAACACAGGCAAGCAGTGCTACGAAAAACAGCTTCAAAACAAACATTACAAGGTTGTTAAAGATTTTTGGATTTAAGGATTTTAAATTACAACGCTTCCCTCTGACGTCATGCATTTTGATTTATGTAAAAAAAATTAAATTAAGGCGCAAAATTAAATGCAGACAGCGTGGTTAAAAATTAAACCGAACTCATAATAATTAATGAAACTATGGAAATATGCACTCACGGAGTTTATCAATGAGGTGCACGAATAGAATTTTAAGAACGATTTTTACCATAATCTAAAATTAGATAACTGATCTAAAATATAAATGCGGTTTGCGCTACATTTCTTGTCAGATATTAGGCCCTTGATGGTCTTTTTTAATCTCTAATCCTACGTGCGGAAGTGGTGGTTCGTTCGCCCCAGTCCCAGATGTATTCAATAGGGCGCGCAGGTAAACCAACGAATTGCGTTCCTGAATGCGGCGGTAACGACGACGATACCCGGTCTGCGCCTCCAGAGATGGAGTCGTTTTATAAAAGAAGGTCGATTAAGAAGTTCCTTCGGGACCATAGGACCTCAAAATATGGAAAGAATACAAATACTTTCAGGTTACTTTAATAATGTGGAATAACTCTTCTACGGAAACGTTTTGACGACCTGGAATCGAACTTTTGCCGGAACATATTAAATTTAAGGACCAATATACAATCAATTTGAAATAAAAATGAATCATCTATGTATTAGTCAAATACGTGATATGCATTCCTAAAAAAGTATCTTTCTTTTTACGATCGATTCTCGCAAAGTCGTTTTGTTGCCGGACATTCAGCATTTTAATGTGCAACATCACAATCACAAGAATCCGAATTGCTTAGTTTCAATGACATCGATGCTCCATTTTCCGCTTTAGTCACGATTTCCTCAGGAAACAGAGACCACTTGAGACCATATTGGCAGATCATGTTAACGTATTTTGCCAAGCTTCTGTTCTCATGATGTGAACATTCGTTGAGCTCTCTCAAATCTCTGGACAGAAACCTTTAATTAAGTGATAAACATTAGTATATTCACACCAAGGATTTGCAAAATGGACACTTCAAATCTTGAGTAGATAGATTAAATCTTGAAATTGAATATCTTCGTGCGTGCCCCTAGATGAAGGTACCACACCCCTCCCTTGCTAGTCTAATACTATTTCAAGAAGTTTCTAATCCCAGAAGACATCTATAAAAATGAGCATCCTTTAAGATAAAGGTTAGTAAACAGGTTAAGGTTCTGTAAACAATAAGATAACTCTTCAGAGTTGAGCTATAATATATAAATATGTAATATATGATTGTATGTGTCACACCTACAGTGGACCTAGGACACTTTGACAGGGGTCAAAATTTGAAGAAAGGAGACAAATATAAGTCTAGGACTGGTCTAGGACTCAGTAAAATATCTAAAAATATTTAATTTAAATGGTGAATCTGCCTTCATTGTCACCACACTTAAACACTTTCGTTCTCTTTAAATAACAGGAAGGGGAAACGCGGCCTCTCCCGGTCCTTTTTGATCTGCCACTGCTCAGCTCCATCGACATTGGATTTATTTTATGAGAATTAAGGAAGATATAAAATCTGAAATTATGAGATTATTCTTATACTATTTATATTATAATAAATATATGTCATGTTTATATTATATGTTATATGATATAATAGCATTTTATATGTTGTCATATGTAATATTGCAGTTATTATTGAAAAAATCTGTAATGTTTGTGAACATGAGTGTCCACAAACTTTAGCGCCCAACGGGGGGTACAAATGTATCCCACGTCTTTTGAACGTTCGCAAAAAAGATGCGTTTAACTTTTGACAAAAATATTTACATGACGTTGTGACAGACATGTTAAAGATAATTCCAGCAAAAATTCATGACAAACGGACAAAATTTAAAAATGGACTCAAATAGGATCTCAAAAACAAACGTTGGCGTACAATTGTACCCCTGGGCATCCAAGGGTTAATTTTAATTGCAATATATTCAACAGATTTATATTAATCGATTTAAGGATGTGCAAGTTGTTAAATATTTGAAATTATACTTAAAATTAATTATGAAATTGCTGACAGTTCAAGATCCATTTCAAAAATATTTATTCAAGTAATTGATCGTGATTTTATAAAACTGATATTGTAATTTGGATCTTGGTTTTAAAAATAAAGAATTTAATTAAAGATAAATAAGTAAAATAGAAAATAATTATAAAAAGTTAAAATATAAGTATTAAATAATTCACTTATTACAACTATTTATGTATCCTTAATGGCAGCTTTTTAAGCTAATTGGTTTTTTTTTTATTCTTTTTAATTAAAGCACATAAAATTTGCAAGTGGACTATCAGAATACCAGAATGAAGCAATCCCTTATAGATAACCCTTGATTCAATTCTCAAATCTGATCTTGGGGTTAGGGTTAGGTCTTGTACATTAGATAATTGAACAAAAATTTAAAAAATCTGTCTTGGTCACTACCTATTCTGTATCTCAGTATCTCTGTAGTTGTCTCTTTCTTGAAGGATAGATTTGAGTACTTTAATATCCTTCTCATATTGATCATTTCGTGAATTCATGTCCTGAGAATGATTCCTCAATCTAACAAACCTTAAATTTCATCATATATAAAATAGTAATAATTCAATAAGAAAAAGGTAAAATTTGTAATTCTTACATTTAGAATTTAATAAGTTAAGAAACAAATCCCCCAACTTAACATACTTTCTACTAATCGATTAACTAATGCCCAAATTTAAGAAGTGATTTATTCAAATGTTATCCCAAAAAATCAACCATGGAAAACCCTGATATATTAATTAAAGTACAGAAAATTTATATTCTCTAATCCTGCTTATAGTTCTCGACAATCACGACTCTCTTAACTAATACTAGATAAGATAAATATCTGACAATTAATTGGCAATTTTAAATCATCTTTCTAACCTCCTCTTTGCAGTTGAACATTTGATGTTTCTATTTGATGATAAAATCTTGAAGAACAATAAAAAAAGGATTAAATTTGAATATTGAATAGGAACAATAAACTACAATAATGCTGTTGATATCAAAGATTTGACTTTCCCCGTGGAATCGCAATTAATAAATTGCAATTTGATTAATTCTTAAAAAACACAAACTTCTCCTTTCTGTTTGAAGTTATAAGTTGCAACTGAAGTCTTGAGCATTTGGATCAGAGTGGTAAGCATCTCCTTCTGATGATCCTTCTAATAATATATTTAAAATGATATCGTGAGGTTGCCGTCGGTAATAGAATTGGTAAAAGCAATGGCTAGCCTTAACTGACAAAATGTTTCTCTCCCGGGCGGTTAATTCAGCCTGCTTTTGAAGCAATCAATTAAAGTGATTAAGCATAGGGACATAATTTGTGACCAATTAATTAATATTGAATTATTTTTGAACATGGAAAGCAAGTTAATTCAATGGAAGGGGTCACTACTGGAGCCAGCAATAGTTATAGGATTAAGAGCAGATTGTGCTAATATTCAATATAAAAATAAATATAAAAATTCAATATAACTCATTTGAGTGACATTCAACTTTACACTAGAATATAAAACAAGTAATAAACATCTGTGAAAATCATCATTTTTTATTTGAACCAAGGCTGACAGTTTTAAGGACTTCTAAGAGAAATCCCTTCACAAGATTATTCAATTCTACAATTTGTTCTTTCTTCCTTTTCAGCACTCTCAATCTGCACACAATTATCCTAAAAACGTGGTAATGCTAAATTAACATTGTTAAAAAAATATATGGTATAATATTATATTCTTAATTAAATTTAATTTAGGATATTTAAAAAAAAAATGAAATGGCCATATTGGCAGGAAAAAAATCCTTAGTTAAAATATATTCACACCTATTTTTTGTTTTATCCCTATTCCGGATAAAATTAAGTTTCTTGATCTTTCGTCTTAGATTTCCAGCAATTCTGTTAAATTCATTTTTCTCTTCCTTTACAAATAAATGTTTGATTTTATTAATTGTATTTTGTATTCATATAAATTTCAATGAGCACCAAAAATAAAAACAAAACTACATTAAATAAGCAAAATGTACAACTCTGAAAGTTGTTCAAAACAATTGTTTAATTTTAAATTAATTCCAAACTTTGGGTTATTAATTATCAAGCAACTCATTTATAATTGTGTCAAAACTAATGGATAAATTTTATATTGATAAATCACCTTATTTTTTTCTTTAGCTTCTTGTAGGGCTTCATTAAGTTCCACATGATGTCTGCAAAAATTATCAATTGTTCAAAGAAAGTGTGCTTTGATTTTCTAACAGGTTTGGAAGTCAAATGCTAAAATCTTGCCTTCCTTTTAGAAACTCTAACAATGCTAATTATGTAATAATAAATCATAATTATTGATAGCCAATGACATTAGCAGCCATAAGTGTGCATGCAAAAATGTAATAATAATTTATAAAGAAGAAATTAAGCAAAGAATTTGATAAAAGATAACTTATTATTAAATTATCAACCAACTGTCGAAGCCTATTGACTTGTTGGAGGTGTTCTTTTTCGCTAATAGTAGGTAAGCTAGATTTTGTGGTGAATTCGTGTTTGAGTTTGGAAAGTTGTGCTTTGAACTCCTCGTTTTCAAACATCAATTTGTCTTTTTCTAATGTTACCGACGTAAGCCTTTTTGTCAAAGCTGAAACTGTAATAATTGTTGATGATTTATCACTGTGATTCGATCAAATTAAGATGAATAATGAATAAATTACTTTAGCAAAAGTGAAATAAAAATATATGTATATACAAAATATATGTATACATATATATATATACAAGTATAAAACTACGATATATATATATATATATATATCTTTTGAATGAATACTTTAGTAGTGTGTGAAGGCAATTCTTAATCAATCAGCTATTTTCAAGCCAATTTATGCCCTTTATTCTATGTTTATTTTACATTCATGTGTCATTTGTCACTTCCTTTACTTTATGTTTTCTAATTTAATTCTATCTAAATTCTGGCCTTCAGCAAGAATAAAGTAAATGAGTGAATGCCCAATTCAGTTACATAGAAAACAAATGGTTTTTTGCAACTATAAATAATGTACCCTGAAAACAACATTCTGGATGTTTAAAAGGGGGAAAAATAAATATTAATTATAAATATTAATGTTATTAAATGCTGGTGAAAAATCACAATACAACTTAGATAATCTGAAAATAAAGTGATCAGACCCTGGCACTAATTTCTCTCCAAAGACTTCTCCATAACTAGATTTACTTACTTTGTTGAGCCTTTCCTGCAGTGGCTTTCATGAACTTCCCCTTCTCTGCATTTAGCTGTTTTAATATTAGTTGATTCTCTTCAAGAACTAAAGCACAATGCAATTTCAGTTCACTTCTGTTTAATGGAAGAGAAATATTCTCACTGATTCAATAAATATTAAAATCTTTCTGTCACAAATCACTTAACTTAAATTATTAGACAATTAATATATATTAAAAAAAAATGATAGTCACATATTGTAACAATATTATGTGTACTTATTATCATATTATTATTAATATTATTATTATTATTAATTGTTCCTCATAAACTACCACAACTATAACAACAAAATTATAAACAAAGTTGACTATGATTTTGATTTAAGAATAAGTACAACTATCATCATAAACTGCAAACTTATTATATATGTTGGCATTATTACATATTAGACTTATTATATTTATATTATATTATGTTATTAACAAACACAAATTGCAATTATGCACTTTTAATAATTATCGTAAATAATCATTAATAACGATTAATGCTGCTTCATGCATGACAATGATATCTTTGAACATTTTTGATCCAAATTGATAGATTTCAGCTATTGGACGTATGTTAAAGCATGCAGAATATAATCTGTTTGTAGTTATATCGCATCCAAATCTATGTCATAAATGAAATAAACTCCACATAAAATTAGTTTCAGATTGATGTGCATTAACATGGAATGGGACCAACAACTGAGTCATGGGCATCTCATTCTGATTATTAGAATCAAAAGACAGCATCTTGATCTGTCTTTGTAGCTTCTCGTTCTCCAATATAATCTCGTCCATCTCTTGCCTAAAATTTTCCAGCTGAGCCTGACAAGATTGGTTTTCAATTATAAATAATAATAATAAATAATTGAGGTGTAAAATCTTTTGATGATGAAAGTTATAATAATAGATCCAAATGATATTTTCAAAAATTAACCTTCATCTCATTGACAATACCATTTAGATCCTTAAACTGTTCATCATATACCAGAAGCAATGGTGATAATTGTTTTCTACAGACCTGTTTCATCATAAAATTGTAACTATATAAAAATAAATTAGCAAACTAAAATTTATATGTATAGATAAAGAATAAATTTATAGAATGCAAAAAAATGTCATGCAGTGCACATATTGAACTACTCTGCCTATTTTTGTTTGTTCCAAAGATTGTGTTAATCTTTCAAAAGAAGAAGCACAAATATGTGGACGAACTAGCCAAGTGGGATGAGGACCTTTGAAGGGCAAACCATCTATCGATTCCATCTACAAATAAGATGCCGCACGACACAATTCACGACAGAATGATACTAAACCTACTAGTCTCCATAGAGGATGTATACATGGATCTTATATCATGAAAGATGATCAAACAGTTAAACCTCTGAAGGTGTTAGGGGTCTAAACTTCCTCTGGTATTTATCAAGCTCTGCATTCAGTCTGTAGATAACCATCTTTAAAAATTTGATATCATCTGATTTTTCTTGTTCTTTTACAAAGGGACTCTCGTTCATTTCTGTAAGAGTTAATATAAAAGGTATTCATACATATGCAAATATATAAATAAAATTAAATCAAGGTGTGTTTTCTTAAGCAAATAATAATATATAAATGAATACAAAATATGTAATTATATGTAAATATATATATAGGATAGAAATGAATCTAGAATCTAAATACTTCATTATTCACTAAAAACAAGCTGAAGAGCAGGCCACCTACAAGTAAGGTAAACATTACTAAGAAAAAGAAAAACATGGATGTAACAAAATCCAATCATATGAAATTTGGGACAGCCAAGTTGATTAATATAATAGTGAAATCCAGAGATGATGGCTGCATTTTGAATTCTTCTAAGTGCCTTATGTTTTATATGATAAGATAAAATAATTTCTCAAAATAATTGACACCTTCACTATCGTCTTTGAAAAACAGTGATGGAATGATAGTCATGGTAGCAGAAGAATGCATTGGTCTTGAAAGCAGATTAATTTCTGTCACAATTTCTCCCATGTAGCTAAAGTAATTTGTAATCAGATGTTTAATGTACACATTATATATGAATAATTCCATCTTTCAAATAATGTAAACTTTACAATAACATACGACTTAACATATAAACTGCTACATCATTCCTTAAGAAACTTATATTTTTATCAGAGGATGTACCAAACTAAAATTATCTAAAAATAGCTATCAAGCTGAACTACTTTAAACTATACATACGAAGCAGTCTCTTTGGCATTTTGAAAATCGATCGAACTAGATTCGGTTTCGTCGGAACTGTGGTGTTTCGCACAGTGTCTCATATCGTGGCTTTGCAGATTATCTTCAGACAAAACGCTTCCAGGTGCAATAATTGCAGTGTTCGAGGTGTTCTGAGCCCTTGAACTACGAACCTAATTAGAATAAACAAAAAAGTTTTATGACTTTACCAACGAAGTCTCAAATGTATAGAAGAGTAGCTCAAACATATAAGTAAAGACTGATTCAGTTAAGTTGAATAAAATATCCAACACCCAACCTTTTTACTCGAAAACATTTTTTTAGAATTCATTGAGAACCTTTATCTATAAATCCGCTTGAGTATCGACAAGCTCCCCGGTATCCATGGAGAGGAGAAGCGAAGCGAAGTAGTGAAAAGGTAATTTTTACGAGCGATATAAGAACAAATTACGTTTATAAGGCCAATGCCTTGATGATTTGAATATCTATTTTTGTTTTAAAGTACTTAATAAACCTTGGCACAATCGATTCCATTATGAATTTTTCCTCTGGAGCGTTCGCCTTCCAAGTGACAGAGGCAAATTCAAGAGCAAAGAAGAATTGATCATTTCATTGAATGCGCTCACAAAATAAACTAGTTCGAATCGAGAGCAGGCTTCTTCCCCCGCGATTTTCCATTTGATGATTATGCTAACACCCGGTGCCACAAAAAACTCACGTCATTCTTTTTGCTGATAAGGATAAAACACTGCATTGGAATAATATGGAATTTGAAATTAAGTCAGTTTCAGTTAAGACGACCACTTAGTGGCGACATTTGATTTCACAACTACAAATGGCACATGATTTCAATGACATAGGATAACATATCACATGCAGCTTCATAATTTTTGGAGTGGATGCCAAATTGGAACAAATTTACTATAGATGAACTGTTTGATTCTTCAGATTTGCTGGCATAGTTACTGCATTAATCATGTCATTACAAATTTTCACAAGCGACATCCTTCGCATAAGTTGCCTCTACTTTCAAGGAATGCTTCAATTTCTTCCACAGTTCTTGGAACAATAGTCATTAACTCCACTCCGTCTTTTCTCACTATAATGTTGTCCTCTATCCTAACCTGAAATAAGTTTAAAACTGAAACATAATCACAAAAAAAATAATCAATAAATGGTTCTATTTAGATTTGAAAAAAATAACATTAAACCAAAGTTATAAAACAATTATCCTACCCCTCCAAATCCTCTATAACCCTCCAGAACATCTTTGACAAAAAACTTTGATTGCAAATTATTATTGAGAGCCTGGTCCAACAACTGAAAATCAATTAAATCTGAACAGAATAATGAATAATAATAGAAATATTGTTTTAAGTTAATACTACAAGGTTGGTTGATTTTCACGTTTAAAGCGTCACGTGCACCACAAAGGTAAGCTTGAACGACGATTAATGAGTAAAAGGTCGACCGAGGTTAACAATGTAAGTTAAATGGAGGCCCAAAGGTTCCAACAAGAAAAATTAAAATGCATAGCAATATCTTTGTCATCATGAGTTGGTACTCATTGTCAATAACATTAATCACTCAACACAAATGACGATATAAGAATTGTTATTTTATGCACAAAATAGCTAAGAGATTCTAACATGATTTATGAAGTAACACCCTGGTTCAATGGTAAGTACCATCCTCTCTTCTATGATCCTGTTCATTCTTAAACTCTTCAGTCCAGGCTGATTGATTCTTTCAGTTCCCTAAAAAAATTGAGCTCACAAAAAGTTCTTATTAATGCATTTGCACTAGCATTAAAGACTGCAAAAAATACATTGCATTTATTTAAATTCTATTACATTGCACATATTTAAAGAAGTAATAGCGATGTTTAGTCCAAAATTACAATTTACCTTTGGATAACCACCAACGTCGTGGACATCTAGTCCCATAAGATGTCCAAGACCGTGGGGCATGAAGATAGCCCCGAGGCGGACGTCCATCATGGCATCCACCGAGCCTTCGAGAAGCCCGGCACTCGTAAGATCTTCTAGAATTACTCTCTCTGCCAACCGATGCATGTCTGACCAAGCGACTCCTTTGGAGCAATGTATATTACGGTGTACAAATTTTTTAATTTTAAAACATACATCCTTTACATCATCATCCTTTACATCTTGTTCATCAATTAAGTACTTTAACTACCTGGCTTCGAAGCTCCCATGACAGCTCTATTCGCCCTCAGCACAGCATTGTAAATGATTTTTTGTTTCTCAGAAAATTTTCCATTGGCTGGAAAAGTGCACGTGATGTCGGCAACGTAGCCATAGTATTCACCGCCCATGTCGAAGAGGCTGCAAAAAAATTTATACAGATTTTTACAAGTTTACTTAGCAAAGTTATTATGATAATTAACATAATAAATGACAACAGTAATTAACATGCTGATATCGATCACTAATTATATAAGCATCTCATTGTAAACAGGTCGTGCTTACTCACCACAAATCACCATCTCGAACCTTCTTGTCGTTTGGTGCAGCAGCGTGACCATAATGGAGGATGGAGCCGTTGTGCCCACTCAAAACAGATTTGCACGGTTACGCAATGACAGAGCAGCAATCGACAACAACACTAACCTTCCACAAATGCAAGTGTATCCCACATGTCTCATGCCTCCCTTTGAGTAGCAATGTTTGAGAAATATGCTACAAAAGATTATTTCAAATAAAATCAAATCTTTGAAATGTGCTAAGTGACACTACAAATCAACTTGCTAATAATAAGCTGTAATAAAGCTCAACAGTCGATGTTGACTACACACACATATAAGTCGAGGTTAATTTCAGTATTGAAAGGTAAAACCTGGGGATCGACTTATAATTGTGTAATTCAACGAACAAATAAATCCCAGTTTTCAACTGCCTTATCATGGGGGAGGTCAATGCACATTATATAGTCAGATATTCAAAATAATCATAATAAATGGAGAACTTCAATTGGAGACGATAAGATGCAAATCGACAAAACAAATTCTCGGATCAAGCATAACCCTCTTCGCATCGATAATGGTTTAATACTTTATTTATTTAAAATAATTTGTAATAATAAACCAATTCAGTTAAATTGGCTGGAATTGGGAATGCTAAAATGATCACGATAACAAAGATAACATCACCTCTCTCCCTGGTACTCGTACATATCCGGCTTCATAGATAGCATCACCTGCAGGAAGATAAGACTACCATTTAATATCAATTTGGACAACTTTGCTAAGCTCTTAAGATAACAGAAATAGAATTAAATGTTAAAATAACTAGGTAACCTTAGGTTTTTCCAACGATAATTCAATATAATAGAACTATTAACAATATTAGGATTTATAATAATAAAAGTATATGTCATCACGGCCTAGTTTCAACACCATCCAAAAACAGTTAATAATGCTGAAACTTGACAAAAAATGAAAATCCACACATGGCAGATAACATCTCTATGACTACTTCTACTAACCTCTTTGTGTGCATCACTGCTGATTCTGTTAACATACTTCAAGAGGTCCAACTCATAATCTGTCTTGAATATCCTCCTGAAATTATATTAATAACAATATTAGTTAATGAATCTTAAACTTAATATTATTGGGTTTTACAAAAGGAAAGCAAAAATTCTATATATCATCTTTAATAATAAAGAAAAAACAAAAAAAAAAACAAAAATCTTACAAATCTGTTATTTCAGGAAACAAAATGTTGTTGTCTTTTTGGAACCTTGAAGGAAAACAGATATTAGTAAATAGATTAATTAAAGTACGCTTACTAAGTTTTTCTGCTTCTAAATGCAAAATATTTCAAATCAAGATGCATTTAACTTAAGCATTTAAGTCAAGCAAACAATACAAATGAAACTCACTCTTCAATTCCATCAAAATGTGCTTCTGTTACTTCACGACCGCTGTCGGTATTGATGCCTTTCTGGGAAATGGAATTTCCATTCAGTTGTTCATTACTTAAGACATTATTTAAGTCCAATCCCTACTGCCAGCAAGCAAAACATTTCAAGCAGATGCAACAGAAATATTTAAAATACATTTGACATTACCAAAGTAAGCAGGCAGGGAGATCCCTTTTCCTTGAGAATTTTTACAATCTGAAAATAAAATAAAGAATTTATTGTAAACTAGCAAATATGTAATGCATATGTAACATATCTTTCATAGTGCATCAGTTAATAATCATTCTCTGCATAATGAATGCTACAGACCTCATCTGTATAATAAGCTTCTTCGACGTCGTATTTCTTTCTGAAGTGATCGGGCGGACAGATTCTAAGCAAAAGTAAACATTTATCGGACATCCGCACGGATAAAACATGATATAATAATTGGAATAAAAAAAACACTTTAAGAAATATAATGGATTATTTGTCATTCTGACTTTTTTTATTTAATAACTGTTGAGTAGCCACAGCAACAATTCAAATAAAAAGATCAAATAAATGCTTCTATAGTTAACAATTCAAATAAGTGAAAATTCATTGAAAAACCCATATCAAATAAAGTTGCGACACTCACTCCCCCATCCAAATTGCATAGGACTCTGGCAATCTAGGAACAAAGATCGTTGTTCGACCATTGTCCATTTCCAGCATGGCAAAACAGTCAGGCTCCAAAATACCAAAAGTCCACCTGAAGTAAGATTCCTGCATGAATATGTTATTTATTTATAAGTGGTGAATTATTTTTTCAAATTGTTAACAGTGAGAAATATCAAAAGAAAAGTTTTATCCACCTGTCTGAATTCTGAAACATTAGTGTCCGTGCTATATCTTGGAAAATCACTACCTCCCTGGAGGAAAACAATTGAGTTTTGAGCAAGATCAGGTAATGATTTGAGTCTGTCACAAAGGCGAGCTCTGTTTGCTTTAAAGAGCATCATGGGAATCTTGTAAGTGTGATCCCCCATGTCATAGTAGGGTCTATAGAAGAACATTGCAGTTGAAAGCATTTAATCTACTAATAATTCAGAATAAATTCAGTCATGATGCCCATTATTCTACTCCATAGCACAATTGCTATAACAAGACTTAGACTTAGAAAGCGATTACAAGGGGCTACAGCTGAAAAATCAAGAGCTAGAACGATTTAACTTTGGTGACAAATATTATCAACATCTTCCATTCGTTAAAAAAAGTAATAAAATCTTCGCATTCATAAACTTCTGAACGATTGATGTGCACTATACGTCCTCCACGGATTTTGGGTAAACAAATACAAAAATTGGGCTCAATTTATTTGTATTTGTATGTATTAAATATAAAAATAAAATAAATGAATATCTATCGCCCCAATTAAGCTAGAGATACCAAAAATAAAACCGTACCCGTCCGCCATGGCTCTCTGCAGTTTCGAATCAGTCCCACCTTTTTAACGTCTACTGATCACATGATCATTCGTCAATGTTTTGTAAGACCAGAAGGTTAGCTGCAACAGGGCGGTCTACTGGCCTATTAATTTAGGTAATCACATGCCCGTTTAATGAACAAGTCAGGGGCTGCCCATTTCGCCGCTTATACTACGTGTAGCCGATTCAATGCCATAGGAGTAATTATGTTACACTTAAAAAAGTTAAGTTTATTGTGTTCAACATCATAATTTTCTTTTGTAATAATATGACTCAATGCGACTTTTCCATAAGAGTACAAATTGAATACACCATTTTATCCTTTCAGTCCATAGCCACAGAATATTTCCAATAAATAATATTAATAATGTAAATAAAGGTTATATATAAAAATTAAATTAGATGCAAAATTAAATTATCTATTAACAATATTTGAACAAATGTTTACTTATCAACAGCCGGGAATTTGGAGATGTTTAGCGGCTCGGGTGACAATAATAGGTTCGTTGTTCGTTGTCATTAATATACTATTGTTAATTCAAACACGAAACAATAATGAAATAGAATGTGGGCACTACTGGTTTACCTTTTTAATTTAATGTTGGTAAGGGAGCCAGCTTATATAACCTCCCATAGAAGGGGACGAATAAGGGTCCTGTTAAATTAACCGTATTGTTTATTGGATTAATTATAACATAATATTATAATTTGAAACTAAATGTGCTCTAAGGTAAAACTAATTGGCAGAATGTCGTAGATGATTTATGGCTTTGTCATGTTAACTATACAATTATTTAAATTTGTTGATGAGGTTTTTGCACTTAGATATTTACTTTTTAGATTTTTGAAGAAAAGTGAAATTTATTGCAAGTCAATGACTAGCCAGTTTCCTGTTCTGGATGTGGAAAAAGAACAATTTATTGTTAGCTAAATGCTTTTTCATGGAGCATCTTATATGCTGTCATACGTGTTAAATATGAAAATCAAGCTATAATTACATATATTTTCAGCCATCAAAGGACCATGTATTTCTTGTTGAGACCAGTGCAGAGCAAAGATCAAGAGGTGGGAGGTCAGAGATAGGGGTAAAAGTAGAGACTTCAGTAATATTGTCTCCTGCTAGGGTGATAAAACATATCGAGCCTCATCTCAGGTTTGCTTTATTAAGATTGAATTGCCATTGCCAAATTCTATAACGTTTTCATTCAGTTTTAGTACCACCCAAGACAATAGTGCTACTGATCAAAGATTGGAGGGAAAAGGGTTTCCTATTAAGTTTTGCCCACTAAAGAATTGTGGAGATGAGCCAAAAGGACTAAGTAAATCAAGTCTTTTTTATACTTTTGTGGGTTTTATTCATATTTGTTTTCTAATCGCATGCTAGGTGATGATCTGTCAGCGGCTAAATCTTTAAGGTTTGAACAAAAGAAAGATGTGTCGGACAGGTAAGTCCTTTATCCGTTCCCATCTTGTCATTTAAATAATTCTTTTAATGAAATGCTTTTGATTTATTAGAGTTTTTTAATTTAAGATTGCCTGGCCAAATTGAACAGAAAAACAAGATTCAAATGAAAAAAAAAGCAGGTAATGTGAGTTGAGATAGTGAGCTTAACAACTGCTTGAGATTTGATAATTCATGCAGAAGTATAAATAAATATGATGGCATGATAATGATGGTAATGGCTTCGCTCAGGTCCAAACTTAATTTCTTCAAAATATCTTCAACCCCGCAAGGGTCCAATGAAAGTAACCAATAGGGTATGAAACTGATCTTGATTTTTTTAAAAAGTTCTTAATTATTGTTTGCATCCATCATTCTTAAGTCAAAACATATGAACAGAATATAGATTTACTGAAGAATGTTATGCCTATACCATTGTGTGATAAGGCAAAAACTCTAGGACATCAAAACTCTTTGAAGAACTTGGGTAGATTTCCAGGTTTGTAAAAAATAAGAACAACCTATTTTGGATTACAGTTTACATTTTTGCACATGTTCTTTGATCATTTATCTTAAAGTTCTAAGAAAGGTTAGGTATAAGTTACAGAATCTTGTTCATGATGAGGCATGATATTGACATAATAATTGCAATTATTGCCCACATATTTGTTGTGTATTCTATTTTATTGCGATTGTGAAAGTTATTTTATTCCTCAAGAATCCAAACCTTCCTCAAAAGAGAAGACAGACTCACTGAATAGAGCCCACATCTTCACGGTGCACGATGTGCCAGCTGAAGCAAAGGCAGAATATGCACCTATAAAGTCCACCAATCTTAATTTTCGAGAGGAAGCTGATGTAACTGTGTCTAATTCAAGGATCCAAGGCAATTCCAAAGATTTCCAAGCAGAATGTAAGGCAAGAAAGCCTACCTATTTGTCCAGCAGTTTGGTAACTCCAAAAAAGCAGACGCTTAAGCAAAAAGATAAGGAACTCCAGGAGAGGCCCCCTCAATGCTATTCTAGCATGAGTCCTACCATTGATAAGAAAGACAGCCATACAGCTGATCACAAGAAAGGAAAGACTTCAACTCCTAATAATATGGAAACCCAGAACTTATCTCATTACATAAGATCTTTTGGAGGTGCAGATATGTCTTCAATTGAGCTTGGTTCGTTGGGACTGATAGATGTAACAAAAGGTTATAAAATGCATAATTGCTAATTTAACACATCCTGATTAACTTCTCAATTTATAGTTTACAACATAGGGAGATTTGCTTTAAAACAAATGAATAAGACTGTTTTTAGTAACTGAAATAGTAGTGAAAAGTTTCTTTTAAAGAAGACGAATTGTTTTTCAGATCAGCTGGCTCTGAATGAAGCCACACATAAAGATAATCATAAAAAGGTGACTTATTTGTCAGTATGGAATACAAATTGTCAAGCATGGGTGTTCATATGTCTGTAACTAATAATCATTATATAAATACATGTACACATTATTTTGTTTTACAACAAAATGTTAAATTTGCGACATAACTATTTTAAAATAATCTCGCAGAGTCTGATAAAGCCGAAGCTATCGGAAGAACGAGTTCTGGGGATTCTTTACTGCAGGTATCTACAATATATTTTTTTAGGTGCCAAGGCAGAGAAGTCATTTAAGGAGAGTGAGATTCAAGCTATGGTTAGTTAAGGTATAAAATAGTTGTCATTAATAAGTTACCCTCAATTATAAATTTTGATTTATGATAAACAGACTCAGATGAGTGAAATTAGAGATCTGAGCTTGAATATCGGGAGAGAGAGGAATGTTTTAGAGAATACCTATGCTCAGAGAATGATGCAGACAATGTTTGAGGAACTCACAAATGTAATAACCATAAATGCATTTGATTATTTTTTTAGAAGTCGTGCCGGCAACCTAGAGTCCATGGTTATCGATCTGATCTCTTGTTTTCTTAGGACTCCTCTCTACTAGTTGTCTTACCAAAGTTTGAATCAGCTCTGATAAATTATGTCGATATTGCCGATGCCTTAGATATGACCAGGAATTCCATAGAAACTACTGGGATCTATTTGCCTAATAAAAATCGCACAACTTATTACGGTTGGTTAAAATAGATATATTCATTAGAGTAATCAAATATAGAGAAACTTTCATGTTGAAATATGCGTCAGGGGAAGAAACTGCAAATGAACTTAAGGAAAGTGAAGTCCTTCTCAGTGAGATTGCAGAAATAGTCGTGGGGAAGTCTACTGACGTTCAAGACATTTCGTCTTCCATGAGGGAGATGCTAGAAATCTCAGAAAATGGAATAAGAGAGATGGAAATGTATTTTTTTTTAAGACTATAAAATTGTAGTCTGGAAAATTAATTTACATTTTATTCCATTAAATATTTCGTAGGTGCCTGAACCTCCTTCAAGATGTAGCCAAACTGGAATTGGATGAGTCAGCCTGGAAATACTCTCTGAGTGAAGATGACGGCGATTTCAAATCGAAATGTTTTTCGTTTTTATTATAGAATCAACTTTTAATTAATATTAATTGTTTTGAAAGTGGAGTGGATTTTGGATTTATCGAAAAATCCTGTCGATTAACCGTTTGTAACATGAAGCCATTAAAAAGCGCGGCCACATAGTGTTGCAGCGCTGCTTTTGATCGATACGGGTGGATTCGGGTCGGTATACTTCAAAATAAATTTAATCGCATTGAAGCTGTTGAAGAGACTTTTTTTTATTAATATTAATGCATTTTTAATTTTCTTTATGCTATTCTAAGAATTGATCTGAAATGTGCTTAAATTTCTTTGGGTGTTGTCGCTGTTAGATAAGAGTTGTGGGTTTTTTGTTCTTAGAAGTTTACTGGATTAGATCTGCCTTCCTCTGGAAACAAAATAGAAGTGGGGAGGTTATTAAAATTGGACTTAAGTTTCAATTTTGTAAGCAATGCATTGTCTTATAGGGTATCTAATTAGAAGTAACTTGTGCTTGTGAATGACTATAATGGATAATCATTTGGTATTCCCGATCGATAAGCCCTCTCTATTATCGCTCACAACAATGGAGCAACCATAGCTCCACCCCCCATACATAATTTATTAATGTAGCTCCTCCTCCTGCTAATTTGTAAAAAAATTGTATATATTTTCTTTAAAAATATATTATTATATTTAAAAATATACGTTCAATATTTTAAAAATACTCAATCAAATTAAAATCAAGTAAAACAACACGTAGCTCGGCTAAAGTGAACAATGACAAAAATTGCGCGGGAGCTGACCGTCCAATCAGAAGCTTCTGGAAAATCAGGGTTATGGTCCGAGATTATATATCTCAATACCAGATTCAATTAGGGAGTTAACTTGCGCTTCCTTAAGACTCACCCTATGAGTTTATTTTGTATTTTAAGTTCATTTGTTTCATTGTGTTATGTACATAATTGTCTGTTTAATATTGTACATGTTCAATTTGCTATTTGTTCTTTCAGTTGCTTTGATACCTTAATAAACTCATAAACTCAACAAAAAAAATTAGTTATATTCTCCACCCATAAAATCCCACATAAAGTAAAGCACAGAATATTTATTTACAACAAAAAGCAAAGAGTATTTATGTACAAAATTTATAATATGCTCGAATCAGCTCCAGCGTCCTGTCGAATAGGGATCTCCTGGGTATCAAACGGCGCCAAAGGAACTCCGCGAGATAAGATTCGATGTGCTCAGGACAAGTTCCTCTCATTTTCGTTATCTTGTCCTTCGCACATCTCCACATGTTCTCGACGGAGTTCGTGTTGACGCCGTTGGGGGCCACAAACATCAGGGAATGGTTCACAGTGGCGTGATCTAATCCAGTCACTGCCGTTAAGTTTCTGTAGGCCCCCCACTGATCGCTCCAGACAGTAGTGCCTATTAAAAGGAAATTAAAAGTTAATTCGTTTATTCCACTGATTTACAGAATTATCTAAGTTTTTCTTACCTGGAAGCACGTACTGTCGTACTATCGGCAAGAGCGTTTTTGTATATAAATATGCTTTACTTTATGTGGAATTTGATGGGTGGAGAAATAACTAATAAAGTCATATTTTCCAGAAGCCTCTGATTGGACGGTCAGCTCCCGCGCAATTTTTGTCATTGTTCACTTTAGCCGAGCTACGCGTTGTTTTACTTGATTTTAATTTGATTGAGTATTTTTAAAATATTGAACGTATATTTTTAAATATAATAATATATTTTTAAAGAAAATATATACAATTTTTTTTTACAAATTAGCAGGAGGAGGAGCTACATTAATAAATTATGTATGGGGGGTGGAGCTATGGTTGCTCCATTGTTGTGAGCGATAATAGAGAGGGCTTATCGATCGGGAATACCTAATCATTTTACTATCTAGTATTTAAAATTAGAGATGGCGACATCCGTGAACGGCTCTAGTCAGTTCCTGAGTGGATATACCGTCGAAAAAGTGAATAAGACTAAAATGACTCTTGAGAATTACTACAGCAACCTTATTGGTCAACACGAAGAGAGAGAGACTAGGTTTTAATATAATTTAATTAATTATATTTTGAAGTGAGTTTGAGAAATGTTGATCTTGTATGTTTAATAACATGCATTTTGCATTTGATTATAAGGCAGAAACAACTAGAAGAATCAATGGACAATGAAGGTTTGACAGATGAACAAGTACACACGTTTTTAGAAATTGTTTTCATGATTTTTTACTTTTGAGATGATATCAAACTAAGAAGGCCATAACAAATATATTAAGTAACTTTCTAGACAATTTGTTAGAAAGATTTGATGTCTTGCTGGAACCATAAAAATGGTAAAACTGTCCAAAACAACCACATCAGTATTAATGATAAATTTAACTCTGCCCAATGCACCACCTGATAGACTTTTTACAATATGTATTTTTATTTTGTTATCCATGTTATGATTCAATTTATTGATTCAATATTTATTTAAAATGTTCAATAAAGATTATTTTTTTTATCAAATATCAATTGAATTATTGATGTTATAGTATATATAGGTGAAAATTTTCAGTAGTCATTACTTGACTTAATTGTAATTTATAATGACTTAAGAAGACTAAAGTACATGTATTAAATCACTTTTAAAAATTCAATAGTTAAATTGAAAGTGCTGTTTTAAATATTTCTACTGAATCTGAAAGTACAGTCTCCTCATTTAACTCATTCCGCAAGCCAAGTATTCCCATACTGAAACATTTGATTTTCAGAGTTACCATGCACTCCAACATAGTTTATGTCAATGCCCTCTCATGAAACTGCTTTAGGGCCCCAAGAAAATGTTGTGGTGGTAAATCTTCCCTTCCTATTAATATCTTGAACGATTTTATGGTGTCCCATATGCTTTTGCTTATTTTGGGACTTATGAGTGCACAGCTTCTCAGACTCTCCTCATAACTTGGTTATCCTAGATCCTTAACCATCCATATGTTTCACTCCATGCAGTTTCAGCTGATGTCCAAATGAGTTGAAATTTTGCAGTCTTTTGGACAGCACTGCAATACATTGAACTTTTTTTAAATTCATTTTCGTTTTAATGGGGCTATTATTATTAGATCATGTTTTTTTTTCAACTATATATATTGTTAGTCTTAGATGCTCATCATAAGCAATGGATTAAAGCTAAAACAAAACAGCTTAAATAAACTGATGACCCTTTCCCATAGCAATATTGTATTTCATAATCCTAGAATTAATCTTTGTTTTACATTCATTTGCAATAACTTGAAAGTACTAATATATTAAAGATATTTACTGTAGTGTTTGTGGGTAGAATTTATACAAAATTATTGCATAGAAGGAAATAAAAGCATGTTTTTAAAAATTATTTTTTATGATATTTATAGAAATTTTAAATATGCCCACATGATGAGTGGAGCTGAATATTTATGTGGTCATTGTGGATAGCTTTACCCCATAAATCATAAAAAAAATAATTCGCCCAATCTTGCAATATTAAACTTTATTAAGCCTGTTCAACCTAATTTTCAATATCATGTTTCATAAAACCAGTCATCCATCCATCATCTTATCCATTCTCACTGCAAAGACTCCTTAGTGTTTAAATATTTTTTAGAACCACCTAAAAATAAACATCTAATAATAAGTATCTAAGATTATCCGATAAAATATGCAAAGAAACTTGAGAAACGCCAGCTTCATGCGCTCAAAGAAACAGAATTCCTAAGACTAAAGAGAGCCAAGCTTGGCGTCCATGACTTTGAACCTTTGAAGGTGATTGGACGAGGAGCCTTTGGAGAGGTATAGTTTTATTTTCACATAAATTCTTTGTTATTGATGTTTGTGTACCACATTTGACAATTGTTATGATTATAGTTACCAAGATTAAGATGATTAAAACTTGAGAGACTTGCATGAGGGACAGCATTTGTCTTCACGAGTATTTATCCTGCTTTTCTTCATAAGTACCTATGTGAAAATATTGCTTAGGGATGTTCACATCAGGTACCTGAATAGAAAAATAGACAATGTGCCTAAAGAACTCATTACATTCAGATTTTGATAAGTGTAAGTAGCTTAAACCAAGTTCCACATTCTAACTTGGTAAACATGTCTCTATTATCATCGTTTAAACGTATCATTGCCGGAAAGCTCTTCATCTCTAACCTTGACATCACAGCAAACACTTTTATCTGGATTATCTTCTTGAACAGCCTCTATCCAAATCATTGCCCATCATTCAATCAGGTTTCCTCTTTTAAGGCCAGCAGTTTCATAGTTTCCTGTTAAATATTTTTTTAAAGCTTTTAACCCTCTGAGCCAAATTTTATCTAAATGAAGACACTATTATCGAATAATTTTCATGATCATCATGATCGTTTCTGTTACAAGGTGAGACTGGTGCAAAAGAGGGACACGGGTCATGTATACGCCATGAAAATACTCAGAAAGGCTGACATGTTGGAGAAAGACCAGGTGGAGATGCAATGTTGTCATTGCAAAATAGGCAGATTCCCTTCTTTGGAATGAATTCATTTATTATTGCTGCCAGGTGGCTCACGTGAGGGCCGAGAGGGACGTTCTGGTCGAGGCCGATCATCTTTGGGTAGTGAAGATGTTCTATTCATTCCAAGATGCCATCAGCCTCTACCTCATCATGGAGTTCCTTCCTGGAGGTCATATTGAGCTTTTAATCATACGGCTTAATGTCTCAATAATGTTTGTAGTGCCTTCTCAATGTCGATCAGTTATTTTATTATCGATTGTGCAGCTTAATGCAGGCGTTTGTTATGTATTGCTTTTGATTTTATTAATTCTTTTGCTAATTCTGTTAATGACCTGCTCATACCGTCGACGAGATCCTCTTTATTGTTGCAAATGACATCACTAGGTGACATGATGACCCTTCTGATGAAGAAAGACACTATGACAGAAGAACAGACCCAGTTTTATATTGCAGAGACAGTCCTTGCTATAAACTCCATCCATCAACTTGGATTCATTCATCGTGACATAAAGCCAGATAATTTGCTTCTTGATGCAAGAGTGAGTGATGGATGTTGAAATAACCAGGGAAACTATTTAGTGAAAGAGCAATTTTATGGAGATGTAATAAATGGTTAATTGTAATGAATATCGAAATGGAACTTGATCAAAGGGTGCCTGAGATCTGGCATTCTTGATTATTTAAGCTTACTTCTTTAAGATTATAAATAAAAAAGCTATCATTATTTTGTTGTTATATAATGTTAATCATTTAATTATTCATGATAAATGTTTGCAAATCCAGGGATACAACATGTAACATTAATAATTGGCTGGACCTTATAATTGTATTGTGGAGGAACCTAAGCCAATTTTGTTCAGGAATAGTTTAATTGCTATTAATTCAATTTTAAATTGATTGGATAAATTTCTTCTCCTCTAGGGTCATATAAAGCTTTCAGACTTTGGTCTCTGTACTGGTCTTAAGAAGAGTCATAGGACTGAATTCTACAAGGATCTCAAGCAAGCCAAATCCAGTGACTTTGGTCATTGTTTATATTTTTTAATTTATTTACAAATTCTCGGACACGATCAGAGGATCTCGTTTTTTATTTCTAGTTTCCAGTCCTATGGATTCAAAGAAGCAATCTTGGAGGAGCAAACGAAGGGCACTGGTAATCCATTTTATTAAGCATATTAATGACATTAGCACTTAATCATATATAAATTGTAGAATTCATCCATTGTAGGCTTACTCAACTGTAGGCACACCAGATTACATAGCCCCTGAGGTATTCATGCAAACTGGGTACACAAACAGCTGCGATTGGTGGTCACTGGGAGTCATCATGTTCGAGATGCTTATCGGTGGGTGGCATTGTTGCTTCGATTCATTAACATAATTAAGATATTCATCAATTTATTTTCTATTAATTTAATTGACTGAAGTTGATCATAGTACAGCCTCTTACATATATATAGATTATTAAAGCTAAATAGTGGTTGCCTAGGCTACCCACCATTTTGCTCAGAAAGTCCCCAGGAAACTTACAGAAAGGTGATGAATTGGAAACAGACGCTGGTATTTCCAACTGAAGTTCCTATATCAAATGAAGCCAGGTCCCTTATCCAGAGGTGATGCAATTTGAAGAAAAACTTTGATGTTTACAATGACAATCAGCTATCTTATTTAAATACCATTTGTGTGATTACTAATATCATTTTGACGTGTTTAATACAATTTATCTCAAATTAATTTATTTTAAGCTTTTGCTGTGAAAGAGAGAAAAGGCTTGGAGGCAACAGCAATAAAGAAATAAGGGAACATCCTTTCTTTGTTGGAGTTGATTGGGAGCACATTAGGTTAGAGATTGAATAATTATAATATTTTCTAACAAATATTAAATATTTCCTGATGTTTGATATTATCATTAATGCATAGAAATTGTACAAAACATAATCACACCTAATTTATCTCCTTATTTGTCAGTTGTGTTTTGCTTGGAACAGAAGTGCTGGCATTCTCAAATTTCAATTTTATTTAGTAATATAATGTTGCTTCTATTTTCCTATCCCTAAACAAATTAGATCATCAACTAATGTTCCAATAATGGGATTTGTGTTTCTACAATAATGTACCAATTTATTCAGAGATAGACCAGCTGCCATACCTGTTGAGGTGAGAAGTATTGATGACACTTCAAACTTTGATGAGTTTCCTGATGTTGACCTAAAGTGGCGTAAGTTGATTGAAACTTACTTTATCCTTTGTTATGAATTTCTTTTTTAGTAATGTGGTAGCTTAGTATAGTTTTCAGGGATTATTAGTTCCCGACTCTGATCGGGTATCCGAGCATTTAACGTTAAATATTTATTAAATAATGATGATTTATTAAATTGTTAATTCATCTAGTTATAACTAACTTCGTTGTAAATGAATTAATACACGACAGCGTCTCAATCGGAGTCTTCGGACGACCCGTCCAAGTGCGACTGGGTTTTTTTCAACTACACCTATAAAAGATTTGAGGGACTTACCCAGAGAGGGAAGATACCATCCAGCTTTAAACCCTTGTAATGATTTGAAACTAGTAAAAGCAGTCAATTTTTTAAGATTGGAAATACTTAGTTATTATCAGTTAAACTGTTGCTTCTGTAGATATTCTGTTATCATCCTCATCAGAATTTGTATTTGTTCTATTGTTAATGTTTTGATTCAGCTGCTGACAAAGACATTCATAGACTTGCTTGAGGAAAAGTCCAGGGAATGTGGTTATATACATGCTAATTGTTTGTAACCAATGAAGTTTATGATAAGTTTATGAATGCAATGATCTTATCTTCAAATCTGTTGATGTTCGATGTTGCCACAATCTCATTTTCTGATTACATAAGGGCAGTTCTCAAGTATTTGACACAGCAAATTGAATCAGTGGGTGTTATTAGTCTGCTATTTTGTATTGCTTTGTATCATTTGTTATTTTATTTATGTGTTATAAATGCAATATTCATGTGTTTATGTATTTAGTTTTTAAATTAATACTTAAAGCAATCATTCAGATGAATAGATATTATCCAGACTAAGTAAATGTATGGCTTGATTAAACAATGAATTCGTTGAAATGTTTGGATTGTTCGAGAGTCATTTGTTATGAAATTACAAGATGTTCTCTTCACGGATATTACGGTTCCATACGTTGGCCTGTTTATTTACATTGGCCTTCTCTTATGCCTTAAAATTTGACTCATCACAGTCTCTTGTTGACCATGCATCCTTTCATTACTTTTAATGAATCATAAAACAATTGGCTAAATTGCTTTCACTGCCTCCATTTCAGTATTGTGGATTATGCATTAACACATAATTTTGAGATTTTGAGTGACAGTGAGGCTATGCATAGTCATAACATTTATCGTGTTATTTTGAAGACACTTATTTCCTATAAAACAAGGATCAAAATGAATTTTAAGATCAAAAACTTGTGTCTGATTTGAAAATTTTTTTGCTTTAATTTGTTGGTATCTGTTTGATTTAATTTGTTAGGTAATGTGCTTTAGTATCAATGGAGGTTTCTACCATGTATCTGTATTTGCATTCAGATACTAAATTCAATATCTCTTAAGGATTCCACCACCTCTACTTCTCCCAGGACTTGAATTTAAACTTTCGATTTGTATAGGCGGGGCATACCCCGTTTTGGGGTTATTGCAGTTTTTTATTCGTTTATAAACATGAATTGAGAAGTCGTTTCTAAACCTTTTGGAGAGTGTAGAAATTTATCACATTTTCATCTGGGTGACCATCTCAGTAGTCGTTCAGTGGTTCACGTATAGGCAAACGAATGCTGGACAAAAAGAACTCTGTTCAGAATTCTGAGGTTCTTATGCGACGTCCGAATTAGAGTCTGTAGACGTCCGACCTGCCGCTGGCATATTTGTTCTCTTCCATAAATTACGGTATGAATTCAGTTTATCGGAGGATTTTTACATAGCTCGGAAACGAAAAAAAAAAACCCACATAATTTTTAACTGAAACCCCAGATAATATTTTTGAAATGCATCATGATCGATGAAATTTGTCTTTTGGGGATGGACTCTATGTCTATACTTTTAAGCGTCGTCATTTTGTAATTAAGGTTTACCACTTTATAATCTAATATTTAATACTTAAGTGACATAGGAAAGTGCAACAACATCTATTGATCTTCCACAGAAGTTCCCATTTTGTTATAGTCTTCGCCTTAAATATGCTGAAAACTTGTTTTTTCTGCGTGTGGTTTGTTATGTGTGCTGGGGCTATTAAGTGCTTGTTAATTTGTTAAAATCGAACTTTTTTAAATAGGTATTTACACTACGATTAATGGACGCATTATTATGTTCTAGCGGAAAGTCGATTAAACTATTCGATCGTACTTACTTTAAGAGACTCTTTGAAAATAATTTCACGCAATGGTCAATTATGACGCATAGATTTTGGTTATGAATTGCTTCTGGAAAGAAGAGGACAAAAGCACAGATGAGAGTATTAATTGTCGGATGCAACGGAGATGAATTCTATAAATAAAGCTATCGACAATATAGCCAATATTAAAAACGTCGAAACAGATGCTTCGCAAATAAAAAATATAGATGCATACATGGCTCTTTTGTATCAGCATTTTCTCTCAACTAATTTCAACAATTCTACGATCAATAGCAGCAACGAAGATTCGTTCAATTGTTCGGCCTTTGTCCATTACTTTAACAAACTTGCCTTGCTTGCCAATGTTTCGAAGAATCAACTGAGTGTCCCTCCTTTGCCATTATTTCACAACCCCCAAGGAATCCTTATTTCCAACCTCAAGAGTTCACAAATCAAGACTGATCCTGAAATAGTTGACCTCAAGTGCCAAAATTCTTGTTCCTCTTTGGGTGATTTGTCACCAGATATTGAGCATTCAGATATCTGTTTGAATGGAGATACTAATAACAGATTGTCTCCCCCCTCTTGTCCTGAAGACTTGAGTTTACCAAAACATCATGATAAATCCATGAGCTCATCATATGGTTTAGCTGATCCCATTGTTTCACCTTTTGTATCTACTCCAATTGGCAAACTCAAGAAAATAAAACCTTCAAACAATCTATTGGAGAGGCCACCCAGCAATGAACAGGAAATGTCTGGCTGCAGTGATCAGAGCTTTAGGCTTGACTCAAACCTTTGCAGCACACTGGACATAGCACGAATGGTGGCTGCAGAACTCAGGCATTATGGCATTCCTCAGGCAGTTTTTTCTCAAAGGATTCTTGGACGTAGTCAGGGTACCTTGAGTGATCTTTTGAGAAACCCAAAGCCCTGGAACAAGCTTAAAGCGGGCAGAGAAACTTTCAGAAAAATGCTTGACTGGTTGAACCTTTCAGAAGAGAATAGACTGGCTGTTCTTAGACTTCACCCTTCATTAGATCCAAGTGAGTCCATTATTTATATAAATTTGTTTGGTTTTACTTATTTCAAACAAATATTTTAAGCGTACAGTTATCCAAAAAGGATGTCATGTCACTCTATAGTGGCCGTGAACCCGTCAATATCAAGCCAGTCAAATTTAGATTTATAAGAGAAAAAATAAGAATAAAAATGCAGGGTAAAATAAGTTGACTAAAATGAAGCAACAGATAAAATAAATCAAGAAATCAAAGTAATTAGAGATTGATCAAGAGTTTTATTATTGGTTTTGAAAGTTGAGAAAGTCTCCCATGTTTTGATGTGAGGTTGGAGATCATTCCAGATCTACAGGCCTGAAAGCATTCAGATATATTGGGGTTTGATGTACAAATTCATTTCATTAGCTGTTAAGTTTTTTTGGAGTTATGTAAACTTGAAAAGATGGTATGCCAAACTTCTTCTTTAGGCTGAAAAATATTTTATAATTTAAGGATAATCCATGTAGTTCTGAATAAACACTGTAAAAGGATTTTATAAGGTGCCTAATCAATGGGTTCCCACAATTGTGCAATCAGGTCGTGATACTATGGCCATATTTCTTTATCACAACAGATAGAATAGCAGCTACATGAGCTAATTTGCATGCCTATTTTATTTTATTAATGGATATGTGATTTGGAGACTTTCTCGTCATTGTGCCTATCTTTGTAATTAAAAACTGTTAGTAAGTGTGTTATTAAAATACATAATTATAATTAGTGTGTTTTGATTGCTTCAAAGCAACACTACAATTTTCCTAGTTTACGTTTAACAGATCTTTTGAATGACTCCTACTAAGCTCTTATTAACGGTTCTATCGTTTGCCCAAACGAGGGTGTCCTCAGCAATCTAGGCTGGGATGCGAACATGACACGTCGAAGGTCAGTTAGTCCGACGTTAGTGCCAGTGCGACGGGTTGCGCTGACCAAAGCGAGCCGATAAGAATAACTGATTGCAACTTAAACTGATGGATTTGATACATTTGGGCACAGCATCATCTGCACCACCGTCCGTTGCATCTTCCTCGCTCGTCTGTGCTCCGAACGTACCGCGGAAGGGCGTCAAGAAACCACGCCTCGTATTCACGGAGATCCAAAGGCGAACCCTGCTTGCCATTTTCCAGGAAGTGAGACATCCGAGTCGAGACATCCAAGCCACCATAGCAGAGCAGCTCGACCTTAAATTATCCACCGTCTCCAATTTTTTCATGAATGCTCGGCGCAGATCCGTGGATAAGTACGCCGTGGCCGATTCCACGGACGAGAAAGCCATCCTATCTTCTTCCTGCTTTGGTCAAGAAGCTTAAAATTTTAAAAGAATGCATGGAATGTTTACTATCCATGTCCAAGCAAAAGGCTGGAGGTTAAAAATCTTTTGTCAACACTACTGCCAATACCTTTAACTGCTCAAGAAATTTGCATCAATTTATTTTTATAATTTCTCTTGATTTATTTTTATTTATAGTCACGTTTTCATTGGTGCTCTTCGACCAAGCGGGAAGTATTTTTAGCCATTGACGATGTTAGCGTCTATCCTCAGTTCTAAACTCTTAACAAAGCTTCCCTATGTTCAAACCAATGATTGTTGGAATCTTGTGCAAGCAGAGGTTCTTTGCCAGAACTTTGCTTGCATAGTTCGTTTGTATTAGTGCCTGAAGCCTTTAATATGCTTTAATATGCTATTGTGGAAAAAATGGGTTGTTGCTACTATTGTCTGATATATGTACATGGATTGTTTGTGTTACGTTTGAAATTCCTGCTTTGTTTTATATTTTAAATTTCTAAAGAGGGTTGATAAAGCGGCAGTTGTTCCATTTGTGTTTATATGTCTGCATGCCAAGAATAGAATCTTACACCATAATTGCAATCAAATGATGATGATGATGATGATGACATTACGGAAAACTTATGCAAGCAATGGTCATTTATTTTCCAAGAATTAGATTACAAGCCTTTTACATTAGACTTTTGGTCTTATAGTAATTGTATAATTCATTAACCAATTAACCAGAATGTGGCAAATTGCAGTTCTTTTGGAATTTTGTGCAGTAGTACACAATGGCTGTCAAAATATTATGTTCTATTTAGATTTAAAACTATTTTTTTATCATCATGTATAATTATGGCCTTAATTTTTAAATTATTTTGTGAGCAATTTCATAATGGAAATGGTAGAGTATTTATGTAATGTTTACATCTCATCGTGTGGCATCATTAATGAGGTGGCTGCTGAAAAATTTTCAAGTTAGAAATTTGCCTGATTTTGTGGAGCAACAATAATGTTTTAATGTGAATTCTGATTCTGCTTTTGAAAACAATTGTCACCAAAATACCAAGGTTGCTCTGTTGAAGTCCATCGTCATGTCGTCATAAATTGCTCAATTTGGTTTGCTTTCGGGTCCGGTCGTTCGAACGGCCCGCCTACCACTCGTCGCACGTCGTGGTAGGAAGCGCGTAACTCTCGTTTAAACGTTTACGACGAATGCTTCGATCGCACGGCGAGGTCGACGTTTCGTTCGTTCGTCGAACTTTTCGTTACCGAGGTCGGTCGGAAAATGGATGCCGAAAGAAAAAATCGTTCGCTTTCCTTTTAGAGATGGATTCGAGTTTTATCAAAAATTAGAAACAAATAACAAATATAAATTTATTTAACATTCGTCTTAATATTTACGAGCCATCCTTTACCGTCGAATCTTCCGCCGACGTTTGCATTTATTGCGTACGGTTTGTCTGACTGTAAATCATAAAAATTATATTTATAATGTTATATTATTTCTTTTTTATTATATATTATTTTCTTTTTGAGCCATCGAACTACAAATGCCGATCGTTATTATCGTAATGCCGTTGTTTTGAATCCGGCAGTTCGTGGAACTTGGATCTTTCATCTCATTTTTTTTATTATTATTGCAATTGTCGCTTTAAAGTTTTATTTACAATTCAGGGCTGTGCATCCTAATTTTTGTCTTTGCCCTCGTTGCAAATCGGGGTTTGTGTCTTTAAGTGCCACGCAGAGATTGGACTAAAATCCTTTAGCATTTGAAGTATTAATCTTCATGTACTTAAGCATCATTTGAAATTACTTGAAGCCGTCTTCGTCCTCGTCGCTTCTAAGCTGTTGCCGAGGTTTTGTAAACCTCGTCGACGGAAATCGATTAAAATTTCGAGACTTCGATTCGACAACTCTGCATCCCGTCGTCATAACCGATACATTTTAATGTTAATTAGAATATTAAATCAGTTTTTAGTGTGGCTCCAGTGTTTTTTGTTTGCAATGCAATAGTTTGTGTTTCCCAAACCACTAATCATCTGTCGTCGTGCCGATAAATTTCGAGAACCGAAGCGGCCACGACTTCCGTTTTCATCGTTCCACGTATTCGGAGCCGTTGATTTCACTAATCGCTGTCGCTTCTGGCCACCCAACCTCCGCTAACTTCATTTTTGCCCACGTTATTTTACCGTTGCTAAGAATGTCATTGCATCTTTGAAAATGCACTAAGAAGTTGCAATTGAGATTCTTGCTCAGTATGGGACTTGATATGAATTTACTTTCTTCCAGGGCTCAATTTATGTCGAGTGGTTGTTTTTCCTGTTTTAATGTAAATGTCTACCTGCGTTTTTAATTTGTTGTTCACAAATTGTTGGTGATTTCTGAATGTTTTGACTTAAATCAAACTGATTCGTGTTCATTAAAGACAGTTTAAATGTTTTGAACGTTCACAAGAGCCGTGTTTTGCAACTATTTCTACCTCTCGTGCGACCGTCATGTCTTGTATCTACTACTTTGAGGAATCCTGGCAAATTTCTATTTGTATGATTTCTTAGAGCTCATTTTGAGGTGCTGCAAAATAGGTCTCGAGTGAATTACTTGAAAAGCGTTAACGAACAGAGTCCTCGAAGCATGAACATTCACGTTAATGATTAATCACAATACTTCCTCGGCCAAGCGTTTTAGATTTTTGCAAAATCGGTTCATTGAGTTAAGCCTGCTGCTGCTGTCCCGTCAGCTCCTGGTCACTTTCAAACTGAAATGGGCAAAGGCTCGAATAAAGGCGGAGTTGTAAATGTGCAATGTTTTCATAGAATTAGGTCTCTCTAACCTCGAGCAAAGTCGTCTTTAAACGCTCGTTTTCGTCCTCAAGTTGAGCTATTCTTGCTTTGAGATCATCCAACATTTTTATCATTCCATCTGGAATTGTAGGCATCTACTTAAACAAATATTTTTTAGACAGTGACTTTGAGTCATACATCGATCTAGGCCTCTGTAAGAATCGCCTCTTGCATGACAGCCAGAAAAGTTAGGGACGATATTTACTTTGACGTCCGTCTAAAGTGAATAAAGAAGTTTGGGAAATTTAAGTTAAAAATGCATAAATTACAATTTTTCGGACTTCGATAGATAAGTCCAATTATTTCGATAAATACTCTGCTTAATTCTACCTTCACCCCTGTTTTTGTATAAGAAACGAAGTTTTGAGTTGCCTGGGATCCGTTCCTCCTGCACGACGAGTAAGAAGGGGTCCGTTGGACCCTTCTGGAATTTTCTGTCATTGTGTGATCGTCAATATCCTTTTCGAGCCTTGAAACAAATTTTAGACCTTGGATTTTCAAGCTTCTATCGCTAACCGCGCATAAAAATTTTGTTTTAACTAACTTCTCCGTCCCATCTGGCGACCTTCCAAATATTGCTTCCTGATAATTTATTTTAAGTTTCCCAATTTTAGGTGTGGGCCTTGATTCTTCCAGAATTGTAGTCACTTTGGCATCTGTTTCGCGCTGTTTCCAGACGTCTCTAATACCGGAACTTGGTGCTGATGCTTGGAGTTTTGGTTCCCCAGTGGTTTGGGTTAGCGACTGAAAGCAAGACTGAAAACTGAAGGCTCTTCTTGTGCTACATAGGTGATGCAATTATTATTATTATCAATTATCATAATGATACCTCGAATTACCTCAAACAGTCTGGCTTAGAAGGAACAAATACATTAGGATCTATTTTTAATTATACTCGCAATTGTTTAGACAAACGTTGCAGCTGTTACCATTGCCATCGCACGCAGGAACCCAAAATCCAAAACATTGTGAATTTCCATTTCAAAAGCTGATGACGCAATTAGGATTGTAGAAAATTTTACGAGTCACATCTTGGCAATATCACACATAGTGACAAAAGATATTTGGTGGGTGAAGAGGCTAATACCAGTACAGATCGATAGGATATATATGAAGAGGAACCAGTTATCGAGTTGAGCGAGTTTATACATGTTAGCTCCATAATAATATAAGCCAATTTGCACACCAAAACAACGGGGATTGGGGATGGCTAATTCATGACAACCAGAACTAGCAATGATACACTTCCTAAAGCTAAGATGTCTTTACAATATTTTAATGTGCTGAATGGATCGACTAGTACATATAAATTACATTTATATAAAATAATATTTAAGAATAAATATTCAAAATTATGACACCTGAATAGAACGTAACAATTTACCTTTAAACCAATGCTGTCTTAGAATTAAGTTATTCCACACGAATTTTAAAAACAATTTCATTTATTTACCTTGACTTTAGTTAGCCAATCGTCAGCCATTTTCTTTCTGTTCAGTTGAGTAGGCGGCACGGAAGTACTTTCATCGCGATCTCTTTCCGTCTCTTGAGTCAATTTACCCTTTTCAATTTTTTCTTTTATTTCGTTTGTATACCCTTTAGAGACCACAAATGTGTCCTTGGTTCTTATTTCAGAAATCTCGCTCAAAAATTCTGGTTGTTGATGGAGCGTCTCGAACCTCTCTATGCGATCTTCGATCGGTTTTCCATGTCGATGGACGAGGTTAGATGCTTCTTCGTGAATACTATTTGTCTCAATCAGAAGCATTTCAGACTTTTTAGAAATAGCTTTTTCGTTTTGAGGACAACGTCTAATTTGCAAGTCATTTGCTTCGTCTTTGCACCATTTCTCATTTCTCATTTCTTCATGTTTTTGAACTTCTAATTCCGGACGGTTATCATGGAAAACGTCGTCTTTGGCACCGCAACTTAATTGGGTATTTAGCGAGTTTTCTGCGACTTCCGATTGACTTGCCGAGATACTCTCTAAAATGATAAAGCTGGCTGCTGGAGTTCTCGACTCGTTTTCATTTTGTTCGTCGTCAGATTCCTTGTTTTCATTGTCAGCGATCTCTTTGAGAATGTCGAGATTTTCCAAACACCCACTTGTAATATAACCAGAACCATCCCCTTCATCCCTAACGTTGAATTTCAACTCTCCTTGATTTTGACCCGATTCCGCGTTTTCCATATTTTGAGTGTCGACGTATTCAAAGGACATATCTTTTAGCGGTTAGCTAACAAGTAATTAACGCAAGAAATGTAATTTCATAACAATATTTGTAAGGTATTATAATATGAAAGTTGCAGATTTTTCCAAATGATTCAGAATTTTATCCTATTTTTTAGAAATATCCTATTTTTATGCATTTTCATTAATAAATGCGTTTTAATAGATTCAAATTATAAATAAATATTCATATGAAGAACCTTTCTGTAAAAGAACCTATCACGTAAAATTTCAACTACGGCACAAGTCTCTCTCGACGAGTCTATTGCTTATTTATCGCATCCTGGGTCTAAGCTTTCTCCAACTCGACGTTATAAATGTTAATTAAAGAGCCATTATTACCAGCTACATTGACTCTTAGAAACAGGATAATATTGTCAAATATTTGGTAACCGAGGATGCGCTTTAATTAAAGCACATATTTACTATAAAGTTGATATAACTTTATTTAACCACTAAAACTTACAAAATTTATTCAGAAACAAAAAAACCCAAACACCGAACCGAACATAGGAGGAGATAAATAGCTTGAATGGACTGGTTAATCAATCCGCCATTTTGAAACTTCCGGGTTCATATTATTCTTAGCAAGAAAATGCGATAACGATCAGATCATTTGCTATGAGCACGTGTCTCTAAGACATCGAATGATTAGGACTCCGTCTCCGACAATTTACAGCCTCTAACTACCACTACAAACCACCTTATCGTTGTCATCCGTTCCTTTATTGGCAAGGCCTTAAACATAACTGTTTTTCACATCACTTCATCTGCTGCTTTCTGGTTGTGTCTTCTTATCCACGAAACAAGAATAGGCGTCTAGTCGGCTTTATGGACCCAAAGCAAACATCATTTGTAACTCTGGCGAGTGAAATATAAACGCCTTTTGATCTTCTCTGAGTCTGTGAATAAATCGTTTTCAATCAAGAATTAAAACAAGCAGTGAGGATCCTAAATTCTTGACTTAGAACTGTCTCCCCCGTCAATTGCTTGTTTGATTTTTTTTTGTATTAGCCCTGTCAGGTCCCGACTTTATATCTCGCAAGAGAATCCATAACGAGAAGTATTGTATACGATTGTGAGTCATCTTAAATTTTTATCATTTAATCGTTTAAAATCGAATTTCATGAATCCACCAAAAAGTAGAGCGCAAGAAAACAAAGGCGTTTACAAATTGAGGTTGGACACGCTTCAGGTTGGCCTCTGTGTGCGTCGCTGTCTGAATTGAACTTCCAAGCGAAACAACTTGGTTCTGAAACAAAGGATAAAACCTCAATAATAAACAGTAGGAATAATAATCACGGGACGAATGGAGATATATCACTTAGTACTAGTGAGCAGCGTAGGACCTGGGCTTTACAGCTCTATAGCCTCGTGCAAAGTGTTGGACGACCAGCAGGCTATTTTAAAAAATGTGTTTGTGTACGTGAATTTGTATAAATGTATGCCTGTGCGCATCTATCTGCCATCATCGTTCTCAGCCTAACTCTTTCTCATGCTGATCGCTTTTAATTAGTCGATAAATTCTCGGAGTGGCGATTGTTTTATGACGAGTATGTCAAAAAATATAAATAGCCCCGTTCCTCTATTTCTATTTCGTTAGCGATTTTTAATTTGCCGTTTGTTTAAGTTGTCGGCATTAAGACAACTGGCTCCCGCTTGAATTTAAAATTGAGTCCTGTCTTCACATCTCTGTTTTTGGTCAACACTTCTGCTCTGGTCTTGGCGGTCGTCGGGTTTGTAAGCATGTAAATGTCGTTTTGCGTATTGCCTAATTCGTTTAAGGTCGTACTTGGCGTTATTTGATTGTAATTTATTTTATCGGAAAGTTTAAAAAATCAACGGTCCCATTTTCAAGTTGTTATTCTCTTAATCGGATGGATTATGGTCTAAGATGTCTGCCAGGAGAAAAGGCAAGGTACCTCAGAGGAAACTCAACCCCGAAGGAGATTGTAAGTTTATTTTTATCACTTCCATTTACAGTTTATTTTGGGAAAATTTCGATTTGGAGAGTCGATAAAGATTTTCAATTTTAAACTAGAAGTAGGTCGTGATGTTCAATTGAAAATAGAGCTGATTTCTTTTTGAAATCCCGGCGTCTTCCAGGTCGCGGATTTAGTATAATTTTACTAATTTTAACCAACTTTGATTACAATCAGAAATGCATCATGCGGAAATGTATAGAATTGGACGATAGTCTATCACTGATGAATATGCGATTGTTTGGTTATTGGTTTGTTGGAATGATCGTAGTGAAGGTGATTAATGTACTGAGGGTTTTAATTTGCGATTTTTGCACAGAAGGATCGATGCAGATGGGAAGTTAAGTTGAACTAGTTAGTTTGACCAGAATTGCATTTAGTACAAACCATTAAAATATAGTTTCTGGGTTTGGTGATGTGGATCAGATAGAAGGAAGTGTCATTGTGACCTCACCATTAGCACTGTGATACAAGGATTAAGTAGTGGATGAATGGGTTGTAGTGGACATCAGTTATTGGTCATCTGTCCATGTGTAGACCACACCCATTGACCAATAACGCAGTCTGACCTACTTTTATGGACATTCATGTCAGTCCTCCTCTTAATCTCCTATGCTCTACTTAAACATACTTTTTTAGACATCAATGTAGTGTTTTATTATGTTTATATTTAAATTGTGGTAATTGTATTGTATGCTTTTGACATGGTTAACGTTGTTCCATGCTATTTCTTTATATTTATTTTCTTGTCAAGATCAGGATCATCATTTCAGCTTTTTCTGTGAGAAAACAATTCCTAGAATAATTTTATGACGTGACTCTTGTTGCTTATGATAAAATTACTTCCATGGCCAAGAGATATCAACATCGATGATGTAAAGTTGTGAGTCATTGGAATCTGACTGAAAGAAGTGTTAAGATACTTGTTAGTTATTAATTCAATTCTGAAAATTAATACTTTCATTGGTTTCCAATATTGAAATATGGATTTATAGCTGTTTATCACATTTGGATGGAAAAAATGTATCTCAAATAAATATGGAAAAAATGTGTCTCTGACCCAGCAGGAACTTATGGGTCAGAGTTGAATTAGTTTCATTTGAGGTCATAGTTCACTGTATTTCAAGTGGACTTGTTAATGTTAGTCCCACAAAGGAGGAGGTCAGGACTGCCAGTTACCTAAACCCACTTGCTTCAAGAAATAAATATCTGCCTCAAACAAATTTAGTAAATGATTGAGTATTATCAATTCACGATTGCCTTCTGGAGTATCTTTGTGTCCACGTGTGTTCCTAGCATCCGGATCTTTGCTAATGCATCTCGTCCCGGCCTCCGTATCGGCTCGCATATTTGTAACCAATTATGGCGGTATTTGCTAGTGCAGCGACGTAGGTCCGTGTCCGGTAAGTATAGGAAGGAATTGTTTGTCTTGGTTTTTGAGCAGGATTTTGACTTTTGACCTTAGGGACTCTCGAGAAAGAGTCACGTGATGCCAGCCGACTCCGCATCTCTCCCGAGATCGATTCCGCAATCTTAACCCACTAGGTGCAAACGTGTTGTGGGCCCAGAATGGCAACTTGCATATAATGTATAGAATTCCTACATGTATTATATATACATATGTTTTTTTCTCAGCATTGTTAGTGTTATTACTATTGTTCAGACGTGTTATTTTTGCACAAATGAAAAAAAATGCAGTAACACTAAATTCACAGCAATTTTGTGTTTAACAATGTTAAAAATGACCTTACAAATTATTATTTATCAATTTTAACACTGCTCAGGGCTATTTTGACATGCTTTAGATGTGCTTTAGAGGCTCAGAGATAAAATAATGTTTTTTAATAGGTAATTACTAAGTTGATGTAAGCATTTTTATCAACTGAAGGTAGCTCGTGCAATCAGTTAACGCACAAATGAGAAAATTGATGTTAATAGTTGCACATCTAGAGTTTGTGGTCTTAAATTATTACAAGCACTTAATTTATAATTATGGATTTTAATTAATTCTACGGCTAGTGGACTTACCTAGGAAAAGTCTATGGAATGTATATTAGTTATTGAAATTGTTGAATGAGTTCCCAGCCTTGAATGCATTTGCAAGAGGTTATTCCACCTACTCTGAACCATCCAAAAAGAATCACGGTGTCACCTTATATTCCCATTCTATGGATTATCTTTTTTTTTTTAATTTTAAGAAGAGATTTATTATATACTATATTAGAACATCAGAAGAGAAGATGTAAGGATATCTGTTATTGAGGAAGACCAAACATTATTTAGTTTAATAGTAGTTATATGCCTATATTTGAGGCATACATAATCTAAAGAATATTACTGACTTTGGCAATAATTCAGATCCATTTATTCTAAGCTTGCTACGGTTTTTAATACTTTTATGTGCGATTAATTAATAACTGCAGTTCTAATAATTATCATAAATTTAATTAAATCATTGTCACTTTTTGAATACTAATTGTCTTACTAAGCATAGTTCTTACAAAATGTCATGGTTGGTTTTCAGCAATAGAATTACAAAAGCATGTTAATTCTTTCATGTCATTGATGTTTTCCAGTTAACTCCTAACTGGCATTTATTTGGTGGAAATTTGTTCACTAGAAATTTGTTTATTAGAGACAACCATAATCATGCATCATGGAATGACCACAGTATAATTAATAGTTATTAAATTAGTTACTCACAAGTTTTTTGTAGTGGTAATTCCACTAGGAAGAAGTTAGTTGCGAAGCATCTGCCGTCGGAGGGAGCCGCCTACGAATAGAATCTTAGCCCCGTAAATGGCATTACGTTTGGTTGCCGATTAAGTACTTTCCTGCCGTTTGTTTTATTAAATACGTGTTATCTTGTCTATATTTATTAAATTTCCATTTCATTTGAGATTGGAGGTGTTATGATACTCATTACAATTATCCAATTGGTACATTGTCTCGTCAACTGGATGTTTTGGTGACTGTGCTGGTGGCCCTTCGTGGCTTGAAGATAAACTGCATCATTATGAGTGGTCATTATGCACTATAACTTTTCGCTAAACTGCTCATTATAATTTGTAATTGTTACCATATTTGAAAACTGGATTGAGAGCCAATTTGGTTTTCTTTGACTGACCAAAGGACATTTGATGCGTGACTTCATGTGTGGTTATGGTCACTGTGAATGTAAATCATGTAATTCCAATAATTCTAAACTTAATACAGATAGTGCAAAATTGCATTATCTCTAAATACTTCTCCGGTGCTACACCTGCAGACCTCCGAACTCGCCATTTTGGTTTTTCTTTCTCTTGCTTTCCTTTTTCGTCATCATCTCTCTTCACGTCCTATTACGAATGGCTATGTGGTGCAGGCTCACCTGCGTGGCTACCTGCCAGTCTACCTGTATTACGGCTGGCCTTCAATCGATACAGGTGATACAAAGGTGTTCTTCCTTTCAGTGCTCGTGCCTGTAGCTGGCTTGCCCATTCGTGTGTTTGGATGACTGGATTATGTTAAAGAAACGTGGGTGTTTTAGTCACAGAGTCCACCTTTGAAGCCAGGGAAGCCAAAACTATGGTGCGCTGGAATAACTGGAGTTCATTGCCTTAATTAATACTTATCATTATGTTTTTAAATAATTTTGCACTAAACCAATTTTGACTTACTCAAAATTGGCCAAACACAGTTGATATGGAAGATGTTATAGGTGAGGGTGGTATTTATTATCTCTAGGTTATCTTGCTCTTATATAGTTAAGTTGAATGGATAAGGAAGGCCCAGGTGATTGTTTGTAAATATTTAATTAAAAAATGAAGATGAATTTCTGTCTAGTGATATCAACGAGATAATGAATGAAGATCGTTGAATAAGTAAGTATTCGTATTCCTCGTATCGTCAAAAGCCGTGCACGTCTTAAAATCATCACGACCGCGTCGGGACGCACTGAATGGCCACGCGAGAGAATTCGCACCCTCTCTTTGTCGCCATCTCTCCCTCCACTGCTAAGCCGAGCTCTCTTCTATCCTCTGTAATTCGCTCCTCTTTTTTTGGGTCAACGAGTTGGGTATCTTCTCTACGAGCCAGCCTCTTGGCAGTCTGGTAATTTCCCCAAGTTATTAATAGATGCGACCTTTGTTGGTGTTACAACGCCGAACCAGCTCGTGGACTTCTGAAGCCTATTTGCTTCTGATACGAGGGTGTTGTTGGTAATGATGATCGCGTCGAGTCGTAAATGCTGAACATTAATTAATTATATATTTATAATGTATTAATTACTGATCGAAGAAAGCACAGCACTAGGCTGATGAATTTCGAAAGGATCTGATATTAAATCGGAAGTGACGATTGTTGTCTTTAACAATGTATTATAATTTTGAACAACAAACATCATTTTAATGTCCGGTCATTCATAGCATCGCGTGCCTACGTTTGTAGACTTGCACGAACGCAACTTGCTCGAAGGCCTGTCCCCTACTACTTGCTAATTATCACTGTAAGTGCCATAAAGTCTGGCTAGAGAGACGACCCGCTATAGCCATGTTGCGTGCTGTGTGGTCGGCTAGTTGTTAACTAGCTTCCCACAGTCGATGCCCGGACACTGGCATTATCATTATCATCATCGACACAACAAGCTTTTTGTAATTGTGCGGTGCAGTGATGTTAGTCAGAATTGAAAGTGGAAGAGACGGCTTTAAGTGTCATTGTTAGCCGCTTGTTCTCTGGTCGAAGTTCATTTGCGATCACCTGCTTGTCTTCTGCTAAGGACAGTTGCCTTAGTCTTGACTAATGCCTAAGCTAATAATAGTGCCGGACAAATTTGTCTCCGCTGTTATAATTAGTTGCAGTGACCTTATCACGATGGCCTTATACTTTATTAGGTGGCATTCACGAGTCGACTTAATCGTCATATCATCGGCATGCCGTAGCACCATCGCAGGAACCTCGAACATAACGAGTACGTTATGCATGATCACGTGACTGCCTATTCTAGCGGCCAGCTAGCTCTACTAACTTCTCTGTGCTACTTTCCTGCCAGCTACCATCTCTCATTTTATTTCACCATCTCTTCTCTCTTTCTTTCACATCCTCCCCCTCATCGTCAGCGTCATCATCCTCGTAGCCATCCTCGTTATTCTCATCTCCGAATATTCTTGCTCCGTGTCTCAGCAACGCCCGATGTTCCCGTCTTGAGCAATAAACTCTTGCAGTTTATTAGTTACAACTTGCGATCAGAACAGGAGACACCGCTCCCTCTTTATCAACCTTGAGGTCCCTTAAGAAATAGTTTTTCAAAGGTCAAACAAACACGGCTGCCTGCATTCACAAATGTCGTTTTGTTTTGACCATCGCTTAATCCTCAGCAACACTTTGGCACCTTATCTTTGAAGTCCACTCTTTAGCTCTCAACATCTCAACGCTTCGTCTCTCAATTGTCATGTGAGTCACGTTAAAGTCAGATGCCAGTTGGTTAAAGTTGGTTAAAGATGGCCTCTCTTCATAGCATCGATGCAATATATTTAAAGATTTAGTGGAGTGTTGATGATGATTTTTAGGAGAACAGGTTAGGGTTCTTTATCTGTTGGGCTCTCAAAATTCTCCAGCATGGAAGGCTAATATTCATTGTTGATTGAAATTTGCTTTGCTGCTAGACGTTGGCAGACGAATCGACGGAGGGTCGTTTCCGACGTCTTTGTTATCCTTTGCAATAGATCCACAGATATAACCAGTGGCTACTTTTATTTGACATCCGCTCATCAGAGGCCATTCAAATGTTAGATAGTAAAGAGGCGAGGTCGAGATGGAAAAGTGAGATGTTGAGGAGGGAAGAATGAGGGGATGGAATGTTTTTTGTTGTTCGGCTGCATGGCTGGAAAAAGAAAACTGCTTTTAAGGTTCTGGCTTCGGAGCCACTGACTGGCTATCATTTCGGGTTTGAGGCTCGTTTTCCAGCTTCTAGCGTGCAGGCCGATCCATTTGCGAGTCTAGAGATATTGGAGCCAGTAAGAGGCCTGCAAAAAAGTATGTGGCAGTAGGAAATACACACGCAACGTTCTGGAAGATTCTTGCACATTTTCTTTTTTTTTTTTTTGGAATTTTTCTGTTTGCGTCTCACTTTGAAAGAATAAGCGGCGAAACGAGATTTTCGAATTAATTAATTTGGCATCGGGTGCGTGTTTGCAACCTTTCACTAGATGCTGAGTTTACGAGACAATCGCCAGATGGATGCATGAATTTTAGAATAAAAATTGATGTGTTACTGATCTTGAACTTCCATTTCCCTTTTCTACCTATCATCATTCACTAGGATGATAATTGACACGTTCACTTCCATATTTCATCCCATACTGGATGTAATTAATTTCTTGTATTGATTGTGATGCACATCATCGACTGGAACTTTCTCTTGGAAAGAGTTGAGCTCAGGATCTTCATAGCATAAGAGAGTAGCAGCAGGCAAAGGTCGAGGAGAAAATCGGTCGGTCGTCCCCGGTCCTGATCTTTGCTCCTATAAGTCGACCTTTAACACTAAAGGTGTTTTTAGTTTGAACCGACGGTTCATATATTTTTGATTTGCAGACCGAATTATCTCGGACCATCTATATCATCTGACGTTCTAACAGCCATTGTTATACATATTATATGTAGTAGTCCGTATGAATATGTAGTCTGCACATATTATGTGTTGTCACAAGAGTTGTTCATTATAGTGCCCCTGCTGCAGTGGCAAAGCACAGATGTCTTTATAATCAAACAGTGCAGGTGCACAAATATTTATTGTCAAAAGTTCCTGATGAACTGTATTAAAACAAATATTTGAAAAAGTGATGCTTGGAAAAGCAACACTTAATTCCATTGTTTGAGTTTATTAATGATCCTTCAAGATGTTAAGGATGCAAAACTTGGAAGAGCACAAACGTTATTGCTGAGTGAAGTGATGCACAAAATGTTAACATTCATTTTCATGCAGACACGATTTTAAAAAAATGTGCTTGTCGTTGGTGACAGTCTAAAAGTTGTTTAATTGATCATTCTCTTTATTAAATATTAGCCCATAATAATTCTCTGAAATTTGGCAATATTGATTCACTTGATAGATTTTTAATCTTCAGACAATTTCACATTAGAGGAGAGTGATGATAATGAAGAAAGCTCTGCTCAATCCTTCTTAGAACCCCTGGCCAGACTTGCAGATGCTGGATTGAGAGAACACAGATCTGGTACAAGAGAAGATTTCTTGACCTGTGGCTCATGCAGGCAGGAGTTCTGCTTGAGGGATTTTGTGGATTACATGAAGCATAAGTTAGAGAGCTGTAGGAGTTTTGATTCTTTCACCGTGGCCTTTGGCAGAGATGCCCCTCCCAAATCAAAAGAATTTGATCCAAAAGGTTTCAAAATTTATGTCGATTGCAAAATGATTTAGAACCGTAGTAATTTGTGGTTATAGATCAAGATTTGTTTTATTGATATATCCAGTTTTAAAAATATTGCCATAAAAATTTGAAATACAAACTTTTAGAGACTGTTCTCGTCTGTTGCCATTGCAAATCTCGTTTTCGCACGGCCTGGTGTTTGGTGGATCACGTCCAGAAAAATCACGGTCTTCAAATCTGCAAGAGAGTGAGGGATAGATCGAACTTCCTCGATCAGGAGCTTGAACAAGATGGAGTGCAAGCCATCGATTTAAAGAGGAAAACCGGCGAAATACCAAGAGCTGACACAGATTGCGAAGACGTTTCCAACCAGACCGTTGATGACGGAGAATTGATGATTGAAATTGACTCCGAGGTGGAAAATGTTGTTGAAAAGTGCGGAGGGGCCAGCCCCGTGAAAATCACGAGGCTCGGCGGGCACGTACCTCCCGACAATGCAAACTTTAAATCGTCTTCGAACTTTACTTTCCTTAAGGAACTTCAGTCCGGCAGGGACTTGCCCGGTCGGCACGACCCCGCTTTAAATGCAGAATCGTGCTCCCAGAGACTCATCAACCTCGTCAAGCAAAGGAATCAAGAATCGACCTTGTCTTCTTTTCAGCAACTCCACTTTAATCCTGGCCGATCCTCGATGCATCACAATTCTCAGAAGCAAGCAAATTCTTCTAATATCATTAATAACCTCGACAACGAAAAGGAGGAACCTTCGTGTCCTGCTTGTCAGAAGAAGTTCGTTCAAAAAAAGCATTGCCTTTCTCATCTGTACTCATGTCATCCAGACTATTGCAAGAAGTTTCTTAACAGAATGTTATTTGACTCAGGAAATGCTATTAATGGCTTTGATTCTCTCCCTGATAATATAGCAAATTCTAGGTCGAAAACTTCGGATACAGAGGAAGTTAAGATGATGTTTCTCGGAGATAAAGACGACGCGTGGAACAAGGACGACCCGAGCGATCGGAAGAATAGGGAGTCCGACGAGCAACCGACGGATCTCTCGAAGTCTTCGTCCGATTACAAGTCGGATATCAAGAGACCGGTCGCGAATTCTTCGCAGATAGTTCCGTCTACTAATGACGTCTCTGCTCAGAGTTCGGGACAAACGAGCAGACAACTTCAGTCCAGTAAATTTGTGTCGGCACTCCTGGCAAGTTCGAGGTCGAGACAACAAGAACCCAATGCAGAAACCAGCATTAACAAGACATTAACTGATTCTTTGGCTATCAAAAAAGAACTAGAGGAAAGCTATTCTTTTCACTCTCAGCAGGTAAACAGTGACGTCTTAGCGGAGAGGAAGACTGCGACATCGTTGGCAGAAGGCCTGGCTTCCTGCTTATCAGATGGCCAGTCAAAGAATGGTATCAGTAAGAGTCTTTCTGACATTGCCAAGTCATTCCTTTCCACACAGGTAGCCTTGCCCATATCTTTTGTCCAGAATTTCAACTCGAAATCCCCGGTCGCTAACCTGGGATCGTCTCTCTTTAACCAGGGACAATTGACGACTCCTACGAGCTCCTCGGCCAGTACCGCCTTTTCCTTTCAGGTTCCGGTTTCTTCTTCGAGCATCAATAGCCTGACCATGGCCCTAGGTTCTCAGACTCTCCTCGGCGGTCTTTCTCTCGACAGTCCGAAGTTTCTATTGTCGGGTTCGTCTCTCGGAAAGAACGATGCCTGCTACGCCCCTGTTCAGGGCATCGCCACTCCCGCAGCTAACGGCCGTGGCACCAGCCAACCTCTCAGGAAAAGGAATGACACCTGTGAATATTGTGGAAAGGTGAACATAGAAATAGACAAAATATTTTGTAATTTTTGGTTAATTGCAACTCTAATTGAATTTCACATGAGTACTCATTACTGTGTAGTATTCTTTAGCATTTCAGTAGTTTATTAACTAAGAATGTTCAACTGATGGAACCGATGATGCATTATAATCTTACAATGTAATTAAACAGAGTAAAGCAGAATCAAAATTCATTCTCTTTATATATTCTTAGCCATAAGAATCTCATATTGCTTTTATTTTTCCAAGGTGTTCAAGAACTGCAGTAACTTGACTGTTCATAGGAGATCCCATACAGGGGAGAAACCTTACAAATGCACGATATGCCCTTACGCTTGTGCTCAATCGAGCAAACTTACCAGACACATGAAGACCCACGGCGGCGCGACTTCTCTGACCGGCGGGTCTCCGGCCGGGGTTTTCAGGTGCCCGTTCTGCAACACTCCTTTCTCCCTCCAGAACACCCTCGAAAAACACATTCGACGCTGCAAACACAGCTCCGTAATGACGTCCGCTTCCATCTTGCCAAATCTCATCCTGACGATCAAACCCGACGCAGAAGACCAGATTATTTCTGCCAGTGCTGCCACGTTGCCAGAAAGAATTCAGCTCTTGAAAAGCATCGTCGCACCTTCGCTTAAACTCGACAAGTCTGCAGAGCAGGTTCAAAAGGCAGAAGAATCGGTCAAAATGGAATTCGTCGAGCCGACCGTCGTCTCTCCGGCCGACGACGAAGAAGACGAGGGCTCTCCTCGCGTCGCCACGGAAGCGGAAATCCCCAAAAGCGATCCGTCGGAACCGGACGCCGACGGCAGGGCGATCAGCCCCTCTCCCGGATCTCCCGGGGTTTCTCCGAACGGCGAACCGGTCGAAGATCGAACGCTCCTCGAAGCCGAGGTAGAAATGGAGACCGATAGCTGATTCTTTTCTATGGGAATGGCACTGAGTCGTGCTAACAAATCAAAGTCATGTCAGTATAAGGAGCTTATCATTTCATAAATTTGAGTCTCTCTTGGGTGGTGTTTCAACAGCATAGTGAGTTTGAGCTCTGGTGCAATGATTTGTTATCGTTGTTATTGTTGTTTTTATTATTATCGTCGTTATTATTATTATTGTTATCATCATCATTGTCGATGATAATAATAATAATAAGGGAACAAATTGGATATTGCTTTTCTGCCCGATGGCGTTCGTCTGTGTGAAAAGTAATAATGTCTTGTTGATCGGAGCGTCTTCAATTTTTGCCGACGGCTTTTGGTTTTGGTTTGTTTATTCCTCTTTTGGCAATGCAAAGGTTTTTGTCTGCCGTCGACGGTCGCATTTGTTTGCTTTGCTAGTTTGCGTCGGTTGTTTATTTTCTATGCTATTATTACGTCTTTGTTTTTTGCTATTGCCGTTTTCACGTGTTCCGTTCTTTCAGTGTGATCCACTTGTTTAATCGTTTTCAGTTCTTTCGATTTACTTGCTATTATCATTAATGTTGTTATTATTATGACTTCCACCACGTTAAATATTACGTCGTCGTTATCGTGTAGATTTTCCTCTTCTCGGCCGGCGACGAATGAACGCCGAGCACTGCCGGTGCTCTCGGCGACGATTATCATCATCGTTATTTTTCGTGGTAATCGTTACCGCTTTATTGTTAAAAGCTGCCGACGCCGTCTTCGACTTCACCTACGAGCGGGTTTGTTACCGTAGTCGCATTTATTCCATCCGATTAACGTCGCTAGAGTGTTTTATTATATCTTTGTTGTTGTCATGGTGATAGTGTTGTTGGTGATAACGTAGTTCCTCTTCGAACGTGCGAGTTCCGGGTCTCGACTCCGGACGTCTTTCGAAGGTCGAGTCGCGGAAGAGACTTACGCCTCGAGTTCGGCAGAAAGGACCGAAAAGTCGAAGGTTCGCCGAAGACTTCGACTCGGAGGCCCCCAAAGCTCGACGTCGTACGAATTCTAATCTTAAGTCGTCGGTTCGTTAGTTGCGCCCCGTCTTTTTAACGCGTTCTTTTGTAATCGAAACTATGCATCGTCGTGCCCTCTTTAGCGGTACGTCCGCTACGTTGAAATTCGTAGGCCTTTCTTTTTTTCTACGAGATTATTTGGTAATATTTTTTTTTGTTTTCATTATCGACTTTGCATTCGCTTGTACGTCATCGTTTCGTTACTAACGTCGATCGAATTTATTTTATTCTCCAATTGTTTTAGTACGCAATTCGAGTCAGATAAGTACAAGAATAGCTGCAGTGATTCATGCTATTCATCCCCATTACTTTCATATTGATGAATTTTTAGAGGGCACGTCACTCATTTATTATTAGTTCTGAACCACTACTCTTGGTTTGAACGTAAAACATTTTGATCCACAGGGGGCTTTTTAGGAGGAATCGGAAGCAAACGTGCCTTTCCGACCTTCATCGACCCGTCCGGTGGCGCATGAATGCCCCTCGTGCCGTGGCAAATGGAACTTTTAACGAAATCGTATTTTTGAACTGAAGATCGCGGTCCGTGCCTCCCCGCTTAATTGCGCTTTATTTCCGAGGCCGGTCACTTCCGTGGCAACCCCGGTCGCCGCTACCATTTTATTATCGTACTATTGTTATCTCGTCCAATTCCACATCGTCGTAGTCAAAGTTATGCATTCTCGTGCCTTTCTCGTGCATTTCTATCGGCCCTCTGCCGAGAAGCCCGCCCGTGTTTTTCGATGCCAGTGTTTTCGTAGAGATGTTTTTATTTGCAATATCCTCGTCGCGTCGGATCCGTTCTCGATCGGCACGGCACCGTCCGTCTCCGACGTGCGGTACGCTCGCCGTGTCGCGTCGTCTTCGCAGCCTCTCGATTTCTTTTCGTCTCCGCCTTGCAATGCAGTCGTCCGACGCGAACGTTCTGCCTCGCGACCGAAGGCACTTTAAAAACTTTAGTTCGTGTTGTAATATATATAATATAATATGTTAAAACAAAAGTCTTGCAATTTTTTACACGAGCTAAGTTTCTAACATCTTAGTTTGAACAAAGTGCTTTTCAAGCAATTTGCTTGTAATAGAGGGTTAGGACTTAAAATAGTTAATGGGAAGAAATACAGAAATCGAATCGACGGAAATTAAAGGCAGGGCAGCATCAGCAAAATCTCGGCACGCGAGCTCGTCCGTCCTCCTTCGTTCCTCTGTAGGAACGGATGTGTAAATTTTGTGATCGGTAGGCTGAGATTCACTCGATCCATATTTTTCGGGTATTTTTGCTGGGAATTTTGACTGTTTAAATGAGGTAATGATATTTCTGAGAATTTGTTGCTCGATTGCACCCACACAAAACAGGTTAGATATTTTGGTAATATTATGATATACTCGATACGGATCGAGTCTGCAACGAAGTGGGAAGTGTGCAAAAGTTTGCATTCGGTTCCCTATTACTCGTCGGGAGCAATGGATATTTGAATATCGATTAGTATTTTATCCTTGAAACAAAACCTGTCATTATTCCACCTAGTAGCAAAGCTACTTTTGTCATTCAACTCTTCACCCTGTCTTTACCTTTAGCAGCCCGTTTATTGATTTACATCTCCAAAGCTTATATTAGGTGCTGGGTCTAGGCTTGAGAATTAGTTTTCCTGTCTGTAGAAGTATGTAACAGAATTCGATTAATTTAAAATTTATAATTATTTTTTTGCAAATGTTGCTAAGAGAAGGTAAGTTCACTTTTAAATCAAGTATATTTTACAGCTATTTTATTAGAAGATATGACCTGCCCAACTCACATCATCACAAGACATGTTGTAATCTGCCAACACCTGACGACATCTTGAAGCAATTCTGGAATAGCAAAACACACGATACTCATTTGATCCCAGCAACCACCAATTAATAATAATCATTTTATTTGTGGCAAATTTTCAAAACTTTCAAAAGTTTCCAAAAAAAATAAATATGTTAAGTTTTTTATTTAAGTTAGACTCACATATTGGGAGCAACAACCCTTTTATGTACACCAAGACAAAAGAGGAGTATAAGTGTCACACAGCTAATTGTGAAGAATGGATGATTGATGAGTGATTGAAGAAAGGTTACCTGAAATAAAACTGAGGCATTCCATCAAGAGAATTTAAAAACATCTACTATAACCTAATGTAGTAGTTAATGAAATAATAATGAAAATAAGGTTACTTTTCAGTTGCATTAAGTTTAGAATTAGTTAGTTAATCAAGTATTTCAAATATAAAATATATTCATAAAAAAATATTCTGACCAAATGTAATATTCTCTTATATCTTACTTTAAATGTTTCTGGATCCATGAGCCAGCTTATGGTGCCAGCAAAGGCACAGATGGAAGTGAAGACAAGAATGACTGTTATTAAAATTGGTGTTTAACTGATCATTTATTAAATAATCATGCCACATAAGTTGCTGAACACTAATTAAATTACTTGAATACAATACATCTTCATCATTCAGCTCTCAAAGAAAGTGGCAAACATATCAACAGGTTAAACAGAACCACTTACACCTCCACCTTAATGTTATAGGTTGCATTCTTGAAATGACTTCAGTTAATCGCTTTTCAAAAGCCTTGAGATCTTAAATCAAAATTGTGTCACTCGATATATCCAAAAGCATGCAATAATCAACGTGCATGAATCATTTGCGGTAAACTTGGTGAAATATATTTATTAACCGGTCATAACTAGCTACTTTAATAGAAAACCGTTCAATGCTTGACGAAAAGCCAGTTGGTATTAAAAGTCTATTAATTTTTTATTAATTGACTTTAAGTGACTCTAATTTGGAACATAACATCTCGTCATAAGTCCAACTGATATCGCAAATTGTCATTAATACAACCTTCGGTTTGTTCGTATGACATAGCTGCTAAATGCCTCTAAAAACAAACAAATAATATGTTTAGATATAATACGCGTTTGGACTCAACATCGTCCAAATAATTTTGAAAATAAAGTCGATCAATCTGAATCTGAATAAAATAGCTTAATTTGAAAGTGTTAAAGCTTTATAAAAAAAATATTTCTAAAATCAGATTATTTACGTCATTCCTTTCAAAATGCTTTGTTTGTAAGCTTTCTTAGGGATCTCAGGAATATTTAAATCCCGTGTTATTTGAAAGTCATAATTAGTATTACCAATGTTGACGCGATGACTGAATTTATAAAATCCCCAATCTCAAAAATAAATTGCAATGGACAACTAAAACAATTTAATCGAATTGATTAAAATGCACATGAGCCAGAAACCGATAGTAAAACACTCTTTTTTTTAAAGTTTCACAGAAAACAGTAAATACGCATCTTATGAAAAGAAAGCTCGCCAATTCTGGCGACACCGCAGACGAAAAGAATCAGATCTTAATACAACACGGCTACACGATGTACAAAGAAGTACTGGGCGTTGGTGCCTTTAGTACTGTAAGAACCGCTTATTCAAATACACACAAGCGTGATGTGGCAATCAAGATTATTCCTAAAGTTAACGGAGCAAAAGAGTTCTTGATGAAGTTTCTTCCAAGAGAGTTGGAAATTATGAGGGAATTGGTTCACCCGAACGTTATTGCATTTCTCCAAGCTATCGAAACCAATGTTAAAGTTTGTAACAATGATTGACAAGCGACCAACTAAACATAAATTATTCATTTGAGTAATTTTGTTTTGTCCCAACTTTTATTTGGATTTTTTATTCGCGTCTGAGACATTACAAATGCAAGTTTGAATATCGTGTACATGATGACATGTTCCTAGATTTATCTTGTTCTGGAACTTGTGAATGGAGGCAGTTTACTTCAGGTAATTCATCAAAAGCACAAGTTGAACGAAAGTAACTCTTCCAATGTTTTCTTGCAGCTCTGCAACGGTTAGTGAGAATTATGTCCAAATTAAAAAAAAAAACACTAACGGTCCATTAATTTTCATTGATTCACTTTTTAAAGATTGCTTTCGCAACATACGTCTTTGAATCGTTCTAGGTATGGAATATTGTCACAGCAAAGGTGTTGCTCATAGGGATCTGAAATGTGAAAATATCCTGTTGGACAAGAAAGGACAAGTTAAAATAATAGATTTCGGCTTTGGTAGAGGGAATTTGGAGCCAGTCAAAAATAAATATATCAGAAGTACTACGTATTGCGGAAGTTACGCCTATGCTTGTCCGGAAATTCTCCAAGGAATTCCTTACGTTCCACAACTAGCGGATGTGTGGAGCATGGGAGTAATACTCTTCATCATGGTCAGAATTTATTTATATTTTCAGAATAGCTAGTCAAGTATTTCTTTAAAAAATAATGTCATGTTATTAAATGCATTCATAATAATGGTCAACACAATTACCCTAATTCCTCAGCTTCACGGCTATCTCCCTTTTGAGGACATGAGTTTAAAGCGTCTGATAAAACTAGTTCTAGCAGGTCCTATCTTCAAAGGCGAAATAGTACTGTCAGCAGAGGCCAAGGACCTCATCATGAAGGCTCTCGTAACAGAAGATAAACGATGTCACGTGTCGGACATTAAAAAAGGGGCGTGGCTCCAAAACATTGACATGGAGAGCACGATGGTCACATTTAGCAACTGAATTATTCTATTTATTTTCTTCAATTTAAACGTATTTTATGCTTATTGTAATGTGACGGTCTGTGTCTGTGGGCTTCAAGTTGTTTTAAAGTTTTACATGATTATTTTATAAATACAATTTGTTGGATGGTCAAAAATTTGTTTTAATGCTGTTGTCAATATTTTTTTTTTATAAATATAGTCAAAATCAAGTTTATTGTTTGGTTATTATTGCTTTTTAAGCCAAATAAAATGTTCAAACACAAATGTTAAATAGTTTTTAAGGCAATTTTAAGAAAAAGACTATTTGGATGCAATTTTTCCATTATTTCCGAAATAAAAAATTTTGAACAAGTTTTAAAAGGCAGGTATGAGTTAAATAAGTATGATTCATCTGTGACCTTTCGTCGCTATGCTGTCGGGTTCAAAGGTCGAACGAATGAGAGTGGCTCCTTCAAATTGCTGAAACTTGGCAGATCATTTGTTTTCAATCTAACTAATCGATCGAAAGAAACAAATAAATAAATAAATAAATAAAAATGGATGTTTCGACCTTTCAAAAGTACCTGAAGGACACGACCGAATTGAAAAATAAGGTAAGTTTGATGCATTTTTAGCGGGCATCGATGCTTTTTGGTATAGAAAACTTAGATATTGAAATGCTTATTTAACAGGACCTCGAAGAAATCGACGTATTGATTTCGCCCAGCAGATGGTGTCTTAGGTTGAGCGGCAATGAAGCTGTTACTGCATTCGATGATGAAACGCGAAGATGTTGGGACATTTTCTGCTTTTAAAGTATTTCGAAAATAATGAAATCCAATTAATTATTATCTCATTCGTTAAGCAGTAAATGTGCTAGAAATAACAATTTTGAGTTACTTGTTATTATTGTTGGATACGTTGAGTTTTGGCTAATGATTCCATCGCCGTTCGCTCAACGATTTCGTTCAACTTATAAAGTTTATATTGTAATCCATGTATGTTAATCATGCTAGATATTTGTATAACATCTTATTGATATTATGTAATGTTATACTGTGTACTTGTATGACATTATATATTACTCATGCATTATAAAGTCTTGCTGCCCCTCTCAACTGACATTCCTACTTATCTTTTAATTCACATTTTAGTAATATGATAAGGTCCTTCGAATGTTAATTAAATATAATAATGATGAAGTAAATTGATAAAACTATTAAAACTATTATTATTCTGTAAATTAATCAATCTGCAGTGAGCGAAGAGAGTTCAAGTGAATTATACATTGAAAGTGGCATTCCCTATGGAACCACAGAAAGGCAGTGCTTCGACATTTTGAGTCGATCGAAAGATTATAAAAGTTAGAATTAAATTTAAATGGACTTTAAATATTTTTTAAAATAACAAAACAATTTGTTAGTACAATCTAAATATTTCCCAACGTTTGCAACGGAAATATTAATTACAATTTGCTTTAAATATTGCGGTTGTTAGCTTCAAATATTAATGTATATATACTATAAACTAGTATTTAACATCAATATTTGAACTATCTTTAGATTGCCCACTTGTCATATTTTTCCACGGAGGATATTGGATGGCAATGAAGTAAGAATTTACGATTATCAGTATCTTAAGATTTTCAATAATAACAACTGATTGTCACGTAATGCAATAAAATCGTTCACCCATTGCTGTTCATTCATTCGTTCACGAATATTTAAATCAGGTGTATTGTTGGTTTTTTTTAAATACTTTGCTTTTGGAGGACTGTCGTTCGATGACCTACGACTGAATAAAACTTATTCATTTTATTGAGTTTAATATGTATTTGTTTAACTTATGGGATTAGGGTTATTTAAATGCATTCACTTTAATGTATTGCGAATATAAGACCTATAGTCATTGGTTCGACTTAATGATATTCGGAATGGAAAAGTGTTTAATAATAAATTGATTAATGATAATTTTGAAAATATTCGTCAGAAAAGAACAATTTTACCACATTGGCAAACCTCTGGCTAAAAATGGCATCGTTTTTGTAACCGTTGGTTATGACCTGGCCCCCGTGGGTATGCATTAGTACAAATTAAAAGAATTAGTCCCTCGAATTAAATGAAATAAATCATCGATTAATTTTCTCGGACTCATTTCACCATGACATCGATAAAACTTTAGCAACAATGACGGAAATCGTGAAACAATGCTCGACGGCCATAGAGAAAATCATCAGCATTGCCGAACACAGACACTGCAGGTTAAATGAGATCGTGAAAAGACGCATTGCAGTCATTTTAAATGTTTAATATGTTATAACGCCTTCATGGTGATGGGCAGTTTAGAATCAGATACATGATGGAGACGAACAAGACTTATGCCTTCCTTAAATCTCCAGGGATATTTATATTGCTGGACACTCGGCAGGCGGCCAATTGGCTCTCGCAAGCACCTGCTGGATGAAGTCGTTGAATGCAGTATCGAATTTCATCAAAGGTATGAGATCATCTCGAGATGATGAAGAACGGTATAAGTGATTACATTAATGATTCTGATGCCGGTGGTGGTTATGACGTTGCTGCTGCTGATGTCGATGACGACGACGACGACGACGATGGCGATGATGCTATTGCTCATGATTTTGCCAGGATTTATTCTAATGTCTGGAGTGTTTGACCTCCACCCTCTACAGTTGTCCTCGGAGAATTTGGTGCTGCAAATAACAGAGTGAGTTCTCATTGTAAAATGCCAGATGTTTATTATACCTCATCTAGTGATGAAGATTTTAAACGTTTAATAACACAACATAAATATAATTATATAGCAATTTGATATTAATCAATCTATGGCGGGTGATGTGGAAGAGGAAGAATATTTTAACAACAGAACCGAGAAAAATGTGTAAAACATTCAATTGAGAGGTCCAATCTGCTTGCTTCTGTTTGCCACTCCAAGCTTAGAACATTCTTTTTGCGGCTTCCTTCACCCCTTTAGATCCTCCATTGATATTAGTTTACATTTGTATTACTTAATTTTTATATGTTTGGTATAATAGTTTACAAATAGCTACTTATCTGGGCAATTATTCAGAAATAATTGCAAATATTATTGTCGTTTCAATTGAAAGAAATTACTCGTTAATTCATGCTATAATGCTTTTAATAATACTCGAAGCTCTGAAGCGGAGAAATACAGTCCTCTGAGTAAGGCCTGCATCAATTCCATGCAAACCTTTTTACAGCATTCCAAGTACCTGATTATCGTCCCAGAACACGATGCACCTGAGTTTCTGCGCCAAGCAAAGTCCTTGCACGAGGTAATGTTTTTAATCTTAGATTTCTTGACACGTCGAGTGAAAGGCCTGTGTTTAAAATGAAAATAACGGCATCGAATCAATAATGATAATTAATATATGAAATCTTTTAGTAATTAAGACGTCGTTTATATAATAATAAAAGTAACAATTACAGAAAATTACCTTCATTAATGAAATTAATCTCTGTCCAGGTTTTAACGGAATGCAAGATAAATTCAGAACTTTTTGACTTGAAGGGAAGGGACCATTTTGATTACATGGAGAAATTGGCCGAATACAACAATGATGCTTCTCTGGTATTGTTAAATTGAGAGTTATATGTCGCTATGTAAATGTTTATCAGACGAATGTCTATATGTGTAATTTTATATTGTATAATTAATAAATGTAATGATTATTTATATCGTTACTTTTAATTACATAAATCCTTTAAATGATATACTTATCAATCTCATTATACACTCGAGCTCGTGATTGTGGTCCCAGTTAAGTTACAATAGTAATACATAAATTCATTTTAACTTTTTCCAGAAAATCCAAAACTTCATACAAGCATCCCGAAGTACGTAAAGAGAATTAATTGAAAGTGAAGCACCCCTTTAATAAAGATGCTTAAGCATGAATTTTGATGATTCAAAATATTTCGATTTCTCAAAAATTAATTCGAATTCAAAACAGTTATGTTACAAATTTGTGAAAAGGCTCGAGTTAGCTTAGATGAATGGTCAGGTTGCCGCGTACGGAATGACACTAGGAATAATGTCTCTTTTCAGTGTCGGATTTAGTACTTTGATAGGAAACTAAAACTTAGGCAAGGGATTTGATGGGGATGGGCGGGAGAAATTGTGTTCAAATATTCAACTTAAAAAATCTACCTCACTCTTTCGTAAATCCATCAAAATTTGTTTTTTGTATCATCATTGCTCCACCTCTTAGATCAGCCATTGATTGTATACGAAATTCATCTTGCATTGCCACAAAGGGAGAAGAGTTATATAAATGGAAAAAAGGCTCTGAGGCTATAAGATAGGGCGCTACATAAATAAGTAATACTTACATTTTACATAATTTAATATTTTTCAGTCGTATAATTTTATACAATTACGTATACTTTCGCGAAATTTGCTTGCATGGTGAATGTCACAAAATTTGAAAACATCGTAAAACTTAAGATGATGTAAAAAGTCATCTTTTTCTATATATTATAATTCTTGACTAATATTTCATAACCACAAATATATAAAAACAAAATCTTATAAGATTAATAATACATTATTAACATTAATTTCTTTTGTTTATATTTAATTCCAGAAAATATATATGGGTCTATTATCGTTTGCAGCGTGTTTTGGGTTTTAATAACTTATTACATTTCTAAAGAGAGGAGATGGGGTACGCAATTTATAACTTGGTTTAATCTAATTTTAGATGAATAAATGATTTGACGTCTTATTGTCATTTCCAAAAATCTTAAGCATTGATAAGTCCATTTAATATTAGCAATAATTATTTACATTAACTTATTGTAATATCTATTCCGAGTTTAGAGGTAATTTTACGGATCGAAACTTATAATTTGGACATTTCAAGTGTTTTATCCTTTTGGGTCTTTTTTCTTAAAATTTTCATAGATTATACCTTATGGTTAGCATCAAAAACATTGCATGTAAAATCATAAATATATAATATTGCTAAACTTTAACTCATACAAAATAAAAGAAATCAAATGAATGGTCTAGCAATTTTATGAAGTTATTTAAAGTAAGCTTGGATATTTTCACCATAATTCTCCTGGACTCCTTCAAATATGAAATCATTGTTCTATTTTAATCTGTTTGGACCTAATTGTTTATTATTATTTATCAGGTCTAATATTGTTTCCTTTCCTATTAGTTTCGTATATAGTTTCATTCATGCCATGAAGTTCTCACTTTTTTATAAATACATGTTAATCATACATTGTGTGATATGTTCAGACATATATTTTGTAACATTTACTTACAAATGTGATTGCCATTAGGCATGTAATGTGCTTAAAGTAATTACTTTAGTGAAGATAATTCATCATTAAGAGAAAGTTCTTGTACATAGCCATCTAGTTGCTTTGATTATTTGATCACGATATAAAGTTATAAGAATAATTGCACGAGATTATCTGCCTATTCATTCCATTGTAGAATATTTGGCGAGTCTATAGACTGGGATGCAATTCGCAAGCAGGCTAACAGCGAACAGTGGAAAAAAAGAAATCTTCCTGCTGAGTTTTTTGACAGACGCAAAAGGTTGGTTTTGATTTTATACAACTGCTCTTCATTTCATATTTGTTTCACATATTGTCTAAAAATAATTATTAATTAATTTGAAATGATGGTCATAATTATGAAATTTTAGATTGAGGGAAGATGAATTAGAAGAAAATGTAAAAATTAAAAAGAAATTAAGCCCCTGGGGCAGAGAGAGAGAGTTGGTCATCTTGACATTTATTATTTTTATTATTATTTATCAAGATTTTAATGAAATCTTGTTTTATCATAACTTTTATCAAATAAAGCTTTATATTATTGATATTGTTTTATTGCAAGTGTATTGATAAATTCATTTCCAGAGTCTTTATGAGTCAAATGCCAAGATTCAAGTCTAAACGACTTGACACCCCAGAAGGTTGTCTCCACGATGTTATTTTACTGGAAGGAATGGAATACAAGCCGGACGTTCACTCTCCGGACTACGTACCTGCCCGCACCTATCCCTTCACGTTAGACCCTTTCCAGAGGGAGGCCATCGCTTGCATTGAAAACAACCAGTCCGTTCTCGTTTCTGCACACACGTCTGCTGGAAAAACCGTCGTGGCAGAGTGAGTTTATTAGTGCCTCACCCCTTGACACATCAAATCCAAGGATTGACTGCTCATAAACTTGTGATTATTTATTATTTATTAATATTCATTAATTAACAGATATGCCATTGCCCAAGCTCTGAAAAACAACCAAAGGGTTGTTTACACAACTCCTATCAAGGCTTTAAGTAACCAGAAATATATGGATCTCAAACGAGAATTTGGAGATGTCGGTCTCATGACGGGCGACATAACCCTCGATTCCATGTCGAAAGTCGTCGTCATGACGACAGAGGTTGATGACTTGGTTATTTGCATAAAACGACGGTTTATTTTGTTCGACTACCGATAGTTAAATTAGTATTATTAATGTAATATTAAATTATTAAATTAGTACTATTAATATAATATTAAATTATTAAATTAAAGATTTTGAGGACCTACTTATACAATGGAACCTTTCTTGGCAAGGAGCCCAGTTGGATTATATTTGATGAGATTCATTACATGAGAGACAAAGGTATGTTAGGCTATTATTTATATGTATATCCATACATCTTTTTGATGAAAAGAACAGTTTGACAGTGGTTGAAATAAGATCAGGAACAAATTTATTTTTCAATGGTTGTCAAAGTACTCATCAAAACTAATCTGTTTTGGAATATTATTTTAGAAAGGGGCGTGGCTTGGGAAGAATCAATCATCCTGTTGAAGCCTCACATGAGGTGTGTTTTCTTATCTGCCACCATACCCAATGCCAAGCAATTTGCAGAATGGATATGCTACCTGCACAGACAGGTAGGAGCTAGATTTTTTAAATTGATTTTATAGTTGATTTTTTGCATATACTATGAGAAATTGTCCTTGTTATTATAGTCACTCTTAATGTACAAATATTTTTAAAAAATTTCTTTCGCCGCAGCCGTGCCACGTGGTCTACACGGAGTTCCGTCCGACTCCCTTGATGCATTACGCCTATCCAGAAGGAGGCAACGGGATCTATCTAATAGTGGATGAAAAGGTATAAATTTCATTCGTGCATAATACCTTGTAGTTTACCTTCATTGGCCAATGTTTTTTAGGGAACTTTCAGGGATGACAATTTGAACGAAGCGGTCGACATCATGAAGGACACGGGAGATGCGGGCAAAGATCAGAAAGGAAGGAAAGGGGGGTTCATCGGTGCGTGGATTTAAAAAAAATCGAACGTCGGCTTTTGCTCACAAGAACAATTTTTAATTCCATTTTTTATTGCCATTTCCAAAGGACTTTTTTTTTACGCAGGAGATTCGAACTGCTTGAAACTCGTGAAAATGATCGTCGAGAACAAGTTTGCACCCGTCGTGGTTTTCAGTTTCAGCAAGAAGGATTGCGAAGCATATGCAACCCAAACTTCCAAACTTGATTTCAATACTGGTAACATATTTTTGTATATTATATTTATAAATGTAATATCAAATTTATTTCATTAAGTGCATGATAAACATGGTAATAATTTTAACGATCTCGATGAATCTACGACGTAACGAATTATATAGACGAGGACAAAAAGGAAGTCGAAAGATATTATAATGCTGCCGTATTGTATCTGTCCGAAGAAAACAGAAAGCTGCCGCAGGTTAAAACTAAATAGAATCCGATTTATTTTGGCAATTCATTACTTTTGCAATCGTCGATTAGGTGGAGCACTTCCTTCCGTTGGCATCGAGAGGAATCGGAATTCACCACTCGGGTCTGCTGCCCATCATGAGGGAGTTGACCGAAATATTGTTCGAAGCGGGTTACATCAAGGTCGGGCCATTTTTAACTACGCTCATTCATCCGGAACTTTTTATTTTATGACGTCGCAGAAATACCGATTTTTATATTTTATTTGGAACGACGTTTTCGAGCTCGCGACGGCGTCATAACATTTTTCGATGCGTGCAAAGGTCCTCTTCACGACGGAAACATTTGCCATGGGACTGAATATGCCTGCGAGGACCGTACTCTTTACCGGAGCGAGAAAGTTCGACGGCAAGGATTTCAGATGGGTTTGTAGATGAATGTTATTAAAATTTGTTTTAGAATTTTTTTTTTTGAATTAGCAAATTGAACTTACAGTTGACATCTGGAGAATACATCCAGATGAGTGGGAGGGCTGGAAGGAGAGGCCTCGACGACAAGGGCATCGTAATCATGATGTTGGACCAGAGGATGACGACGACCGTCGCCAAGGAGATGATTACGGTAAATGTTTATCGCACGCAAGTTTTTAGCCGTGACGTTTAAACGTCTCTTTACAATAACCACGTTCTCTAAAAATTTGCTAAGAGACACGTTATTAACGACGTTGCAGGGCAAATCGGATCCTTTGAATAGCGCTTACAGACTGACGTACAACATGATCGCGCAATCGCTCATGAACCGATCGGTGAGCGGCGTGACGCCCGAGTTCGTCCTCCAAAAGTCGTTCCTCCATTTTCAGAGCTTTCCTCAAATGTGCTCCATCTATGACAGTAATGAATAACATAAAAATTATATTTTTCGTTTTAATAATAATCGATTGCCGTCGGTTACTCGTAATTTGGTCGTCCGTGCTACGTTTTGACGTCTCTTCAGGGTTGGTGGCGGCCGAGGAAAAGTACTTTTCCTTTGCATTCGAAGATGAAGAAGAAGCAGGAGAATATTATTTTCTAAGGGAGCAGCTTCAAATTGAAAAAGAGAAACTTATTCCATTCATTCAGAAGGCCAAGAACATTGCAGGTTTTCTAGTCAGAGGCAGGATGATCAAGGTGGTAATTTTATTATTATTATTATTAATTGTAAACAAAACCTTCTTGGGTTTTCTAATTAAATAATTTGACTTAAATTGCTACTTATCTTGTAATATTGAAGTTATTCTTTCTTAGGTTGTGATAGATGGAATGGATTTTGGATGGTGTCCTGTGGTAAGCTATAAAATGCCGGTGCAGAAAAACAAGAGCAAGATCGTTAGACCCGTTTAAATTTAAAAAGTAATCTTTAAAAATTTCAAATTAATTGTTTTATTTACAGACATCTAATCATATAAAAGAGGCAGATGAAAAGGTTGATGTCTTGCTTCATGTAGAACAGGGATCTATTGCCATGAAGCCCTGTCCCCTGGACGGTAGGGGCGAAGGAAAGGTTATCTCGCCTTTGTTAATATTAATAAATATTAATTTAAATTTCATTTAAATAATTAATAAATAAATAAATATATGTCATTTAAGCAAAGCATTGTCAATTTGCTTTGTGCTCTTTCGATTAGCAAATTGTTTGCTCACTCATCGAGTCGTGTATCAGTGAGACGTTATAAATACGAAGGAATTATTATTATTATTATCTCACAATATTTCATTGCCATATTACCGATCGTCGGTTTTAAAATTTAATTTGTAATTCCGTTGATTCAGATCGGTACGATCAAGTTTTCTAATATTGTATCCATAAGTGAAGTTCAGGCCAAACTTCCCGAACATCTGAAGCACAACGACGACAAAATGGGAGCAGTTCTTGTCGTTAAGGTAGGCCTTCCATTCAAATTCCGCAATTTATTATTTTTTTAGCTCATTTCAAGATTTATGGTGTGTGATACTGCTCGAAATAATTTTAAATCATTATATTTTGTTCACGACTTTTAACAGAATATTTTGAAAAAGTTTCCTTCGGGTCTGCCGGAATTCGGGGTGGGAATCAAAGACGAGGAATTTGTTAAAATTTTTAATGTAAGTTGTTTAGCAGTAAAATATAAAATTGTTTGAATTAATATAAATAAGCGATATAATTACATAGATAAATATTTGATTAATTTCATAATTAAACAAATATTAACGTTTTTTATTGGAAATGCCCACAGAAAGTGAAACAAATGGAAGAAACTTTGAAATCGCATTCTCTTCTGGCCAAAGACAAATCTGTCGAAACTTACAACAAATACAAAGAAAGGGAGCAGGTAAAATCAAAACATTGATATTTTTCAATGACAGATGCTTCGTTAATGAAAAACATATCGTACTTGTCTTTTCTAGGTCTATGAGCAAATAAAATCTCTTGAATGTGAGTTAAGAGACAAAAAAGCTCTGTTGAAAATGGATGAATTGAAGAAGAAGAAACGTTTGCTTAGAAGGATGGGTTACATCAACAACCGTGACGAACTTCTTTTGAAAGGCCACGTTCTCCGTGAGATTACATGGTGGGTGTTTGTTAATGATTTTGTTACTTTGAATGCCTTTAATGGATTTCTCTGTGCATTGTTATGTAATAATTTACTTATTTTCCAGTGGAGACGAACTCGTACTGACAGAGTTGCTCATGGATGGATTCTTCAAATGTCTCAGCAACGAAGAAATCTGTGCTGTCCTCAGTTGCTTTGCTTTTCAAGAGAAACAGAAGGATCCCCCCAAGTTGACGGAAGCACTCACTTCACTCCACAAACAAATCCAGGTATGGGAATGTTCTGGTTAGCTTTCCTGGCACGACTTGATGTCTTCTAACTTTAATCTCCTATGATTTTGGTCACTTGCCTTTAGGACAAAGCCCGCCTAGTAGCAGAAGAATCTCAAAGTGTAAGACTTGATATCGATTTGGATGCCTATGTGGAATCGTTTACTCCAGACATTATGCATGTTATTTATGCCTGGGCATCCAAATATTCATTTCCTAAGCTGTGTGAAATGACAACTATTTATGAAGGTTAGATTAGACTGAATTTTAGAAAAAGATGGACATAACAAAACTCATAAGATCGTGAACTTTATCAGGAAGCATCTTTCGGTGTATCCGAAGATTGAGAGAATGCCTTTGTGAGATGCAACAGACCACACGCACTATTGGAACTGTTGATGTTGAGTGCAAGTTTAAAGCTGGTGTGTTTTTGTATTCATTGTTTACCGTGATTTTTTACTAACATTTTATGAAAAATTATTTTTTTTTATAATTTAGGCCTTCAGCTCATATTAAGAGACATCATGTTCACTGAGAGCCTGTACAGATAGAGTCGCAATTCATTTGTAAAACATTTTGCCTAACATTCTTGTTAAGAATAAAATCGATGCTGCAAGGGCCATGGTTGAGTCTTTGTCGAGTCGGAGACAACTTTAATGTACACGACTTCTGCTGTAGAAGAAAACCTTAGGTTGATGGTGATCTAACTTTATGTTAGATATCTAGCGTTTAATCATTTAAAAGATACCATTCATTGACCTAGACACTGGTAATATTTTGGAAAGTTTTGATAGCACTTTGAATCCGATAATAATTTTAAAATTAAATTATGCTATGCTTTGTTGGAAAAGTGAAATGATTGAGAGTGCTTTCGTAAATAATCTGCGTAATATTAAATGCCCTCTCGTAATACTGTGGAAGGGGTAATTATTGGCGGCTGATCTCACGCTGGCGGATAAGAGGATATTTATTGCTAAACTTAATTTTAAAAATGGCCGATGTGCTGGCAAAGGGAATCAGCTCTATTTCTGACATGTTATATGATCATTTGGGATTATCTGCTATAGATGTAACAAATAACGTCGATAGGTTGAATAGATTTGTAAAATACTTTGCTAGTCTGAAATCCAAGCATGTAAGTTACTTACGTAACCGTCAACAGGCCGGCTTTTGTCAAATTTTTCGACTTTTAATCACAGGATGAACAAGTGTTTGCATTGTCAGAAATTGAAAAATCTAAACTTATACTTAATCAACCTTCACTTTCACTGGTAACCTCTATTAAAGAATATAATGTTTAAAAATTATTTCATTTTGAAGGTTGATATTTTTTGCTATTATAATTATATTATTTGCATTTTTTTTTGTATTTGGTAACTGCTGATTTGAGGAACATTAACAACAGATAAAGAAACATGATGAACTTCTTCTCCTGTGTTTCCTTCATATTATTGGCCATGATGTATCTTTTGCTTTTATTCATGCCATAAATCTGGCACAACAGGGGGATCTAATGGCCAAGAGGACAGGTTTAGTTTGAAAAATGTAAAAATTAGGTGACTACATCTTGTCAATATCATGACCGATGTCATTTTGAAATCCACGCTAGTCATCCATAAAAATAATTAGTAACATCCTACAAATACCACTATCATGTGCAGGCTATCTGATGTGCTCCATATTCTTCAATGAATCTCACCAATTTGCCTTGCTTCTCATCAACACAATTTTAAAGGCTAGTACTTGTTAATTATATAAATATATTAATTATAATAATTGTAATAATTGTTATCATGCACATTTTTTTACATTAATTACCATTTTCATCTTTCATGTATATGCATATTGGTTACCATTTATACAAATAGGATCTACAGAACCCTGCTGCAGCCAATGAGTGTGCAGCTTTGGTTGCCACATCGCAGTTGGTTGCTAATGGCAACATACAGACAATACTTCCATATGTTACAAAAAAGCTGTTTCACAGAGTGTATGTTTCAATGAAATTATTGTTTGAAACTTGAAATCTATATCAGCATATTTTGTAATTTATGTCTCATTCTGTGCATTTCATGAATGATAATCACATTACTTTATAATGAAAATAATTATAAATTAATTTATTTATTAGGCCAATACTGAGGAAAAAAGCCCTACAGTGTCTTTATACCATGATTTTGAAGGACTCTTCTCTTGTTGTTCAGGTGGAGTCTTACCTGTTCAACTGCCTGAAGGATCCCGATCCTGGTGTTATCTGGACTGCTATTGAGATCTACTCAGTAGTTTCTAAAGTAATCGTTGCCTCGATAAAAATCATAAATTCGAAATCGATCGGGTTCGAACGGTCGACCGAATATTTGGCATCGTGAACGATAAGTTCTTAATTCGCTTATTTTAAATTAATTTGTTTATTTGCAGCTATTTAATTCTTTGCAACATTTTCCCTTGAAGCGAGATCCCAGTTCTTACAGACACCTCGTCGGACCGTTGGGGAAGATGATCGAATTGGTCGTCGGAGGGAAGCTCTCGGAGTCTTACGATTACCACGGCAACCCTTCGCCGTGGTTCTTGATGAGCCTCGTCAGGTTCATCGTCCTGCTTTCTCGAGGGTGCCGGAGGTGTTTGCTTTTTGTTGATTATTTTATTAATGTTGCATAGTTGGTATTTCACAGATATTTAACCCTAGAATATATCAAGGGGCCTGGGTCTAAATTTGTATAAAGTTGATGGAGGCATCCTTATTTTGAATAACTTTGTATGGTCGAACAATTTAGTAACAATTTAGAGTTATAATTTATGGGTTAGGGTTAGGGAGAGAACAATTTAGAGTTATAATTTATTTTCTACTGTTATTAAGTACTTGCAATGCCTCAGGCTTCCCTCCGTAATGATAACAATTACATTGTCAAAATGATTTAAGTAACGAATTTCCAAAGTAAATATTGTATTATCTGTCTTAAAGGTCTTAATAAATTTATTATCTGTAATAATTAATAATAATAATTTATTATCTAATAAAGGTCTACAGAACAAACAACCTTTGTGCTTCTTAAACTTCTGGAACAGACAAAAACAACTCATAGAGTTGGATTTGGTTTGTAATTATATTAGGTTTAGTGGTAGGGTTAGGGTTAGGGTTAGGGTTAGGTCCATAGCTGCACATTTTAAACTTTTCATGGTAATTGATTTCGTTAGAAAATTACTGATATTTCCATTAGAGTTTATTAAGGCACTAAATTTTCACTTAGTTATCATGACTTTGTTAATTATGATTATATGTACAATTGATTATAATGATAATTATACCGGTAGTAATACCATGCTCCAGAGTTATTACCGGCGTATGCGGTAAACCGGCAAAATGAATTCTTATGTAAAATGCAATTACAAAACAAATTCATCTAGAAGCATTTTACATATTAAGTACCTTGATAATGTGAAATAATCTAATTTCGGAGATTGAAAACCAGAAATGAAGTAAGACCTACAAAGTTTTCTTTCGTTCGAACGATCGACAGCCGTGCTATTCGAAGTCGTCAGGTCCGTTGCAAGTTTGGATTTCATCTCTGAAGAACTCTTCGAGAAAGTTTCAGAAGCCATCAAATTATTCCTTTCTGCCCAGTCTCTCTATCTAAGGCTGACAGGTGACCGCGATCGAGGATAAAGGATCGGAAAGTCGTTGCGACGGCTCGTCGTTCGAACGTTTAATTATTTATCGTTTAGTTATTTAACTTTTAATCACTTAATATTTAATTATTTATTGTTTAATTATTTATAATTTATTATTTAATTACAAGGCCTTCGGTTGCTGTCGACGCTGATTCCGAGGAAACCCGCGTCTGCCTTGCGATTCCAATCGTTCATCGTCGACGTTTTGAAATGTTCCGAACGTTCCCTCCTTCGTGCGGTACGTCCGATAAATAGAACGATCGAAATTAAAAAGATTCGAAACTTTTTCCGCACCGTGCTCGTCAGGTCGGATACGAGCGTCCGGAATCGCCGAGACAAATGTCATTATTCGAAAGAAAAAAATAGAATAAACCGTTAAATAAAATATTGACGATTTAATTAAATCCCTGGTCACTTTAAATGTTGAAATGCGTATATCTATGTGCACTACATATAGGTCAAAGATCTTTCACTTTATATTTAAGGCTTTAATTCAAAAATTCAGAAATCTACTTGTTATCATAAAATTGATCCCAGATTTTTAAAAAACCTCAATTAATAAAATGACATTCATCAAATGCTAAGGACCCATCTTTATGCACTTATTAAAAATAAAATGCAGCCTGAATTCTTGCCATTATTAGTTGAAGTTACATCCTGTTCTGTTCTAATAATTTAAAAAATCTCCACAGACAATCGATCTGCTTTTTGTCATGGCCAACGAGTCAAACAAAGAATTTGTTTGCCAGAAGATTCTGGAACTGACCGAGAAGGTGAAAGAGGCACGGCCTCACGACCTTCAGGTTATACAAGGCATCTATCAAAGTTTACTCGAGCTATCATTAAGGTAGTCATTTTCAATTTTTGTTTAGTAATTTATTGACCATTATTCTAAACATTAAGCTTCGTCATAGTTAACGATTTAATGAGGAAATAAAACCATTCGCCTTCTCCTAGGTTTTTCAAAGATGATGTCGCTTGGTTCTTTGAAATGGCCTTTCAGATCGTCGAAAAGGTAGATATGGCGGACGTTCCGCTGAATTTTGACCCGAGGACTTTAAAAAAGTTTTTTCATGAAGGTGAGTTGATTAAATTTATTTTAAATTAAATTTATTTTAAATTAAATTTATTTTAATAATTAAATTTATTTTAAATTAAATTTATTTTAAATTAAATTTGTTTTAAATTAAATTTATTTTAATAATTAAATTTATTTTAAATTAAATTTATTTTAAATTAGATTTATTTTAAATTAAATTTATTTTAATAATTTAATTTGTTAAGAAGTTTTTTTTTGTGCCCGAGGGGATGAAGCTCGGGTTTTAGAAAGCAGAAAAAAAGCGGCCAATTTGGCAATGGAAAAATTGAATCTAATAAAACTTACTCCAGGGATGGATCCTAATGGAGTTATGGGCCTGTTTTCTATGCAGGTTGTATGTTTTGAATTACATTTTATATATTATTAATTAAATATTGCCCCGGTGGTTTCTTAAGTTCGTCCGATGCGCGTCGACTTTCAAAGTCATGTTCTATGTTTGTTATATGTGTCATCACAAAAAGGACGGCTTTATAATAATTTATAAGGATTTGGAGTTGCTAAAAATTTGCACCATCAAATACAGCCACAGCAGATTCATTTATTTATTTATTCATTCATTCATTCATTCATTCATTCATTCATTCATTCATTCATTCATTCATTCATTCATTCATTCATTCATTCATTCATTCATTCATTCATTCATTCATTTATTTATTTTTATTTATTTATTTATTTATTTATATTCAAGGTCTTTTGAAATCTTCTAATTGTTTTCATCCATTTTTTCTAATTGTTGTCCATTTAGTCGGGCAAGAAGTTTGCATTTCTTTTATTGTTTCAGTTGTGCTTTTGGAATTAGTGGTTTATCATTAAAAAAAAATTAAAATAATTATTATTTACAGATGCTTGCAGAATTCAATGCCTCTGCCAAACTCCATGCAGATGGCCTGTTATCGCCTTTGAAGATCGTGTTACCCCTCGTCGTTAACGACGACGAGTCGGGTCGACGCGTCCTGCGGTCGCTCGTCTGCCTTCTCCCCGAAGTTGCGGAGGGAACCCGGAAGTCGATGAGAAAGTCACTCGATGTGTCGGCATTTGCGATGTTGCCGATCGAGCCCTTTTGTAAACTGGTGAGTGATGAAATCTATTAAGACAGCTATTTTAGATGATATGGTTCAATAATGCTATTCAAGGCTGTTCAGAATGTCAAATAAAATATTAATTTGAACTGAAGATTCAATTGAATTGCTATAACAACATCATCTTCAAGTTGATATAAAAATTTTCAAGCCTCATGGCTGGTATTAAATGTTCTAACCATTTTATCATTTACATAGAACCTTGTTGAAATAGAAATCCTTTTATCAAAAGAAAATGGAGACTATAATCCAGATTCCATAGAAGAAGGCATTAATGTTGGTGACTACCATATACCATTATATGATTGTTGTTTGCACAAAGAATTTCTTTTTTATTCCCTTGACAAAAAAAGACCGTATTTTCCATTATGGATGAATATGCCCTGCAGTACCTAGAATCGGGAGGAAAGCCATATGCCCGACCCGCTCAGAAAATTCAAAAAATACGAAATAAGAGAATTGACGAAAGCAGTGACCAAATCATCAGCAAAAACACAAGTCCCGGAGGTACAAACGAATCACTTTCTGAGCTTCGAAATAAAATCCAATTAAATGGAAATAAATTTTGTTTTCCAGTCAATAATCAAGAAATTACCTTCTTTGACGAGTCGCTACTAGAAAGGCGAGTGCCATTTCATGCCACTGTTAAATAATACTATAATAATAATGTAATAACGAATGACTAAATACTGCAGAGATGAGCTAAAATTCTCTAAGGATGCCTCCATTTTGGTCTGGTCAAAGAGTGGTTGCAAGCAGGATTCTCAGACCAATCGATCGAAGGTTAACTTTGACAGCTCACAAAAACGCCTCTAGAGTTATATATTGAATAAATATAATGAAGGAACTTAGCCAAGCTTGTCATCAGCAGGAAAAAGAAAATTTTCACCCTCCAAAGTTACTAAATATAATCACTAGTATTTATAATTATTAGTATTTTGTTTAATTCAATATTTCAGTGCCGGTATAGGAACGTCGCAGGCGACGGCAACGAAGAACCGTCCGAAGGAGACGATCTTTCGCAACGACTCTTTTGTGGATTTTAGTTGGTTTTTTTAAAAAAGAAATTCAAACCCTACTTTGGCTATTTCCGAACGCGTGGCATGAATGCAAACGCGTGTTCGGATGCAAACGTACGAGTTAAATACGATTACATAAATCGAATGCAATTTGGTTCCACCCCGACTCGAAATGGTTGCATTAAGGATGAGTTTAGTTTTGTTTTAATGTGCCATTGTGTTAAACCTGAGGAGAATCACACAATTTTTCTATTAGTAGTTGTGAAGAGAATTTTCATTTACCTGCCACTTTCAAAAGGTCTTACAAGATGAACTAAAATTCTCTAAGATGTCAGAAAGAATCACTTCCAAATTTCAAATTTGATGATGTGTTACAGACTGAAATCAATTGACTTTCTAACAAAGCAGAACGTTTGGAAAGAAATAAGACTTAGTGCAAATAATCAGTCTTTTCAGCACCTCATTTTTTGGTGATTGTAGCTCAGCAAGAAATTGTTGCATAGGGTGTGTATATATATATATATGTATTGTATATATGTCCAATAGGGTATATAATATATATATACCATGTCCAATCCCATCATCAATAAGCATCAGAATCCTCTTGGTTGTTCTCGGTCACGTGGTTAATTGCGTCGAATTTCACGAGAGTTTTTGGACTTTCCGTGAGCTCTCTGTCAGCCAATTCAACCTTAATATCTTGTGACCAAAGATCAGGGAGGAGGCAGTCTCCCTCAAACCTTGAACTTTGATGGTTATCGTTCTCTGCCCTCGAAGCGATCGAGTTCTGCACGCCGCTCGGCAAAGATTCCGCGTGCCGATTTCTTCTGACGTCGACGAGCTTGTGAAGTAGCATGCTGTATCTGTACTCTGAGAACTCAGAATTTGAATTTGGAGAGGTTCCTGTCCTGCTCTCAGGAAAGAAGTTGCCTCTGCAAAAGGAGCCCGAGTCTTTTGAATTTGCAGTCGGACATCGTGGCAGTTGAGATTTGTGTCGGTTGGAGCACTGACTATTTTCTTCTCTATTAATTTCGGCAGCCGTCGATCCCGTTTCGTGTCTGGTTTTCTTTCTTTTCCGTTCCGAAGATGCTCTCTGGCCATTCGTTTTCTGCACCTGATGACCAGCAGTTTTTTGAAAAAGTAGTTCCCTGAGATAGGAGGAGCCAGGAGATGTTTTTCCCTGAGCAACTGAAGAGCTAGAAAAATCAGATTTTGTCCCGTTACTCGTTTTGGCTTCTGACCCGATGGCTTCCTCGTGCCCGATGCCATCGACTCGGCTCGACATTTTCTTGAGCATTTCTGAGGCTGACACTGGAGCTGGCCATACGTGGCTGAGAACGCTGCCAAAAACGTCTGCATTTGATGGGGGCCTCTGCAATAACTGTGATAACATGCTGCTGTTTCTCCTGGGAGGTCTCATTTCAGAAACATCACAGCCACTTCCTGTGGGATCAAGAGATGGTTCATTTTTAGCATTTAAAACTCCATTAGATGCAGGAGGCTTCCCTTCAAAATGGTTAAAACCTATTGTGCAATCGTTGGAGTCACTCGAGTTAGCTAAGTTGGAGCCGCTACTGTTTTTGTAGATATTGTCTGCAGGAATTTCACCATCAGTCAATTTTTTGTTCGAAGGAGAACTCCTGCAATAGTTGGCTTGATATCTTTCCCTATCTAAATGTTTAATATCCAAATCTGAAGCAAATGTCCAATTGGTATCATGAAGAATTTTCGAGCTCGTCCCTGTGGTATTGTTCATTTCAGAGCAGTTGACATCACCATCGTCGTGATCACGAAAAGCGGGAGTTGTGTTATTTCGGTTGAGAAATGCTTCGCTGAATTGCAACAACATCACGCTCTCGCTGTCTATGGTGATGCCAATTGTCCCGCTGATTTCCAACTTATGCTGAAACGATATGAGAGTTTCGCATATGTCGCAAAACAATTTTTTTAATGCGGCTTTGAGTTTGTTTTGCGAACCAGTTCCTGGTGGATCATAACATTTTAACCTACTGTCGATCGACGGGCGATACATATTAGGTGAATATTTAGGCTTTCAAATTTTCCAAGGGCAGAAAACATCAAGTGATCGAATCAGAATAAGTGGCTCCTCAACGATTTGAAACAAACACGGCGAAACTGCTACATAAACAAGAGAACAAGAAATAAGTAATAATAATTTTAATTATTTCATGCGACATTGATTGTATTTGACTATATGCTTTATTAATATAAATACCTTTATTATTTAAACGCCTGAAAATATAGTGAGCCTGGAAATCGTATGTATGTATGATTATTAAATTAAATGTTAATTATTACTATTCCTCTATGGCGGACATACTCATTGAAACAATTTTTTAATCTGAGCTCACCCAGGAGTTGCACTTTAATACACTTATATAGCGGGGATTAGAATGGATCGGAGCCAGTCAACTAAAATTACATTGATTTAGATCTACAATGTAATGTTCCCCTAGATTACCATTTGCAAACATTTTCTGGATTTTTTTAAATAAAAGTTTAAAAACAAGAAGTTCAATCATGTTACTTCGCTCTGGCAAAATGCGCCTTTGAGATGGAAAAAGATTCACATTGTAATTATAAAAATAATAAAAACGCTCACCCCAAACATCTGGTTATGCATCTTAATCGTTTAAATTCGTTATGTTTGGGTCTAAAATCAACTACTTGCTACTTTTTTTTTAGAAATTGCATTCGATGGATAATTTACTATTTCGGGAAAAATTTTGCTTTTATTTCCAGCGCGCGTAGAATAGTAAAAGATTTTTTATGTTTGAAAGATGATAAATTAAAAGATGAGACGAAATTAAACTATAGCAAATTCTTTATCATCTTCCTTTCTCTGATTTCTTAGAATATCTATCATTGAAGGCGTTTATAAAATCGTAACTATTATATGTTTAATTGAACGTTTTGTAACAAAGTTAAAGTTCATTCCAAAATTTTAATATTTTAACATCAATAGTAGCATGACAATTATCGAATGAGCTCTTGTTTTTGTAAATATTTTGCCCATCTGGGTTCTGCATTTTCATCAGATTGGACAAAGTGAAACGAGTTAGATTTTATTTTTGGTGAATCAGCGATATTGTTTCATTTTATCATTTGTCAAATTGTTAAAAGATTTGGTCGTTTTTGTAAATTAATACGTCTCAAGGCAAATTTGTATAACAGTCATGTGTTCTTTTAGAATAGTTTTAAATATTGTTCTAAAGTTGGATTGAAATTACAATATTACAAAATTGCAATGTTAAATTATACAATACGTTTTGTAATGTACTTATCAGTGTTTGGGTTAGAGTAAATACAATAGAATGCTGTTATTAACAAAGTAAATTCTTAGGTTTTAGCTCTAGATTTCCAAGTCATTAACGAAAATGTGTTTCAAATTGTTGCTCCAGTTTTTGATTTCTTAACTGCATGTGGTGATTTACTGAGAATTTAATGTAAACAACTTTTTAGAATCAATGGGTGATATGCAGAGGCAGATCAAAAGAGATCTTAGGGAGGGAGATTACTTTTCAAGGTCTCAATTTTGGGAGCACGATAGCCCTGAGACATTGACAAATTCCTGTCTATCTTTCATCGTCAATAATTTTAGTGACGTGTTTTTTGTGGATAATTCGACAAGCAAACGTTAGTCAAGCTGAACTTGATTTTAACTAATTTACTCACTCATTTAATACTGAGTATTTAAGTTATTTGATCCAAAATGATTTTTTGTGATAATACATTGCATCGCATTGCTTTTTTTGAAAGTGAGTCCAGATGTGTTTCTACCCCCTTTTCTGTTTGAGGAGTTACACAAGAAGAGCCTGCAAATGTGTCGTCCCCTACCTCAAACGCTTCTCGTAAGATGCCTGATAGAATCGCAGAGATTTCCTATACGTAAGCTTGATCTTGGAGAATACAAAAGTTTGAGAGAAGATCAATTAAAGGTCATACTGAGCCATCAACTTGTCCATCTAAATATTGATTCAGAACATTTGAATTCATCTTTTTTGAAAATAATTTGTGATTTATCACCTTCGCTCGTTACTTTGAAGATTGGAAAAAGTTGTCAAAACCTTAATCTGGAGTAAGTGAATTTGGATTTGGTTTGAAGATTCACACTTAATGTTTTCAAACATTTAGCTGCACCTAATTATTTTTCAAATTATTCAAATGGTTTCAATGAGTACATTTCCTGGAATTCACTTATTATACTTAAAATTATTATAAACAATGATTTTTTTAGTTCATTTTTAATTTGATTTCCTTATGCATTGCAGATCATTGAAACTGGAAAAACTCAGACACCTCTCACTGAACTATCCATCTCTTTGCATCTCTAATTTCTTCAAGTCTGACTTTAACTTTTCAAATCGCCTGACTGCCCTCGACCTGTCCGACTGCAGGTTGACCTTTGGACTTCAGAATGACCTGAGCAGGTTTACAAATCTGGAGTCGCTGAGTTTGCACAACGTCATTAACGGAGAAGTGTGCTCCGTACTCGAGTCTCTCACGAAATTGAAGAAGTTAAGGTCGGTACAAAACGTGGATTAGTTGCAGCGTTTTCATTCTTTAAGTGATTGCAGTTTTATTTGGTTTTATTCTATCGTGGACTTTGATCAAAGCAACGCAGGCTTTGCATTTTCTCGATGATAAAGAGAACGTTCCCACGCAGGAAGCTGGATCTGGGTAGAAGCGATCGCACGGAGCCCGTGATTTACCGGGGGGACCTCTCGACTTCGTTGAGAAAGCTTATGGATCGTCTGGAGGGTCTAAGATGGCTCGAGCTTTGCGGAACCAACCTCGCGGCCAACGCCATCGACGCAAGGTCGTTGTCGGAAAGGATGAATGACCGACCGAACGACGGAGAAGACACGTGAGTTGAAATTTTTATAATTTTCCAATTTTCTTACGACGTCTTCGTCTCAGGCATCCTTGGATAAAGTGGACGGGAAACAAGAGACTGGAATATCTCGGATTGCTCAACTGCTCGGGTCGCCCTTGCACTTTGGACAATCTCCCTGCAGACAAGGTGGTTCGATGTTTTTTAAGTGCAGATATTTTTATTAGCCATTTCTATTTGCTGTAGCAAATTTTATGCAAAAAAGTTCTTGCAAAAATGTCATGGTTTTGCAGTCAAATCTTCGTATTCTTTTAGGTGGGTGGCGACAACGACGTGGACCAGATACTGACTTCCGTCGAAGCTTACATCGACCGACCTCCTCTTCTCCTTCTCTCTCTCAACACTCTCTTCGATTGGATCCGTTCCGAAGACCGCTTCACGGACGTTCAAGAAGCCAGAGCTCTCGAGGTCGGGCGGGGATGCAACTTTGCGGCAAAAAAAATACTTTAAGGCTTCGTCATCTTTTGCATTTCTTTATAGTATACGCTGAGGGCTTTGGATAAACACAGAAAGTCGAGGGACGTTCAACTTTCAGGGAGGTGAGTCGGGGTTAAGAGGTCTAAAAAGATCCAGACGCTTAACAGGACAACGTTGACTAATTTGCAGTGCATCAATCTTTTACATGATGAAGGGAACTCTCAAATCGAGATTAACGGTCCGGATAAAAAGGTTAAAGCCGTCCGCTTTTACGACCGCCACGAGTCTTGCTGAAGACCGTTATTTAATTTTTAGTCGCTCTTGCAAGTATTTTTATCTTTAATTATAATTAATGATTTTTTTCTGTTTTTAGACACGTCATAAGAGCCACGTTGGATGCCATGGAGAAGACGCTCGCGAGTCCCGAAGAATCGAGCGTGAGTCGAGAATTGCGTGGAGCGGTCGATAAATTATTAATTATTATCGTTATTTTTATTTTTGCTGCAGATGTGTCGCAACGGTTGCCTCATCCTGTGCCACTTGAGGATTCCTCAAGATCTGGTACGTACGTCTTTTTATATTCGTTTGGCATACGTACGTTTATATATGTATTCATATGTAGAATACTTCTACAGATTCACGATTATTCGCGAGTCGTGAGCCTCCTGCTTCGCCTCGTCGAGAAACCCGAACCCGGGGACGGGGAGCCGTTCGTCCGAAGGGTGTCGCTGAACCTACTCAACGGTTTGGCCTGCCAAGTCGACGACGCAGAGAAGCTCTTGGTCGGAGAGCTGGGCACTTTCGAGGTCAGAACGACCGTCGTTTCTAGGAACGAGTGCGATCCGGTCGAATTAGATGATAATCACGACGACGACGATTATCGGTCGAGCGGCAACGATCGCCGAAACATCGCTTCGTACGTTCGACCGGTGACGTTAAATCTTATAAGAAAGAAACTCGAATTCGACAGGTGATGTTAAACCTTATAAGAAAGAAACTCGAATCGAACGTCTGCGACGAGATCATGGAGGTCGCTTGGAGTCTCATGTGGAATGCCACGGGTCAGGACGATATTTGTCGACAACCTACTATTAATCGATCGATACCTTGAACTTTCTGTTTGCCACCTTAGACGAGTCGGCCCCCAACTGCGAACGTTTCATCGACAACGGAGGTCTCGTGATGTTTACGAAGTGCTACGAGGTTATCGGATTTAATGCGAAATCGTTTTACGGCAAACCCTCGATCGATGCTCGGCGATCGCCCGATCGTTTAAATTCGAATGCTCTTTAACTTAGTACTCCGATCCTCGTTCTTCGACGTCTCTCGACTCCGAAAAATGCCGACGCACGAGACGGGGCGAGTCGTTTGCGATACGTTCAAAGTTTTAACGAAAATGGGTCTCGAAACAGGCTTTCAAGGATGAAGAGGACTTGCTGAGGAACATGATGGGTCTCATGGGAAACGTGGCAGAGGTAGACCACCTCAAAGGCCATCTCATGGCATTCGTTCCCATTTTCAAGGATCTACTCGATTCGGAATCCGACAAGATCGAGGTTAAAGATGTTACGTTCCTCGATCTCTTTTTTGGCCCGTTTTTACGACGACTCCCGATTTTTTAAATCTTCTTCGTTCGAATCAGGTCAGCTACAATTCCTGCGGCATCCTGGCCAACATAATTCTCGACGGTTCTCTTTGTGACACGTTCGATCGCCGCTGGTCCTCGGTCAGGGCGAAGATGAGGCAGGCGATGGCCAGATGGCCCGTTGCCTCGGAAAGAAACATCAACTACAGGTCGGAAATGAGGATTCGTTCGAAACACGACCCGATCCGATCTAAACCTTTCGATCGTCTGCAGGTCGTTCGGTCCGATCCTCAGGCTGCTGGATTGTAGAGCAGTCGTAGAAGTTCAACTGTGGGCTCTCTGGGCTCTCGACAATCTCACCAAAGTTTACAGTGAGCGACACGGTCGACCGATTTCTTTTCTTCTCGATCGAAACAATTTACTTTGCAAACAGGAAGCAAATACTGCCCTCTGCTGAAAGAAGAGAACGGAACGGACAAACTCGTGGAGGTCTTTCTCGACGCAAGATCGTCTCTCGTCAAAAGGATGGCTGTGAAAGTCATCAGACGATGCGACAGGTTCGAAAGCGATCCGGACAAAGTCAGCGACGCGGAAGACTGCGACGCGGAAGACTGCGACGTGGAAGACTGCGACGCGGAAGACTGCGACGCCGTCGAGGATTACGACGAAGACGTTTCGGAATGCGGCGTCGATCGCGACTTCGAAGGACCGTCGAAAGAGGTCGAAACGAAGAGCCAACGTAGAGACCGCTTTCGCAACGGACCTTTTAACAAAGCGACCGATGAAGAAGAAGAAGAAGAAGAAGACGAGCGAAACAAAAAGACATCCACCGGAGAGGGGAGAAGAGCATTGTGAGAAATATGAAAGGTATTAATGACAGCAACGAGGAAAGTCTTTGGTAAATGGAAAATCTGTTTTTGTTGCATCCCTAATGATGTTTGTTTTCCTGGTGTGCTGCAGTTTTGTTACAGAGTAATAAAGTTAGCTTTTGTTCGAGGTAATAATATTTCTTTTTGATTTTATTTTTAAAGTTTCAGTTATTTCTATTCTAAATAACATTCTATATTCAAAACCTTGACTTTCAGTCACGTTTTGTAAACATTTAGGAGATTATTGCCTCAAAATTTAGATGTTTTTTTATCAGATTTAAAAATATATTATTATTATTAATTATTATTATATTTACGCTATAATTGCAAATGTGCTGAACATGTGACATCAAAAGATTGCAAATTGTTTTGATTGGTCTTAAATTCATCTCAGATTTATAATTGTTGATATTGCTGTGTGTACTAGTTTGGATCATTCTTGTTATTCTTGAAACAAGCAAATGAAGTGGTTATTAGATTGCTATGTGCTTCCAGCAATTAGCTTTCAAAGGGACCTGTCGTTATTTGGAGAATATATGTAAATTTAACAGCACGCGATAAAAATAGTATCGTGCCGTATTGGCCATGGTAACGTTTTCCAGCATGTTGGGGGTCGATCCCAAAAGTTGCGTTGCATTAATTTTCGTAAATAAAACCGACAAAGCAGCTTTAACGATTTTGCCCCGTTCACCCCTTCCTCCACCCATCCACCCAAAATTACTTAGACGGCTTACTGAAATTTCACGACAAATCAATGACAGCTTCCATAGAAGATTCTATTATCATCTGAACAAATGCAAATTAGTCGGATTATCGTTTCTTGCCACTTTTTTTTCTTGTCTTCTCACTATCCACATCACAGCCGGCCTTTTCTAACGCCATATTCTTAGTTTCAGTTATGGCCACATCTATAGTGGAGAGTGCGTTTCTTTCACCTAGAGGACATTAATTAGCTTACTAAGGAATAAAATTAATATCTCGAGTTGTATTGACAAGTGAATGAAATATTAATGAATTAGATTGTTAAAAATTAAGTGAGTCAAATAATTTTCAATAATAACTGTAATATGATATGGTGATGAAATAATTAAAGTCATGAGCCCACCCCAAAATACGGTAGGATTGCTTTTGTCGGAAGCAAAGATTTTAAGCGATGGAATGCCAGGTAAGTTATACTTGTACCTTAAAGCTGAATGGTAACCTACATTCGCGGCTCCCAAGTTTGCGATTCCCTTAAAATGCAAATTCCATCTTTAGAAAAGTAGAAACTAAGAAGAACCTGGGATTGCATCGCCGCATACATAAAAACAACTTTAAAAAAACAATTATTTAAAGAATGTATTCCTGCCTTGAGAGCACGAGCAGCCTTTTCCCAATGCTCTGCTAGTCCGTGGCAAATATTGCACCTGTTAACGAGATCAACACGACGAAACGACGAGAATCAATGAAAATATTATTAATTAGGATTTAGGTTGCCAGTGTCAGTTAATTGAAACCGGGACTAATTAATCCAACTATTCGCAAATAAAAATATGAAATAATATTTAATTAATACTGAAAAGTGCATTAATTGACCAACCAATTGGCATAAAACATGACAAGCCAAACGTCATCGCTGTCTAGTACAACTTCCTCGAAGTTCTTTTCGTCCAACTTAGTGACGGCACTGTTTTCTGGGAACGCTTCAGTCTCGGAAGGTGTGCAGGTGAAAAACGACATGAAGCACAAGGCTGCAAGGAGTATGGCTGGACAAACATTTAATAAATGAACAATGCCTTTAATATTCGAGAGATTTAATATCTGACATCTAACAAGCTGATTGAGGATTCTTTAAAATATGTTAATCAGACAATCGAACAAGGTGATAAAAGGCTCAAAGGTGAAGATTCAAACAGAACTTCTAAACCTGCGGCTGTTCTCATTCTTGCGCTTTTTTGTTTAATTCTGACAATCCGACATTTCGACGTTTCTTTTTATGCAGTGAATATCATCCCAATCGTGGCCATCTCTGATTGGATGGATTCAATACGTGTTTAATTCACTAATTTAATACGATAAAAATTATAGTCGTTATCACATCGTGTATATCCGTAAGTTTATCTATTTCATGGCAAAGTTATAATGAACTAGCTGGCCAAAGATTGAGTCTACGCGATTTTTTAATCGCTTAACGCTAAGCATTTCCACGTCTGTACATTGTATGGTTAAAAATTGTATGTGTATATGTCTTCAAGATCAAATTCAAGATCCCGAAAATAAGTGGGTATACATGTTCGGGATTACCACTGATGTCCTCTCTCTTACTTTCGCGATAGGTAACAAGCTTTAACATATTAGTTAGAACGTTGTAATTATTTTTCATTTTTTAGTCTGTTCGATGCTGTCAAATTAAAGAGTATTTTCTAATTTCTTAAATTATTTTGTTATTTTATTTCTTTAAACGATTTTAAGGATCACCGATACAAATTTGTACAATAGAACTCTTTTTTTTTTATAAATTACTGCTAATTAGTATTAATTATATCAAGTTCCACTTCAGAGTAGACGCAAGAAGAAAACCGAGGCTGCTCGTTAATGTTCTCAACATCAACAGAATCGTAAAAGCGTTTCCCTTCGTCAAAGGTCTTGTTCCTCTAGCAAATAGTTTTTGATTATCATTATTTAACAGGCGGTAATTATTATATATAGTTTTATAATCTAACGAGAAAGACCCTTCTTAAATTCACATTCATATTTTATCATCACTTTTCTTGTTGAATTCCTTAAATAATTCATCAGACTTTTTGTAATAGAGCAGGCATTTCTTGGACCTAACAAATATTAAAATTCTAATTTAAAACAATTCACAGGAAAATAAACACTTTAATGTCTTAAATTGAATCAGCAACTGGCTATTCGTAACACTCTTCTTAATATCCTAAGATGGTATTAATCTCAATTTTAGATTCTGTGATGGTAATGAACATAAACGCAAACAGATGAGTGAAAACTGTAATTATAAAAAAATATCAAAGGATTTATTACTATAAAAACTGTGCCAATCATAAAGCAAGCGAGAATAATTCAAATAATATTCTGGGTATAACAATAAAATTAAATTAAACTTACCGCTATAAAAGGCAGGATTGTCCTTGTCGTGGCCAAAAAATCTGAACGTAGGAACACTGGCTACTCTAAATCTTTTTTTGAATTTCGGACTCTCCATAATATTCAGAGATCCCGCCTTAACAACGTTCTTTAAAAAATAAAGAAATTCTTGTAGTTTTGGGAGCAAACTTACTTCGTGCGATTAGTTTGAAACAACGCAAAGGTTCGTGAGAACCTGGTTAGCAACTTGTGAATATAAACAAATATTGTTCACCTTCAAAGATTTTGCAAGTTTCTGCCATTCTGGAATTAAATTGGTGCAATAATTACAACTGTGTGTGATGGAAAAAAGTTGAATTAAAAACGTATATGTATGAAATAATATGTATAGGTATGTAATACGTATGTATATGTATGTAATACGTGTTTATAGTGTTGGATCCTTGGATCCAGATAATTAAAGAATCATTAAAATTATATTGCTAATTGATTAATTAATATATTAACAATATGTATGTAATAATATGCATACGTATGAAATAATATGTATATGTATGAAATAATATCACACACATGAAGCAATGAAATCGAGTGTAATCATCCAAGCGGTGAGTAGTAGCAAGTGGTTTAACGCAAGATGACGTTGAACTACAGAATCATTTCAATTTACTTTGGTTTATAAATTTCTACCATCCAAAAAGCAGAACTATCCAAGACTAAGCTGTCAACGTTGCCGTCATTCAAATCAAAAATTCCAGATTCTTTCGGGTAACGCTGAGGCGAGCACAGCAAAATGGAAGTTGTAAGAAGTGCTGCTCGAAAATTATAATATCGATTAGTTAAGCTTATAATATTTCTGACTGTTAAGCGTAAAAGATACTCAAAACTAAATTATAAAGTAATAAATTTCAGAGATAAAATAATAAAGCGAGATAATTGTGAATTAAAGTTTCGAAGAGAGATTTATACCGATAATGGCCTTCATACTTACTTTGTACTTTGACTCGGACATTTCCATTTATTCCGATAACGTTACTCGTGGCCTTTGCTGATTGGATAAGATTCAATAATTAATTAATAATTGTAATTGTTCTTTTTCTTCTTATTAATGTTATTAGTGGTCTAATAATTAATTCAAGTCGATAAAAAACCCATAAGAAAGGGTTAGGGTTAAGAAAGGGCTTCCATTCCTAATCCAAGAGGATTAGTAAGTGCTTTTTCCCTCCGAGCAACTCGGTTGGAAGGTTGGATATTTCTGGGGTTTTTTTTGTTATTTAATTGTTAAAATTAAATTATTCCCTTTTGTCAATATTTTTATTTTTTGGAGTGAATCATTTTCTCGCAAATTTATTATTTGTGAAATTCATTTGACGATAATAAGGATCTTATTTCTTCTTTCAAAATCATTCCGTTAGTTAAATAATTAATCGAATGTTTATTAGTTAATTTATTACTAATTTCCATTGAATGACTGCTCCTTTGACCTTCGCCGCACGTTTTATGAGAGGCAAATCAAGATCATTACCACTCACCAGATTGTCCGAGGGTAGATTTGACCTTAAAAAATTTGGTTGAGGTTCCTTATAAAAATAAAAATGAGTTTCAAAATCGATGAAATTGATGGTCGTTAAAGCCCTCGTTACCCTCCTGTCACCACAACCATTTGAAGTACTGAACATAAAAATTTTAATGCTATGGCTAGTGACAGCACATCTCTAGTTCACGACGAGATATCGTGTTTATACAACTTGGATTCGATTTTCTTCACTGGAAAAGTGTTTGCAATAGACTTGATATCAATCAATTGTCCCATAAACACGTGTCATTCGATATTCTCATTTCTGTAAATAGTAGAGCGGAGGACAATAAAGAAGCAAGCCATAAATTTCCATGGATTTATTTATTTAACCAACAAATATATTTATTTTCTATAATTTTATAATCCAATTTTTTAGAAATTCTTTCATTCATCACATTTGTATTCCGTCAGCTTATTTTTGGCAGCATCCTTCATGTAATCAGCCATACTTTCAATGATATCACAGGCATTTCTTGGGCCTTTAAAATATTAAAACTCTAATTTAAAACATCTTCAGTTTGGTAACAATCACAAGTCATGAAAAATATGGAACTACTATCAAAAATGTTAAACCTATATATCTTTCTGGCAAGTATTTGTCAGGACCGAAAAATCTAATCGATGGGACGCTCTCTATTTGCAATTTATTTCTGAAGCTCGGGCTTGCTATTACATCTATTGATCCCACCTTGACATTCTTTAAAGGAAACAAGAAATTCGTGAAAATTCGAAATAAAACGTATGGCGTCAACAGCTTAAAACTTTAAAATGCTTAAAGAACTGCACCGTGTCAATAATATGAAAATATCCTTCACCTTGAGGGATTTTGCCAGTTTCTTAAATTCTGGGGTCAATAATATGCAATATTTACAACTGGTGAAAATAAAAATAATATAATAATTGCAACGAATATTATCAGCTAAAACTGTAGCCATCAAATGACATCACACATTTGAAGAAATAAAACCGAGTATAAATTATCTGAGAGCAGTAGGCGATAATAAGTGACTTTAAGCTGATGTTGAACTATGAAATCATTTTAGTCTACTTTGGTTTGTTGATCTCGATTATCCAAAAACTGTCGCTCCGTTCGACCAGAGAAGCAAAGTTGGATTCATTCAATTGATAAATTCCATCCTCGTCCGGATGACGATTTCCAGCAGAAATCAAACAGATGCAAATACTTGCAAGAAATGCTGGTTGAGAAACACAAATTTCCCAATGACAACTTGAAATGTATTCGAAATAAAAGTGCCAAGAAGAAATGAACGCCTTTTATGAAACTTGCCGGACTGTCGACCGAACGAAAATCCTTTCATTGAAAATAAATAAGCAAATAGCTATCAAATCAAACACATTAAACGTCGGAATGATTCAGATTAAGAGATTTGTAACCTAAATCTGCTTCCACGATGGCGCTTTAAGTTGGTTCGACAATTCAAAATTCCTTTTTATGCTACAAATCTTGCCATTCGTGGCCGTAACTTATTGGATGTTTTCAAAATGCTGTTAATTTTGTGAATTAATTTGCTCGCTTTTTCAACTTGTGGAAATTGAGATAATACTTCGAACTAATGTCATTTGATCATGAAACCAGCCACTATAATTTTTGTATTTTTAGCAATTGGATCGTCATCAACATAGCTATGATAGTGTTCGGACACACGTGTTTACTATCGAAATTGTCTCTTTGACGGCATCGATTCAAATAGAAAACTCGGAGAATGAGGCAAAAGAATTACTTGTACATTATAGTGGAATTACTTATATAAATGATAATGATACGCCCCAGCCAGCGACGTCGTTCTCAGCCACTCCACTTCAAGCCCAGGCTGGAATGCCTAATATGTTTGAGCATTTTAAAATCTTAAATGACTTTGCATCAGCAAAAAGAAACAGTCCAGCACTTTTTTTTTACAATTCTTCACTCGTTGAACGTTGAAGTTACAAATAAAAACTAACTCATCGATGCCGATGCTCACCTCCCCATCTTACTATTTTACTTCTTAAAATACACGGAAAACCTATAAAAACTCGAATTTGTGAACAAGCACTCCAGAAGTGAACGACTTCTCCCAGCAAACGATTCTGTGCAGTTCACCAAGAAGAATTTGACTTACCTACCCAACCTGGCCACATTAATTTCTGGCCCAATCTTGTAACGTAAGAAACATTTCGTGACCTTTAAAGGTATTACACAAACGTCTGAATCGTTGATAACGGAAATTACCACTTTTAATAACCGCATTCGAACGAACTGCTTCTCGAACTTTTGTTTTCGCTCGAATTCAGAATGCCTCGGTTTTCGTTCGCACGTCGTTTTAAACGACACTTCGACGGTTTCTCGACAAGGAATCTAAGAATTCTGCAATCTTTTCCTGAAAGAAAGTGGATAAACGTAACACAAAAACATTCGTGCCAAACATCCACAACTAGAATAAGCAATTTATCGAACTAAATGGCTCATTGCTAGACTATATACATGAAAACTTAAGCAGAGTTAATTAAATTGTTAACTATCACGTAATCATTCTACGTCGTCGACGGTTATCACAACGGGTGCTATCAACTTCTCACCACAATGCATCTATCAATCATAGGTTGAAGAACTTCTTCAACCAACTGTCTTGTGTGACTCATTCTCAAATGTGCATTGGCTCCTGCCACCACAACCAGTCCCGTGGTCGATTTGAAAGACGACGATCTGAATTTCTCGATCTCCTCTATCGAGCAATTCTCGTCCCGTTCTCCGACGACGAACAGGGTCGGAACGTCGAATTCGGCGAAGCACGTCCGCCGTTCGGGCACGGGAAAACCGAGGCAGACGACCGAATCGACTTTGACCGTATTGGAAGCCTAGGATTGGATGAAAAGGATTGAAATTAAATTGATATAATACATTTTTTAATTGCTTCCAAAACAACAATAATAAAAATATTGCATTAAATTAATATTTCAAAAACAATATAAAATGGCTTATTTTCTGGAAAGTGTGGCTTAAAAGAGCTACTGAAGAGCATGAAAACATTTAATTCTACCTCACAGGCCAACAGAGAAGTGAAATTGCGACCGATTAGAACAACAGGACCTTCGGAGTTGTTTGAACTTTTAATCTATAAATCGGACAAACACAAATTCACGCTATCATTGAAAATCATTTAAAAAGATATTTAGCCAAAATTGAGTGAAAATTAGGAGCAGGTTAATTCACTACGACAAATACGGTTCAATGAATTGAATGCGGTCGGGTGGCAACAAAATCGGTAGAAAACATAAAAATCTTTCTGACCCGTCGTTTAATGGTCAGCACACCTCGCTATGTTATTGAAATTTTATTATTTTATTACCCCAAGAATCCAACCTTGGTAACCTTTCCAGCTATTTTCATTAGACAGACGTCGGTCAGCTGTTCTGCGTCGTTCGTAACCTTTCGAACCTTTTCCAAGTCCAAAATCTTGAGAACACCTCCAAAACTGGAAAGCTGCCTAGAAAAAAATCTCCATCTTCTCTGCCATTCCATTGTTTCCAGGGACGGGGGAACATCTCTGATGAAGATGAAACTCGGTTTCCGTCCTTCCGGACGGAAAGGCTGTCGAGCAAACCGAAATCAACGTCCCGCCCTCCGTCGGAATTAAACGAACGATTAAAACAAACGTGCTCGCACCACGTTCTTATCGTCAAAAACAATTTTTATCCACTTTGATTCATCACAATAAAGAGATATAATTTACCAAAGCCTTCTTCTTGATGTGATTAGTAACAGGGCACCAAGACGTGCCTAAAAGGAGATCCAGAGCTTCGTTGGCCGACACGTTCAGTCTCGACATGTGAGTCCTGAGCATCGACTCGATCAACTTCGGGACCTGTTTAATAATGTTCGTACGTCGACGGGAAACGTAACAGAAAGCAGTCTGCCAAAATCTATTTCATCGTCACCAGAACATTTGCACTCACTTGTGCCATTAAAGTTTGGAGGACGTCAAAATAGATGGGTAGGAGACTTCTATCGAGAGAAGTGACGAACTTCAAGTGAAGTTTGTTCGTCGCCGATGAATCCTGAATTCGCGAAAGCCGTTATTAAAAAATATTCACTAATATATAATTGTGTTTACTTTCATTGCAAATTAACTAACCCAATGTATACTTGACAAAAGCCTCTTTATCTTTGCGGCACTCCTGTTTAGGACTATTCTTCGCAGGATCGCCTCGTTCGGCATCTGTCGATCGTTCGCGAATAATAAATTTTTATACTAAATTAATATTAAAACAATGTCATCAAAACAAAGAACGTTTAATCGACTTGCCTGTTTATAAGCAAGTCTTGCCAAGCGGTCTTGCTTTAAAATCTTTATAATTTTTTTGCATAATTTTCTCTGATTTCCATTCAAGGTACTCCTAATATCATTTCTTAGAATTAAATGACATTCCATGTCATTTTTTTAATTTTAGGACTTACTCAGAATAAGGGTTTTCCACTTCATCATTGCTATCTCCATTGATTTCTGCCATAGAAGCATATCTTTCACATTCCTCCATGGAATGTCGGGCCTTTTCTACATCATACTCAGTCCTTCTTACAACTTCTACATCGTCTATTGCAGTAACATAATCTTCCTTAGATTCAACATCCACCATGTCACATTCACTAGTAATAGCGAAGGAAATTAGTTTTTATCAGCAAAAAAATAAATAAATTTGATAAATTTACTCATTCTCTAGAACAGGAATAGCAAGAGAATAGAATGACGAACGACGCAAAATAAAGTATTTCATTTACACACTTTGCTAAATCTACCCCTTCTGGGGTAAAATGCCGGCACTTCTCTGTCGTGAAGAGATATAGCGTCGGCAAAAGCAACTTGCCAGATCCCCAATCAAATTTAGAATAGGAATGTTCCGCTCTTAAACCGAATTTCTCAATGTTGGAAATTTCATATTGACGAGAAAGCACATAATCATTCTGGAATGACATTTTATTCTAAATTATAAGTATTTATCGAGAAAATAAAATTGACACCCATATAAACTCATCGGAGTCCCTTCCCTGGAACATAAACATATTGTTTTGAGGGCGAAATTTTTAAAAGTTCTACTTTTCTTTTCTTCAAAACCTATTGATGTGTTAACGGCATCACGACATAATAACTTATATTATGAAAATTTTAAAATATTTTAGACAAAAACATCGTAACATGACTAACATTGACCTATCTGGACGCAATGCCCTGGGAAATGCATACAAATATTCAATTTAAAGACTGAGTTTTCCTCTTCCAATGCCAGATTTTTTTCTAAGCACACCCTAAACGGTAACCACGTTTAGAGCGTCAGACTGGTCCGCGTGGTTCGGAGACGAATGTCCATTTCCGCGACATCCCAACCAGTTTTAATCAACATCACGATATCGAGATTCCTAGAATTTTTATTTTTAAATGAGAACACGTGCACAACTCTGGCTAACAAAATAGATCCAACCATCCATAGCGCGTCCTGAACTCATTTGTACAACCCCAACAAACAGCACAAACACCTGAACAAGAATCTACCTCGTCCTTGTATGTTGTAGAACACTAAGCAGCATCCGCAACAAACACAAATCAATGGCATAAAACAACAGTGCCGAAACAAATGTAACAGAAGGTCAACGTAACACTTCATTTACAAATAAAGGTCAAAGGTCATGTGGAGCTCATAATTCGACTTTCGCGTCATCGTTCAGGTCGTTCAGTTCCACGTCGCTGACGTCGTCATCCTCCACCTGTGGAAGCTACAAAAGTGTGGCAAGTTTAAAACACGAGCAAAATTTGCGACGACCGATTAAAAAGCAATGCCGATCGAGTCGTTTCCGGGACGTTGAAATACCTCCGCGTCGTTTCCGTCCCATCCCGAGATCGTCTCCACCTCCGGCAACTTGTCGCTCCTCATCGGCTCCGTGGAACTCCTCCCGAAAGACACCTCCCTGGCAATAAAATACGATAGAAGTAATGATTACTAATCGCAACCACTACGACGTTACTAATCATAAGCACGACGTTTTCGAGGAATCGAGTCGACGAGGAAATTAACGACCGAAAGCGAACGTCGGATCTGAAAGGAATTGCTCACAGTAGAAACTCGTTGACGCCCTTGTCGCTGAAAGAACCCTTGAGCCAAGAGTACTTCATTTTCTTGACATTAATTGCTGCCATAGCCTGGAAGCAACGACATAATTTTGCAAAACGTGACGACCGATCCTGCGACGACGGGCGTCGCGGTTCGAACAGAATCGACAAGACTTACGGGGTATCCGAAACCCCCTATGTTGAGGGCTCTTTCTACCTCGGCCTGAGATCCGGCTTCTGCCCAAAGCCACCTAAACAGAAATAGAGCTTTGGCTAATGACATCGACACGAGAACATTATGGTTAATTATCATCATTACTATTAAGGCATCGACAGGCACGAAACGCACCCGCCCTTGAAATCTCTGGCACCTTGAATAAATCCAAAGTGCTGCAAGCAACATCAAACACCCACCCCCATTGATTCTTCTTATACTTTTCTGCCTGATGCTTCAATATGGCCAAATAGTCGTTCCTGCACTTGGATTGGCAGTCGAGAATGTGCGGTAACACGGCCACCACGCAAAGCTGGCGATCCAAACAAGCGTCCTTTAATCTCGATTCGTCTGTAAGCTGACGGTGATGAACAAAACATCATCTACGATATCAACAAGACATCATCATTAATAATATCGAGTAAACCTCTAGAACTTCAGGAGGTGGAACGTTCTCTGCCAGCTTGTCGAGAGCCCAAGCAACGATGTCGCTCGAGGTCCTACCCCCGTCATAATCCGAGACCTCCCCTTGTTTGATTCCGGCAGGGAACATCTTGATCGTCGGATATCCTTGCACCTAATGAGCACCATCGATACCGTCAGGCTCCACCGACAAAGAAAAATAAATATTTCGATCCGACAGTTACCCCGTATCGACTGGCCATGACGGTGTGGACCGTAGCATCCAGAGCTCCTAATTTGACTTTGCCCTTGAGTTCAGTAGCAGCAGAAGCCCAATGTGGGGCGAGATTCTTGCAATGACCGCACCAAGGAGCAAAGAACTCGACCAGCCAAAGGTCTTCAGATTGGAGAACCAACTCTTCGAAGTTACTATCAGTCAGTTCAATGACATCTTTAGAATCCCCAGTCTGATATAAAAAACTTTCAAAGTAGTTGAATGTTAGCTATAATTCATCTATCCACAAAATACCTTCTTTCCACCACTACTCCCTCCACTACTTCCCCCTGACAGCCTACTCATCGCTAGACTCTTAAGCTGGGTTATAGCAGCATCAACAATAGCACTAGCACTCCTGGCACCTGATTTCAATTAAATAAATAAATTACTAATAAAGGCCATTTGTAAAGTATCTTAATCTGGATACTATCCACAATTTGTGATATAGAAAAATATTTATAATATTGATTTCCTTGATGTCCTAACCATACTAAACAAACTTACCCTGGTAATCAGTGGGACTATTCTTGTTAGCACCAAATATTTTAATTGTAGGGAAGCCTTGGATTTGGAACCTGCCTGCAATAGATTGATGCACAGTGGCATCCAAAGCTGCCACATTGACTATCCCCTTGAATAAAAATACTTTCAAAATTCAATTTCATCTCAAATCTTTCATTCAGTTGAAGCTGTCTTAAGCCAATAATCTTCAGCCATTTTCTATAAAACAAAGATGCCAAGACCCCATTTGTACCTTTAGAGCTGAAGCTGCTTTCTTCCATTCAGGTGCAAGATTCTTACAGTGTCCACACCTGTTGATTTCACAAGATGTTTTAATCCAGAAAAAATGCCAACCACTTTAAGTTTAAAGACTTACTGGGAATAAAATATATATTAGCCTTAGATTACTCATCAAACAAACAATTAGATGTTAGTTGGTCTTTTTTTTGGTTTAATAATAGTATATTTGCATATCTTCTAGGCCAAAAAGATTTATGTCAAACGCAATACTTTGGATGTTCTCTACTTACCACGGAGCATAGAACTCGACAAGCCATAGTTCGTTGCTTTGTGTAACCCTTGAATCAAAGTTGGCATCGGTCAGCTCAATGACATCATCGTCAGACGAGTACAAGGCAGACGAATACGCGAGGCAAGTTGCCAATAGAACTGTTTTGAAAAAAAACCCTTGTGAGCTTACTCCTAGGTCAGATATTTTAGGTAGACAATGACTCAAGGTGTTAACATGTTCGTAATATAACTGGCCAAAATAATAATATTCGTATACCTAGAGTCACTTTCATCCCGTTGCAGTAATGGTCGAGGTAGATCTAAACTAGATTATAGCACCCTTCTACCTTTTATTACTTGAACAACCAGTAAAAACGACAAACCTAGCGGCGAAACTGCCCGATTAAACTCCCGAATCACTTCGTGGCCTCCGTTGATTGGCTGGAGTCATCACTAAGCATAAGCTTTTCTTAACAAAATGATATTTTTTTAATATCATATAATAAATGTAGTTAAATATTATTTTTAATATTACAAACAATAGTTTTTGATATATAAAAATATTCTTTGATTTTTTAAAGAAATAGAATGGTTAAAATTCATATAATTTTCAAAGAATCCCTGTTGCTCTAATATTTCTAGTCACTAAATTAAATTAATATGTTAAAAAATGGAGTAGATAAAAGTACAAAATTATTATCCAAGATTGCGTCAAGGTGTGAATAAATGCTGGATTATTGATTTTATTACCGAGTACAATTTAAACAGCTTCATTGAGACTGATGGGAATATTAATCGTGGAAATTGAGAATTTTGAGAAAGATTCGCATCTTTGAGAATGAGACTCAGAACATAAACTCATTTTGGTACGCTCGTCGTCTAACTCTTTTGGAATGCTCGACATCAATTTATCGCACCTAAGAAAATGTATTTGAAATAATTTTCAAGAATTCCTTCAAAAAGTTTGAACTGTGCTTATTGCATTTGAATTTCGAATCCAATGTTTTTGGATCTGTTTCGCAAGCGAAGTAGCAGGCGTGGAAGTCATGCTCGAGGAGGGCCCTTGGACGTTTGATGGCGGCCTCGATTGAGTCGGGGAGCTAAAAAGCTTGTAGAATTCTTCTAGGTGTGATTCTATCTTTTCCATGCGACAGTGAACTGATTTGATTTCATTTCTCATTTCCTTCACCACATCGAAGACCTATTGATAGGCTGTTAATTACATTCGATATTAGAAATATTTGTCTAATCATTTCACAGCTTTACACCTGGTAGAAATTAAAAATATTAACAATAAAACATGCGCATCTTGTATAACTATAGAAGTAAAAAAAATAGTAAAATTATTATGTTATGTACCATGGATTGGGATTGGCATTGTTCATCATTGAGTATCAAGTCTCCTGTATCTGATTCAAGTCTCAACTTGGGTATTGTGAGAGTCTTTTTAACGTTATCCTGCGGTGATCATACAGGAGAGAGTAAAGTAGAGGGCCGTGGCATAGGCCATGGTACTCGATGGACCCCCTTCCCAAAGTGGAGGCTCGGTGGTGCTGTTTATGATGTGGTATTGGTTGCCTGGTAATATAATTTTGTAAAAAACATATTTAGTTATTCACTTTTTTGATGGCTTCGTATTTTATGCAAGTGTTTATTTGATGATTAATTGTTAATAAGTCGGTGTGTGAATCTCACATTCGATAAGAAACGTTGCAAAATACCGTACTTAAATTTGAAACAATGTAAATAAAAATATCTGAAATATCTCTTTTAAACAAGGGACATTGATTGGCACGTCAAAACAGGTAATTCTATGCCTCAAAAAGAAAGCATAGAAAATAGTTGTCATACGAAATTCATGACAGAACAGGAAAAGGTACATTGCCTGCATTGATGGCATTTGACTAATACATTTGGAAATTTATTTCTTTCGTTATCTTAATTAAAAATCATTTCGCACTTGAGGGGCTTAAAACATCTCGAAATTCATTGAGATGCTGCATTTCGGAAATCTGGCGAGATTTCCGATTGACCAATGCATAGTGTTTATTATAGTAATTTAATATAAAATACATAAACAAGCGCTAAGTAATGGATAGCTTTGCTCTGATAGCCTTTCTTAAATTCTTACTAAACAACCATTTCCTACGACGACAAAGACTATGTCGAATTAAAGCTTGAGAATAGCTTTAAAAAATGCGACTTGAACATCAAAGAAAACAAAGATGGCGACTCGAGATGACGTCAGTCTCGAGTGGGCCTTTCCTTTCGGCAGCCTCTTAGCCAATGATGTTGAAGAGAATGAAGGAGGAAAAAGAAATCGAATTAAGAATAAACGAACTCCTATTAATAATTTATAAATTTAATACAACATTTGCATAATTATGGACAAATTAATTGCACCGTGTGTAAAATTTTCCCGTGCAATGTACAAATGCTTCCAACTCTCTTCCTTAACATCTTCTTCGTAACGATGATGACATCCTTTAGAACGTACGCGGTAATAAATTTTCTCGTTTGTCCGGCTCTGATTAGAAAGCATTGCTCGAATAACGGGGCAAAAATTCAGCAGGGCAAAACAAGGTTGGCTTTTATCAGGGGTCGCAAATTGGGTCAGGTTAGGTAAAAAAAAAACAAACATTCTTCAATTCTCGCGATATCTTTATTATTTATTTGATTTAATTAAGATCCCATTTGTTTGTAAATGGCTTTTGTCACGACAATTATATCGGTCTGAAAACAAATTTAACTGATGGAAAATAGGTCCTTTGATTAAACTTTCCAGTCTCGCTACGAAATGACAATTGATAATCGGATGAGGAATTATGGTTATTTGTTAGTGTTTTTGATTGGCTAAATTGGTTCTAATGAATGGATTATGCAAATGAATTCTAATGGCTTGGTTATGCAAATGAAGCTTTTTCTCTGAAGTCCTAATTCAATCCATTGCACCTCAGTCTCTCACTGATGCTTTCAGCATCATAAGCTCGGTTAAAGCAACATTGACAATATCACTAACGCTCCTGTCACCTGATTTTAATTAAGTAAATAAATTACTAATAAAGGCCAATTGTAAAGTATCTTAATCTGGATACTATCCACAATTTGTGATATAGAAACATATTTATAATATTGATTTCCTTGATGTCCTAACCATACTAAACAAACTTACCCTGGTAATCAGTGGGACTATTCTTGTTAGCACCAAATATTTTGATTGTAGGGTAACTATAGATTTGGAACCTGCCTGCAATAGATTGATGCACAGTGACATCCAAAGCTGCCACATTGACCATCCCCTTGAATAAAAATACTTTCAAAATTCAATTTCATCTCAAATCTTTTATTCAATTGAAGCTGACTTAAGCCAATAATCTTCAGCCATTTTCTAGAAAACAAAGATGCCAAGACCCAAATTTGTACCTTTAGAGCTGAAGCTGCTTTCTTCCAATCAGGTGCAAGATTCTTACAGCGTCCACACCTGTTGATTTCACAAGATGTTTTCATCCAGAAAAAATTCCAACCACTTTAAGTTTAAAGACTTACTGGGAATAAAATATATATTAGCCTTAGATTACTCATCAAACAAACAATTAGATGTTAGTTGGTCTTTTTTTTTTGGTTTAATAATAGTATATTTGCATATCTTCTAGGCCAAAAAGATTTATGTCAAACGCAATACTTTGGATGTTCTCTACTTACCACGGAGAATAGAACTCGACAAGCCATAGTTCGTTGCTTTGTGTAACCCTTGAATCAAAGTTGGCATCGGTCAGCTTAATGACATCATCGTCAGACGAGTACAAGGCAGACGAATACGCGAGGCAAGTTGCCAAAAGAACTGTTTTGAAAAAAAAACCCTTGTGAGCTTACTCCTAGGTCAGATATTTTAGGTAGACAATGACTCAAGGTGTTAACATGTTCGTAATATAACTGGCCAAAATAATAATATTCGTATACCTAGAGTCACTTTCATCCCGTTGCAGTAATGGTCGAGGTAGATCTAAACTAGATTATAGCACCCTTCTACCTTTTATTACTTGAACAACCAGTAAAAACGACAAACCTAGCGGCGAAACTGCCCGATTAAACTCCCGAATCACTTCGTGGCCTCCGTTGATTGGCTGGAGTCATCACTAAGCATAAGCTTTTCTTAACAAAATGATATTTTTTTAATATCATATAATAATTGTAGTTAAATATTATTTTTAATATTACAAACAATAGTTTTTGATATATAAAAATATTCTTTGATTTTTTAAAGAAATAGAATGGTTAAAATTCATATAATTTTCAAAGAATCCCTGTTGCTCTAATATTTCTAGTCACTAAATTAAATTAATATGTTAAAAAATGGAGTAGATAAAAGTACAAAATTATTATCCAAGATTGCGTCAAGGTGTGAATAAATGCTGGATTATTGATTTTATTACCGAGTACAATTTAAACAGCTTCATTGAGACTGATGGGAATATTAATCGTGGAAATTGAGAATTTTGAGAAAGATTCGCATCTTTGAGAATGAGACGCAGAACATAAACTCATTTTGGTACGCTCGTCGTCTAACTCTTTTGGAATGCTCGACATCAATTTATCGCACCTAAGAAAATGTATTTGAAATAATTTTCAAGAATTCCTTCAATAAGTTTGAACTGTGCTTATTGCATTTGAATTTCGCATGCTATGGGAATGCAATGTTATGCTTCTTTGGACAATAAAAACAGAGAAGAAATCAAATTGATCGAAATTTAGACAGAATTCTGTACTATTTTATTGCAAGAAGTTGACATTCGCATAATTCAAACATCTTAGCAAGTGAAAAAAAAACTCGAGAGAAAAATACATACATTCGACATTACAACAACGAGTCTATTTTCGTAAGCCAATATTAAAATGGGAATTATACAAATGTGTATATAATGTGACTTCTAAGATTATCAGAGTTAGAAAATTTCAAAGGAAAAATTGCAAATTATAATGAATTATTCATATAATAGCAATTAATTTTTGAGTAACTCCATTTTTGCTACACATTCATTCATTAAAAGAATTATATCACGTAGCCTGAATTTCGCCTTCAATAATAACTTAACGAATAATTCTTGGGACAAAACATAGCACTCATTGACAACGATACTCGAAACATGCAAAACTCATTGAAAATGCATCGTTATAAATCTCAGTGCTTGCATAATTTTCAATGACCTAAAATGAAATGCTGAGAAATTTTACATAGAACTTGAACATACAAAGGAGAAATTAAAAAAAAAAAACTATCGATCTCAGATCCGTAAGAAAGTGTGATATGGAGAAGAGGCTCTTTTATTATGTTCATCACCCAAGTGGAAAAAGACGAGTTTCGAAAATATCTGGAAAGTTTTTTCAACTTTCTTAACCGTTTTGTCATGGGGGTATTTAATATAAAATTCGCAAGTAATGAAATTAAATGGAACCTTAAAAATATCTTCTGTGATTAAGACATTCAATGGTATCCGAACGTTTTCGATTTCAATAATCTCTGTCTTTCAGAATCGCCTACGAACTTGGACTGTTCTTGGAGGTTTTTGTCTAAGGAGGTCAAAAGGGGGTAACTGCTGAGATCAGGTGAGGGACACGACCTCTCGCTAAGTAAAGAAGTCTGATGAAAAGAAGCTGGGTAGGGATTGAATTTCGTCTGAGGTGAGCTTTGGTCGCTAGTCGTGGTTGAGCAAGGATCTAATACGTCAGCGGTTAAAGTGGAAGCTGTTGCTAAGGTCGATGACTTGTTGCCATTTGAACCGTTGTTGCCGATGCTGTCATCGATGAAAGGGAACCTGTCTATATTGTGTTTCTTTGATTTCAACCTGAGTTGTTTTGAGTCGAATATGAAAGGTAATTGCGCTCCAAACTTATCGGTCGGCATGACCGAAGAATGATCACCAGTTGAGGTAAGGGGCGTCGATATAGATTCTGGAAGTTCTTCGGAGCTCGGTAGATTGACCACGACAGTTGGTAACGTGGACGTCTGACCGACTCCCGAAGCACTGGAACTGGTGCTGGTCTCGTACGATCTGTCGCTGCCCACGACAAATTGCTGGCCCATATGGTCCGAGCCTTGGGACTTTGGAGTTACTGCAAGACTGGAAGGACGTCGACTTTTACGACTAGAACTTTCGCTACTCGATGCATCTGAAAAACCGGATTGTGGTAAAGAAGGCAATAGATTGTCACGGAGTCGCCCGTGCGGTTGGTAACGCTGCTGATGCCCCTTGGTCTGCTGCGACGTTTGAGAGTCCGATTGTCGTATCCTAATGGCAGGCGGTTCTTGTTGCGATGTAGTGGAGGTCTGAATATGCTTGTGAGCGGCATCTAAAGGCTCGGGGCATCTCAGACTTACGGCACTGTCGGTCATGACCGAAGCGCTTTCGAAGAATGGAGAATAACCAGAAGTCGAAGCGCCCGAGCCGTACATCAGGCGACTCGTGCTACCCTTCACGTCACAGTCGTGAATAGCAGAATCATCGGTGGCCGGAGAGCACTGGGTGCTGAGAGGAGGCACGAGATTGCTCGATTTCCCCCTAAAGTTCCAACTGTCGTAGGGACTAAGGAGGGAAGGATTATTGGCAGCCGGTACCGCAAGTTTTTGGATCTCTTTCGCAAGCGAAGTAGCAGGCGTGGAAGTCATGCTCGAGGAGGGCCCTTGGACGTTTGATGGCGGCCTCGATTGAGTCAGGGAGCTAAAAAGCTTGTAGAATTCTTCTAGGTGTGATTCTACCTTTTCCATGCGACAGTGAACTGATTTGATTTCATTTCTCATTTCCTTCAGCACTTCGAAGACCTTGTAAGGTTATTGATAGGCTGTTAATTACATTCGATATTAGAAATATTTGTCTAATCATTTCACAGCTTTACACCTGGTAGAAATTAAAAATATTAACAATAAAACATGCGCATCTTGTATAACTATAGAAGTAAAAAATAGTAAAATTATTATGTTATGTACCATGGATTGGGATTGGCATTGTTCATCATTGAGTATCAAGTCTCCTGTATCTGATTCAAGTCTCAACTCGGGTATTGTGAGAGTCTTTTTAACGTTATCCTGCGGTGATCTTTCGTCAGTTCCTGCACCGAATCTGAAGCCATCATTCGTATAGACGTTCTTGCTTGTAGAAGCCTCTCCCTGCGACTCAGGATGGATTTTGGTTTTTAGAGGAGACTTAACGGTTTTGCTCTGTTGAGAAGTCAAGGCCAGGTTGTTACCTAAAATTTTCCCCCATTTTGACGTCTTCGTTGGTCCGGAAGCGACATTTTTAAGGCTTTGTTGCTTTGCACCGAATTGGGACGAAGAACTCTCCGAGTGATCGGAACCGACCCCGTCTTTTATTTTATCTTTCTCTCCTCTAGGGCTTCCGCTTTGCTTCAAGTCGACGTTATTACTTGCATAGGAACTTCTTCGCGAACCGAAGCCTCCAGATTTTGAAAATGCGGCTAAGCCATCCAACAAACCTTTTCCAAATCTCATTTTGCTGTTGACAGAAGACGATTCGGAATCGATTTCAGCTAATGCCGACATCCTGTTGTTTGAGAACCTCCTCTGACCGTCCACCGAACCTTTTCTTTCCCCCATTTCAACGTCCGATCCGTTCCTCGAGGTAGCAACGAGTGACCTTTCGCTGCGTTTCCTGAACCTCGATATGAGCTTCCTGAGAGGGTGATCGTTTGGCAAATCTAAGGTTGGATTCGAGTCTCTCTCCAGAAGCTCCTTTTCTCTCTTCACGTCCGATACTTTACGGAATATTATCTGTTTTCAAAATTCGACCGAATTACTTAAATAAAAAATATCAGAATTAGAAGTATCGAAGATCAAGAGAATCCTTAATAGTGCATCTCTAAATGTCAATTTAGTTAAATGGCCACTGCTTAAAAATAACAATTATTTTGTTCGTGCTTATACCCTACCCTGTGTCTCAAATTGTAAGTCAAAGTGAGATTCCTAGCAAAGGAGAGAGCAAAGGCGTGGTAGAAGTCGAGCACTTCGAGGAGTCTGTCTCTTTTGATGATGTTGAGGTCGCAGTAGGTTAAGGCCCTGACATTTGCAGCCGATTGCACCACGTTGCATTCCTTCCAGAATTGATCTCCGAACACATCTCCTTTGGCTAAGAGTTATTCACGATGTGAAAAGAATTTTTTCTAACGAGTTCATTAATATCGTTACAATTGGAAATTATTTACATTGTAATTGGGAATAGCATAAAAGTCGTTCGACTTGATGGCACTAACTGAGTATGGCCACAACCTCGTCGTCTTGAACCACTTCGAGAGATCCGCTGACAATGAAGCAAAGCGAATCGAGGCTTTCCCCCTGGTGGAAAAGCACGTCTCCAGGAGCACAGTGGCTCGTGGTAAAGTTGATGGCCAGTGCCCTCAAGCAACCGTCACTGGCCAATCGGAAGGCAGGCTGCTCGGTGAAGATTTTTCTATGCAGATGGACGCAAATGTCGGCCTTCATGTCCTTAGGGCAGTAATCGAGGACCTGCGGTGGACAAAGAAAAGAAATTGTACCATAATAGGAAAGAATTTGTTGCGATACTACGACGAAAATTAATGAAATTTCATTTAAATTAATAAATATTAAAATAATATTTTACATAAAAAATTATTGATTAATATTTCACCTTCTGAGCGTCGAGACCCTTGGTTATAGCCCAGGTAGAGACGACGTAATCCATGACTCTTTCGTTCAAAGCCTTTGGAACATCGTGAAGTCTCATGTACTCCCTGACATTGTTAAGCATTTCATGGTACTTTCCAGTCGTCGAGTACATCTGCTGGAAGATGGTCGTCACGTTGCCAAAGATGGTGGCATAGAGAAGAGCTGGAGAAGATGCGCCTTTTATTTGCATCGCTTGTTTACTGGCCACTAGATTTACATTTTTTATTTAAAATTAAATTTTTCCTTAAACCCTTTCGGCGATTGGTCGTTTATTACGTACTTGGCTACAAACGCGCTCCTTTAAACGAACAAGTTAACCTTATCAAATATTTTATAAATCTCTTTTTTAGGATTGAAATGACGCGACACAAGAAACGTGCTACCGACATCCAAATATCATCATGAACACAGAGAAGATTTTCTCCAGCTCCGTGAAAGCAGAAACGTTTCCAAATCCGACGCTAGTCATACAGGAGAGAGTAAAGTAGAGGGCCGTGGCATAGGCCATGGTACTCGATGGACCCCCTTCCCAGAGTGGAGGCCCGGTGGTGCTGTTTGTGATGTGGTATTGGTTGCCTGGTAATAGAATTTTGTAAAAAACATATTTAGTTATTCACTTTTTTGATGGCTTCGTATTTTATGCAAGTGTTTATTTGATGATTAATTGTTAATAAGTCGGTGTGTGAATCTCACATTCGATAAGAAACGTTGCAAAATACCGTACTTAAATTTGAAACAATGTAAATAAAAATATCTGAAATATCTCTTTTAAACAAGGGACATTGATTGGCACGTCAAAACAGGTAATTCTATGCCTCAAAAAGAAAGCATAGAAAATAGTTGTCATACGAAATTCATGACAGAACAGGAAAAGGTACATTGTCTGCATTGATGGCATTTGACTAATACATTTGGAAATTTATTTCTTTCGTTATCTTAATTAAAAATCATTTCGCACTTGAGGGGCTTAAAACATCTCGAAATTCATTGAGATGCTGCAATTCGGAAATCTGGCGAGATTTCCGATTGACCAATGCATAGTGTTTATTATAGTAATTTAATATAAAATACATAAACAAGCGCTAAGTAATGGATAGCTTTGCTCTGATAGCCTTTCTTAAATTCTTACTAAACAACCATTTCCTACGACGACAAAGACTATGTCGAATTAAAGCTTGAGAATAGCTTTAAAAAATGCGACTTGAACATCAAAGAAAACAAAGATGGCGACTCGAGATGACGTCAGTCTCGAGTGGGCTTTTCCTTTCGGCAGCCTCTTAGCCAATGATGTTGAAGAGAATGAAGGAGGAAAAAGAAATCGAATTAAGAATAAACGAACTCCTATTAATAATTTATAAATTTAATACAACATTTGCATAATTATGGACAAATTAATTGCACCGTGTGTAAAATTTTCCCGTGCAATGTACAAATGCTTCCAACTCTCTTCCTTAACATCTTCTTCGTAACGATGATGACATCCTTTAGAACGTACGCGGTAATAAATTTTCTCGTTTGTCCGGCTCTGATTAGAAAGCATTGCTCGAATAACGGGGCAAAAATTCAGCAGGGCAAAACAAGGTTGGCTTTTATCAGGGGTCGCAAATTGGGTCAGGTTAGGTAAAAAAAAAAACAAACATTCTTCAATTCTCGCGATATCTTTATTATTTATTTGATTTAATTAAGATCCCATTTGTTTGTAAATGGCTTTTGTCACGACAATTATATCGGTCTGAAAACAAATTTAACTGATGGAAAATAGGTCCTTTGATTAAACTTTCCAGTCTCGCTACGAAATGACAATTGATAATCGGATGAGGAATTATGGTTATTTGTTAGTGTTTTTGATTGGCTAAATTGGTTCTAATGAATGGATTATGCAAATGAATTCTAATGGCTTGGTTATGCAAATGAAGCTTTTTCTCTGAAGTCCTAATTCAATCCATTGCACCTCAGTCTCACACTGATGCTTTCGCTTCGCTTTTAATCTGATATTATTCTCATTTGTCCGCTATTTTTGTTACATTTTATTTTAAATAATCGCTGAGAATATTTAATTTATAATCGAAGTAAATTATTCGACTTTACCCTACAAGAAGTAATTTATTAAGCGATCTTTCTTTTTGTTAGAACAAATTTCGTGCCTCATGTCAAAAAGGCACTTGGACTTGATGAGTTGGTCGAAGTATTTAACTCATGAAACATAGAAGAATACTTGAACATCAATGGATGGTTCCATATGTTGCCACTCGGCATGGAAAACATACGAGGCACAGACGTGTTCGCGTATCTCAGAGGAATCTTTTTCTCCTTCCTAATGGAAGATCCATCCTGGATTGTCCGTTGGAGCTTGAAACAGGATCGTGTTGCCTTATTTCGGTGCTGCATTTATTGCTCTGCTTTTAACTATTTCAGCTTATAATGGAATTAATAAATGCAATAAAGAGTTTAATTACGCTTTTAATTGGATGGCATTTGATTTATTTTCCACGTCGAAACGACAGTGAATTTAGCCAATGTACGTCATTTGCGGCGTGTATTAAATTGCAGAATTTCATGCATAAATGCAACATAAATTCAAAAAAAACCAACCAATTCAATTTAGGAATAAATTTGTTTGTTTCGAAGCAATTTCCTTCATTCCTTTTTGCATGAATCCGATTAATATTAATGTTATTATTATTGTTGTTCGAATAAACGTGTCGAGTGTCAGTTAGAATTCATATCATCTCACCTACTTCTCGGCCTAATCTTTGAAGCCATCCGAACATGACACCCGACCTGGCCTCAGAGTCCCCTATGGTGAACCAAATGCAGGCGAACCAATGGGCAATTAGAACGAACATGAAGATGAGCAGGACCAGAACCGCGGCACCGTACTCGATGTAGTGGTCCAACTTTCTGGCCACTCGACCCAACCTCAAGAGACGCACCACTTTCAAGGCACTGAACAGACTGCTTATACTCTGCCGAATGACGATTCCTTTCATTTATTCGTCGACATCCATTAAGTGGTCAACTTATTTAGTAAGTTATTATGTCCTCCAGTTATTCAGAAAAATAAATATTAATAAATATTATTCAAAAAGAAAATCTGTTAATCTCGTAAAAGCAAAATCTGAACGCAGCTCCTTATCAACTTGATACTATCAAGAGACGCGAAAACAATCAATTCTTACTGAAAATAAATGAAACATCAATGGCACTCCTTGAAATCAATTTTAATACACGAACAAAAGTCGACGTTGAGAAATAAATTATACTATCGTTAAAAATAAATAAAATAATTGATGGAATAATTAAAATAATAATTTCCAAATTAATTACTTACGTTCTGCATCCGAGTTGGCATGACAAAAGAGTTTGAATATCAGGAAAAATATCAAACACTGTTTCCCATTCTCTAGAAAGGAAAATGCATTAAAAACAATTTATTGGACACAATGCGGAACAATTTATCAACTCGTTTAGGGAATTTCCTCTCTCATTAATATTATTTAATAATATGTTGCTAATATTTGTATGTTAAAAGGTAGATGATTATATTAGTGATATTTAGAAATATTAATAATTATGCAATAATTACGGGCAGAGAAAAGAGAGGTAATTATTCCAAGACCACTCATCAAAAAAGTAACGAGCGCAATGGTTACGCCCGCGACATTCCTGATTTAGAGCGCAACACACGCTCCTTGTAAACCCTTTGACCTGCTGCCTTGCTTTGGCGTAGCAATACGTCAGATTAGATTCCCTGCTTTGAGGCTGCATTATTGCTCATGCAATGCCATCGATTGTTCCCTATTATTCAATAACGAGGAGATGTTAAATAATATCTATTCGAACTCATTACGGGTATCATACGTCCATTGCATCGAATCTCTACACGAAAGAATTACGTCGAAAGAAGTCTTTAAAGCAAAATGTCTGACCTCGTTGACGTGATGGAAAGCATTGAATACGTCGTAGGGCAGACAAGACAGGAGATCGACCACGAACCAACTCTTGAGGTAATTCATTTTTATGATCTTCGGATCGGAGACAATTTCTCCCGCTGGTCCAACGAAGGTGGTGTGGAAATTGAGGACGATGTCGAGAAAGAAGACGACGTCGACCATGCTGTCGACGACCAATAGCGGAATGTCGCCGATCGTCTTGCTTCGGAAGGCCGCATTGAATGGGACCATGATGGAAGTATAAAAGGTTAGCACCAGGATCATCCAGTCCCAGATAGTCTTGAAGGCAGAGTAATGGAGAATGATGTGATGAGGTGTTTTTGGTGCTTCTTGACGGTAGTAAGGAAGAATTTCGGGATTCAGACCTATTGACTGAAATGAAAACAAATGGATAAATGACGTGATTGATTGATTGATTGATTGATTGATTGATTGATTGATTGATTGATTGATTGATTGATTGTAACGGTGACTAGACATAAAAATACAAATGAACCGACACCATTATGAATCAATGAAACATGGAATTGAGTCATTCAAAGACTGGATTAATTGATATTAATTGATGTTATGATAATATTATGATAATAATTAATATAATTATGCCAGCTACTTTTATTGGCCAAATCATCATCATCTTCAAGTTCATTAGGTGCAGAAGCATCTTCTTTCGAAGCTTAATCAAGTGCAAGCAATTAAATTTGTTGCCATCATTAAAACATGACACTTAAAAATTATATTTTGTTTTCGTTTTAAAATAGAAATTAAAAGTGAACTTATTTTATATTTTATGAATTCGTTTGATTTAAAATTTTCAGCCAATTTGATTGTCAGTGAGGAATACTTGACATTGGAGTAACCCTTTGATGACCTACCTTGGCAGTCAGAGTCGAAGATGGGGTGGACAGTGTCTGAAGGTGAACAGTGGTTTGAGGCAAGGTACCCTGCTGCTGGTGATGATGATGATGATGATGTTGTACCAACGTTCGACTTCTAGCTACTGTCCTCGCTAGTCGAGCAAACTTGCTGAGGCTAGCTGAAGGAGGAATTGTGACTTAATTATGATTAATAATTACTTAAAACTGTTATTACATTTCTTGTTGCTGTTCATTCAAAATGATTACCAATTGCGACATATTTTGAATGATGCAAATGTACTTAGGTAGCAGTCCGTGATTCATTCACGTAAGAACATAAGAACAGCGTCTTCAACAATTTCAATCCACGGTCGGTTTTCAATCGACCAACAGGGTCGATTGGGTCGATAGTCGGTCGACAGTGGCTTGAAGAACCTAAAAAGGAATCCGAGGAATCCTAATAAAAACTTTGGTGAAAAGATTCGTAAAACTTCCTAATTGCTCCTCTTTTATGACTTTCTTTGTTTTATCTTTCTTTTATTTTCGTCCAACTTTCAAGTCAAACGAAGTTCAAAAATACTTTCTGGAGACATTAGTCGTTACAGTTTAAAACTTGACATTTCGAAATTAAATAATTTTATTATTTTTAAGATTTTTTCTTTTTGCTTGAAATAGGGAATTGACGAAAAACGTGAGATCATAAATTAGAGAATTAATCAGGTGATACTCACAGTTTATCGCTCAGCCCATGTGCGGATATTATTTATGAATTTATTATTTCATAATTTGAAATACAATTAATTAATGACTATTATTAAAATAAAATATTTAATTATAATCAATATTAATTTAAAAAATTTTCTTTATTAATGTGAAATATTTTTAAAACCATCACCAAGGCAACCAAAACGAGTCTGAAGGAGTAGGAGGAAATAATGGATTTGAACCGAAAGGAAAAAAAAACCTTGTGCCTTAAATAGAACAAAGCATTTCTATTGGCTGATAAAAATAGGCCTGCAAAGCAGCCAATTCCATTGACTGCTGAAAACAGTGATGATGTGGCGGGGTCATGTTGAGGTCAATATCGACCCCGAGATGTCTCGAAACAAGGACATGATGATGTTGATAATGATGACGACGATGATGATGATGACGATGACGTCGATGAAATGCTAAGACATCCATATCCCTCACAAAGTTATAAAAATTCTGTGGAAATGATCGGGAATTATTGAATGTGAAACAGTGAATAAACAGTAAAAATAGTATAATATTTACAATTGAATTTCAGATTTTTATTTTTTTATTTTTCTCCCATCAAAATGACACCCCCTACCCAGAGGAACAACTCCCCTGTTCAGTCACCAACCTCTTTTAACTTTTTGCAACTCCTCATTAAAAACTTCAGTCATTGAAAAGACGGCGGGAGACCATTTCTATTACAATTCATTATGAATTTGTGCTCAGTTAAATAAATTGTTTTGAAATATTTATAAATTAAAATTAATAAAAATTATTTAACTCATAAATTAAAAGTAAAAATATTTAGAAATATATACGTGGCATTGAAGAAGTTTAAAGCAAATGACGTTAAATTGCTTCAAGTTCCACTCCTATCACGTACCCTGAGAATATTTTACAAGGAACAATAGCAATATTTTCCAAAGATTCTAAAAAAAAAAGGTTTTCCGTAGAATAAATAAATGCTGCGTTGTCATAGCAACAATAACAACAGCGGCGCTCAATAATAAGACGTAAAAAGTATGTTGTAAATAATAAACTTATATCCATTATTTTCTTCATTAATTTTTATAATATATTTTGTAAATAAATTTAATTATAATTTTGTGATTTTTAAATTTATTTTAATACTAATTTTAATTAATAACTACTAGGTTGAATACTGAGTGACCTGAAATGTTGAGTTCGCTGAATGGTTAGGGTTAGGATTAGGGTTGGGGTTAGTATTAGGGTTAGATCTACGTTTGAGATGAGGGTTAGTATTAAGGTTAGGATTACGAGAAGAGGTTGTAAGTGCAAGACCAAAACAATGTCATACGACAATAATAACAATTTGTGGCGGTCAAAAGCACTTTGATACTAATACAATAACAGCGACAATAGCATCAACAACAACATCGATCGAGGTATATTGTGACGTCATCAAATTACTTCAGAGAATTTATTCCCGATTATCGGGCCTTAATCTTCTTCTCTGTTAATGTTTAATGAACAGATAAGTTAAAATTTATGAAATAATTTTTATACTTCCATTCATCGTGGATTGGAAATGAGAATTTCAAGTGAAAGTAATAAAAGTTAAGCACGAGATCAGGTGTTCATTGGAGTCTCAAGATATTTTGTCGACAGATGTCCTAGCAGAATATCATGAAACATGATAACAGTCAGGAGAGAAATGATTCTGAGAAAATAGCGCAACGTTTCATCAATAAATCAAACAACCAATCAGAAGTGACGTGGTCTGTTGACCTGTCTGCTCCAGCCAATGAGAGTTTACTGGGACAGGGCATTCCAAAATGGAGACAAGAAAGTATTTAATCACATAAACATTGTTTTATGTAAATCATTGTAGTCTCATTAACCTTGGGCCAGAATGAATGAAGGAAGAAAGGAATGAATGAAGCAAGAAAGGAAGGAATGATCTTCGTCAATAATGCACCACCCCTCGTGGGATTATCAGACAAATTGTTTGAAATTCTCGCCGGAGTGTCTATGAGAACGTATTAGCAATCAATGGTTTCATTTTGAATTTTCAGTGAATACATTAATATGTATCGAAACAACATTGAATGGGACTTCTTTCATTGGCTAGAGTTCTTATTAGAGCATTATCTGGCATGAATGTCGAAAATGTTGATGACAACAACAACGATAATAATAATAAAAATAATAATAATAATAATTATATTTTTATTGATAATAATAATAATAATAATAATTATTATTATTATATTGTTATTATTATATATTATTATTATTATTAATTATATTGTTATTATTATATATTATTATTATTATATTAATAATTGACAATAATTTGGTGGAATCGAGGTTTGCACCGACCTTTTGAATTGTCTTCTTCGATTGGCTGTTTGAGAGCAGTGATGTCTTTGAATGTTAAAACGATTAAAACTATCGTCTCTTTCTCGTTCCTTACGGGAGCCAAGTTCAAAAGAAGCCAAAGAGGTGATTCTGGATTGAATAAAAATTAATTATTAACAAATTATAATTTATTCGCCATTTCAGTTGTTTGTATTCATCGAGAGTTCTGCCTCTATTCGTTTTATGATTGGAGCACAGGCCGTTAGTTCAACATAATAATAAATAGTTTCGTCCCGCATTGAAATTCCACCATCAACATTTCCCTGATGACTTTTCGAGTTTTAAAGGATAATAAAATAAATAAAATAATAATTTGCTTTTCCATCCATCATTGAAATTGTTAAACTGCTACATTTATGCTGCTCATTTAGTTGCTCGTAGTTATCAGGCATTTTCAGCCATTATTAGCCTTGGCTAGCCAAAAATTATTAGTCGTTGGTTGAGTCAAGAAAATGGATTGAGAGCAACATTGGAAAAACATCTCGTCATCGATTGAGTCCAGGTAAAATGACTTCAATACAGGTGCTAAAGTCCCTCACCACACCGCCGCATCTCTCCTCTTTTCCATCTTCCAATCGAGAACGTGTTGCCAACAATTTTAAGTCTCATCATGAATATCACGTGATATGGTCACGGGCGGTCGAGGTGAAGGTGACGATGATGATTATGATAATAATCTTGTTGATGATGAAGGTGATGGTAATAACATAAGGCAAAGTTCCAGATATTGGTTGTTTTTTTTTTATTTTGAGGTTGTCCCACAATCATATTTTGTTATAAATTGCCAAGTTATATACGAAGAGAAATTTCTGCATAATAATTGTTTATAATCCATATTGTCATATTTATATCATTATATATTATTCATGATCTTTAATTAGCATTGTCTTATTCAGACAGAATCCTATTGATGACGTCACGATGAATGACCGGTCACGTGGCCGACATCGACCAATCAGCGGCTGCTACCGGAGAATTAGGAAACAGCTTACGTGGTCTGCCTAATAAAGTAACTGGTGGATAGATGGATGGACGAGGAAAAGAATTAAAATGAATATTTATGAATATTACCGTTTATTACTAGTAAAATGTTATCGCCATCCAGACTACTCGGTTGTAACGGACAAACTGTTTAAAATTCATTCACGGCATGACATCGTCAACGACACTGACATTTAAACTGGCATTTCTACATGGAATAAAAAGTTGTTGTCGTCCAATAAAACGGCCACTCGAATAATCGATTATGATAACGATCATCATCAGCCTTCTGATCTAAAGCGATCCGAAAACGATGACTGACCATTGATTAATGATGACTCGATAAAATAATTTATTTTGTCGCTTGAGATTCGAGTTCTGCTGGAAAGACCACAAAAGCATCTCTTGAATTCATCCGTTGAACGAGGAATAAATGTTTATTCAAAATAACGACCGAGCGGAAAACATACAATAGTTTGAAACAGATGGAGATATACAAACTCGCTGGCACTGCAAACATTTTAAAATGTTTACGTGCAAAATGCAAATAATAAATAAATGTCGAAGAATTTCAAAATCAAAGAAGGGTTCATTGGAAAGGTCATGGCATCACATGACACATGACGTCGCAATGATAATGATCTCATTTCATTAACGGTCAATCAATGAAGACACGCGATAGAAGATTAAAATGGAGTCTCTCTTCCTTCCTTCCTCTTTGTTCTCTCCATCATGAATATTCATGACACGGAATAATGCAGTCAATTAATTAGTATCCAACTTAAAATTAAAAATATCCAATAAGAGAAGATTTATAATTTGACAATTATCATTATGTAATTCAAGCAATTATTATTATCTTTGGTTAAATATTTTGAATTATTCTGCAGTGACACCTATGAACTTGGAAGAAACTTTATCAGTGAGATGAACATATAAATGATGTTGCCGAACACAATGGCGTTGCTTCGGGCAGATCAGACAATTCTATTGGTTTGCGACGTGCTGAAGAATAGCCTTAAGAAATATTAAAAGCATAGAAATAGAAAAACAAGAGCATAGACAAGTAATTAAAGCAGACGTTTCGTCTGGAGGCATAAATTCCATGTCGAGGTAATTTATTTACTTCCGTTGTGCTTTTTGCGCCACGTCACGAGAGACGCCAGGCTGAGCGATAATGCAAAGAAACGCGCCGAACGATAATGCAGGATTGAATGATTCTAAAAGGATGCAAAAATTCTTCGCAAACGAGAAATAACTGCTGGCATTTCTAACAAAACTTCATCGCACCTGCAAATCTTGAATTGACACCATTCAGATGATATTGATGATGATGGTGAAGATGATGATGATAATGATGATGATGTTACCCGATGTTACCTGATAGTGATGGGTATGGTGGTGGTGGTGGTGATGATGATGATGATTGTGATGCAATAAATAATGAAGGTGCCAGTTAATATATTTGCCACAATTTCCGCAAATGGTTGAGAATTTGAAATAAAAACTCCGCCCTTTCCAGGTTCAATCCATTCAAAATGTGTAAGAACTTCCGGGGAATCATCGTCATCGTCTTCGTCATCATAGTTTTATCATTACCATAAAATATAAATAATATTAATATTTTTATTTTATAAATGATTATTCTTAGCAATAATATTAATATTTCATCAGAACGTTGATGTCTGCCTCTTCCCACTGGCATTACCGGAAGATGCTTCCACTCATTGTGTCACGCCATCTTATCCATCCTCACCTCATCATCGTCGTCGTCATCATCAGCAGCATCACCATCACCATCACCACCATAATCATCGAGGCCCCACGCATGATCATTACCAGCATCAGCGTTAAGGTTACTTGTAACAAAGCCACTCACTGTCCTTTCTGTAGATGATGATGATGATGATGATGATGATGATAATGATTTAATGTTACTTGTATCATAATCACTCACTGTCCTTTCTGTAGAGGAGTATTTCCAATTGTTCCCTTTCTTGAGTTTCAAAGCAGGTTTCAATTCTTTTTAGAGTCTCCTTATTGGTCAACTCACCCCACATGAAAGGGCACGACCCCGGCTTCTGCATGACCTCTACCCTCGTGAATCCTGACATTTGACTGAAGCTCTCGTTACAATAAACGATCGGATAGTCCACGACGCGGGCATTGGCCAAAATGAAATTGCTGTCTGAAATTATTATAATTAATAATTACTATTGTAATTATAATTAATAATATAATAATATAATAGTATAATTACTATTATAATCATAATTACTAATAATATATTTATAATAATTAATATAGGTAATAATGACGGTATATTTCACCATTTCATACTTTTACTCGGTTGGGTAAAATATGCTTCCAAATGAGGATGAAGATGATGATGATGATGTTAATATATTGAAATTCTATGAATATAATATAATATAATATAAGTGGATATGGTCAAAGAGGGACGCCAGGTAGTCTCCCATGGAGAACCGGGGACAATCCATCGACCAGTGCTCAAAACCACAAAGGCAGCTGAAGGCTTTTATAGGGAACGACCGAGTCGAAAGGTCACGCGGCTGTACCAGTGGCCAAATCCATCCAATCAAAAGCTCACCAAGCTCAACCAATTGGAAGACTCCGGGCATAGCCCCCTGAAAGGTCGGCGCTAATGACAGCTATTTAAGCTGCGTACCTGAGCTCCGTTGGCAGTTCGATGTCGGTTTCGGGCACGAGAGTTGTAGTGAGTGAGGGTTGCGTGGTATGGCGATGGTCTCGTATGCACGTCGTATTGTGGGACGAGGAGAGAAAGAGGGGGAAGGCAGGTGTGCAAAAGACGGTGATGTCAGCCCAGGTACATCTCAGGGCACCATCTCACGAGTACATTTCCTAATATCTCGCCACTCGTTAACTTGACTTGCCTTTGATTATCACGACGATTGAGATGATAATGTTAAGGAACGTTGGAATGATAAAACGATCGCGTGATAATTTATCAAATACTTTAATAAGAAAAAGTTATACGACAGTCGCATTTACTACGTTGGCATCGGCCATCACTATGTTGCAACCATCCTACCGCACATCCACTGCACGATCCACCCATTCTCAACCACCAATCATTTCTTCCGGAGACCCAACAACCACATGTCCTTGGCATAATTTAGTGATGCTTAATTGCATGAGGGAGCTATTAATTAAGTTAGCAACTCCGAACAGGTCGGCAATAATTTAGTTTTTCTCAATGATTTATTGCAGGTGAACATTTACTCATTCATTTGTCTGCTCTTTCATTCAATTATGTACAAGGCCTCCATGTTTATCTGTAACTGTAAGAACATTAATGTGGTATAATATAATATAATATAATATAATATAATATAATATAATATAATATAATATAATATAATATAATATAATATAATATAATATAATATAATATAATATAATATAATATAATATAATATAATATAATATAATATAATATAATATATCAACCTTATCATGACATTAATGAGCAAAATAATATTATTATTAATATTAATAATATATATTAACAACAGAACTAATATTTTATAATGTTAGGTAATAATTAAATGTTAATTAAACTAAATTATTGATATTATCAATAAAATATTGGGAGAAGTCAGATTTAATTTAGAAATTCTATTTTTAGCACCGGTTTTCCCGGGCGATAACGAAACTGATTAAGCACTCCGTGACCATGCATCTCTTGGTTCGAGTGGATCGAGTTCAATGAAAGTCATATCAGTGCATTGCAAACATAGGACAATGCATTGCAAACATAGGACAATGCATTGCAAATGTAGGACAATGCATTGCAAACATAGGACAATGCATTGCAAACATAAGACAATGCATTGCAAACATAAGACAATGCATTGCAAACATAAGACAATGCATTGCAAACATAGGACAATGCATTGGCATTTTAAAATGTTATTATTTATATTAAAGACAAATAATGATGTAACTTGTCAAAACATTTTTCATAATTTAACAATATAATTGATTTTATAATAAATTTAAAAGATTTATTTTAAAATATTTTTATAATCCTTGCATTATAACCAATAATATTCAATAAAATTTAATATATGTGACATTAATCAATGTTTTAAAAACTGTCATTTTAATATTTAAGAAAATATTTAAATTAAAATATATAATACAAAAATAATAATAATAATAATATTTTCGACTTACGTTGGCTATTGGACAGCCTAATCAGCTTTTCCAGGAAGGTATTCTGGGGAGCCACGAGACCCCTTCTCGACGGCATTTTGGGTCAAAGTTGAAAGGTCAACAAGCGATGACTTTTCTCTTAAAACGATTTTTGGTCCAATTTCTGACGTGACTCGGAATCCAGCAGTGATCTGCCAAACTAGCGGTGGCTCTCAAAGGAATGACCTTTGCACCTTGACCTAATTCAGAGATCAACTCCTATTGGTTGGATTCCCCTTAGATGACTTTTAGATGTTCTTGGTAGCTACACATGATCTGAAATTATGACAAATAAATACATAAATCAATTAAATAAAATTAAATTAACCAATAAACAAGCAAATAAAATAAACACCATTTTAAAACATTCCGCTAAATATTTTAGATTTTAAATAAAATCAAATTATGAATTAACATAAAATATCATAAAATTGTTTTGGCATCCACAACTTCGTGCAACACTGCAAAGGAAGGCTTATGAACGGTCGGAATAAACATGAAAGAAGAATCCCTTGGCAATCTTTCAGGATTAACTTTCAGGGTTAAATGACCTTTCAACTTTAACCCCGCTGACATGGTCATTAAGACGAGTAACGACCTATCAACAATTATTATTATTATTATTATTATTATTATTATTATTATTATTATTATTATTATTATTATTATTATTATTATTATTATTTGAGTTTATATTTTTAATAATTATATTTTTATATTATTTTTAGGGTATTAACCATAAGTTTTAGCAGCACTTTTGAAGCTCCTTTGTTACTCAAGCGAAGCCTAAAAAAGATTTTCATCACTATCATGACCTCGACAGTTGTTGATGCAACGATTACCTTTCACTTTGACTTCAACCCTGACACTTCACGAGTCAGTCTTTCAGAATCGATAAATGCAGCTCTCGGAAATATTTTAAATATTTGAAATAATATTTGAAATATTTTAAATATTTGATGCTTTTGCTGAAAACTTAAGCTTCTTTGTTAAGCATTAATTGAGAATTATAAAAAAATATTCCGTTCGAAATCAACGCATGCCGATGAATTGTGCATAAGAACAAATGTGAAAACGTCGATTCCTTGATGGATGACCGGGTGACTCCACCTACCAGGGCTGTTGCCATGGCTACGGTTGCAATTGTCTTTTCATAACGATCCTTTGTGTTTAGACTGGATTTCATATAAACCAGTTATTGATACATGGTGGTGATGATGACGATGACGATGGCCGTGATCACGTGGAGAGCGGTGACGACTATGTTTCCTCATCATTGATTCGGTTTCAGTTTCAGTGGTGGTTAGATTTCCAGCCATGTTAAAAATAGCATCCATAAATGCGTTGAATTATTGGTAATTGCAATTTTTTAGGAACACTACTCTTTACTTGATTTTATTTGAATTTCATCAATTAATTAAATTATATTGGAATATGTTACTTATATTAATCACGAATTCAGGCTAATCACAATCATAATCCCCATAATCATCAACGTCGTCATCTTCGTTACCATCATCATCATCGTCATCATCATCGACGCTTGCAATAACGACAATAGACGAACTCGTGAGGTGGGAATTTTTGTCTTTCGTTTATTAATCTCCTCGTGAAAATTTTCTGAGCAAAATTGTTTTTTTTCCAGGATACCAATTGGATGAATAGATGGATGAGTGAATGAATGGATAGATGAATGGGTGGATGAATGGGTGGATGAATGGGTGGATGGATGGATTGTGGGTAGGTGGAGGGCGGATATTAGAGATAGATGGATGTTATTAAAGAATATTGAAAGATGAAATGCTGGAAGGTTGTTTGCATCTGGTTTGAGGCAAACAATGAATGGATGGATGGATGGATGGATGGATGGATGGATGGATGGATGGATGGATGGATGGATGGATGGATGGATGGATGGATGGATGGATGGATGGATGGATGGATGGATGGATGACTACTTCGTGGCAGGTGCCTGTCTTACGGTGAAGTCACGTGACTCGCGCGGACGAAAGCTGGATGGATCAATGAATGAATATTTCATGATCCGGAGATTGATGACCTGAGGCTTACTCATGCATAGGTGGAGATGACGACGACGACGATGGTAGCGTCGTTGATGATGATGATGATGTTTGCATACGATTAGTGAATTAAACGATAGAGAAATGATCAGCTGAAAGATTACCATCTTGCGAGAGGAAGGTACGATTTTGGATGGATGGATGGATGGATGGATGGATGGATGGATGGATGGAAAACATAAACAAGTTCAGGTGAGGCATCCACCGTCACGCATCGCCGAATAGGATTCGCTTTGTTTGTCAATGACATCGACGAAAGCAACGGTAATCGCGTTATGACGTCGCGACAGAAGTTCCGGTGGTTGGTTTTTGTTGTTATTTTTTTGTGAATTTAAATATAATTAAATTTAATTCGAACATTTGTTCGTCACTTTTTAACGTGGAATTGATGAACAGGTTGTTGTCATCGAAGATATTCAATGGTTAAATAAAAATTAATCTGTTGACTTGTTATGTTAGGCTATATTATATGACGATGATGATGATGATGACGATGATGACGATGACGATGATGATGATCACGATCATGGCGATGATAACGGCGACGGAAAGAACTATTGCGGTGTTCCTTTTATTAAACAATTCATGTTATGTCTTGAAACAAGGACATCCATTTTTCTGTTAATATATTAACTTATTGAACTGCCCATTTATCTATCCATCCATCCATCCATCCATCCATCCATCCATCCATCCATCCATCCATCCATCCATCCATCCATCCATCCATCCATCCATCCATCCATCCATCCATCCATCCATCCATCCATCCATCCATCCATCCGTGTTGGCAAGGCATTAAAAGAAGACTTAAAAATATATTCACGGACGCATTTAAAGCTTTGAGACACGTTAGACGACGACGACGACGACGACGATGATGATGATGATGCCGAGAATGATGATGATGATGATGTTTGTTTAACTTCCAAATTGTTAAAAACTAACTCAGAATGATTAATTTAATCGCACTCAAGCCATCAACATCACATGATCAACGACATTATCATCATCATCATCATCATCATCATCATCATCATCATCATCATCATCATCATCATCATCATCATCATCATCATCATCATCATCATCATCATCATCATCATCATCATCATCATCATCATCATCATCATCATCATCATCATCATCATCATCATCATCATCATCATCATCATCATCATCATCATCATCATCATCATCATCATCATCATCATCATCATCATCATCATCATCATCATCATCATCATCATCATCATCATCATCATCATCATCATCATCATCATCATCATCATCATCATCATCATCATCATCATCATCATCATCATCATCATCATCATCATCATCATCATCATCATCATCATCATCATCATCATCATCATCATCATCATCATCATCATCATCATCATCATCATCATCATCATCATCATCATCATCATCATCATCATCATCATCATCATCATCATCATCATCATCATCATCATCATCATCATCATCATCATCATCATCATCATCATCATCATCATCATCATCATCATCATCATCATCATCATCATCATCATCATCATCATCATCATCATCATCATCATCATCATCATCATCATCATCATCATCATCATCATCATCATCATCATCATCATCATCATCATCATCATCATCATCATCATCATCATCATCATCATCATCATCATCATCATCATCATCATCATCATCATCATCATCATCATCATCATCATCATCATCATCATCATCATCATCATCATCATCATCATCATCATCATCATCATCATCATCATCATCATCATCATCATCATCATCATCATCATCATCATCATCATCATCATCATCATCATCATCATCATCATCATCATCATCATCATCATCATCATCATCATCATCATCATCATCATCATCATCATCATCATCATCATCATCATCATCATCATCATCATCATCATCATCATCATCATCATCATCATCATCATCATCATCATCATCATCATCATCATCATCATCATCATCATCATCATCATCATCATCATCATCATCATCATCATCATCATCATCATCATCATCATCATCATCATCATCATAATCGTATCAGTCTGACTTCCGGACCGAACACGCATGCGTCAGCATCGATGGATATCGATATACGGGACGGTGCTATTGTTATCATCGTCATCATCTTCATCATCATCATTGTCGTCATCGTCACAATCATCATCATCAAAACATGTGGTGCCCGAAGTTATTGCATTTTTGAATGTTGTTTCGACAAATATTATCACTGAGTCTCGAACATAATTGCTGTTGTCATCAAAATCGCAATTGTTGTTATTGCTGACGATGTCGTCGTCGTCATCATCATCATCATCATAATCATCATCTAATTTTAAAGCGGAAGATGGAACACTTGATAAATACTCCACGTGACGCCACTTGGAATCTTCCTGATCTCTCATGACGTCAGCATGGCTTCCAATTCCGTCCTAAGTTAGGACCGCTAACAAACAAAAACAACAACAACTATAAGCAAAAACTACAAGCAAAAACAACAACAACGACAGCAGCAACAAAAAATCCTCCAATTGACTTCTTCCGGTCTACGCGACGGAGAGACAAAGTTTCACTTTCTCCTAATGTATCATTATCATCATTAGCAGCCACAGCATCATCCTCATCCTCATCACCATCATCACCATCACCATCAACAACAACAACAACAACAACAACAACAACAACAACAACAACAACAATGGCAACATCGTCGTCAGCGTCCTCGTAATCAATTTTTGCTTTCCTTATTGCATGGATTTGGTTGCTGTACACAAACCATCCTACCTGGGAAACACCTGAATTACAAAGCACAGGTGAAAGCAACAGAGACTGACATCCATACCGGTTCCGTTAACTTTTGTAATGACGATGACGATGCTGTTGATGATGATGATGACGATGCTGCTGTTGATGATGATGATGACGATGATGATGACCATGACGAGTCGAATTTGAAATAGCATTACATTAATTTTACACATTTTATTCAAAAGCAAAAGTCTAACTTTTTAAAATTATTATAAATCATTATTCTTTTTTGTTTATTAATTAATTATTTTATTTATTTATGAAATACATAATAAGATAAATATTTTTTTATATAATATTTCATTATTATTTTTATATAAATTTATTATTATTATTATTACATTCCTCTGATAGCAACGAATGAAAAATTAAGCGCAGTGCCAATTATTATTATTGTTCTTTGGAAAATAAATTAAACCTTTGGTCAGAACATGTCGGACAATGGTATGATGACAATGGTATGATACATTCATAAATAGTTTGTATATTCATGCTTTAACATGGTATTGCAAAATAGTATTGCAATGTTCATAATATGTTGATATGTTCATAATATGTTGATATGTTCATAATATGTTGATATGTTCATAATATGTTGATATAAAAACTAACCTTAGTAAAGCCAATTTTAATTTCAAATATTAAAACTTCAATGACGTCATTACCTCTTTCTGTATTTCTTGGCAGATATTTCCTTTCAGTAATTATAAATCTGCTTATAAATATTATAAACAGCCTAATTAGAAATTCATTATTCAAAAGGGACCTTCCTTCCAGCACCACGTGTTCGGGAGTAATCCAAATTAATTCTTCTGAGAAACGTTGTCAATAATATTAAAATATTTATGATGTGTATATTAAAATATTTATAAATAAATAAAATATTCCAGAAAAAGTATTTATTATTACCAGATTGCTTCACAAATCACTTTCGTTACCGAATAACATGAAAGAATTATGAATATTATAATTATCGCATTTTAACGTTAATTATGACATAATTTCACTTCCGTCTGGAGTTTGCTTGCTCCGCTCGATGGACGAAGACTTGTTCTTTTCATGTCCGCAATTGGCTGCGTGCCGATGCGTGGGTCTAATATGGCCGATCATTTTTTCTTATTTATTGAATTATTTTTCTGAATTTTCATCAGGCATTTAATTCGCATTTATACCAAAGTTTAAAGCTGTTAATTTTTAAATTCTTTATTATAATCAACCAACTTTATTCTATTGTCACCATTTGCCCATTTTCATCGCTATTAGAAATTTACAAATTTACAAATGAAAAGATTATAAAAGTTCATAATGGATTTCATCGAACCTATTAAGAGATTCACCCATCCATGACATAAACTTCCTTTCCCACAATTTACTACGAAGTTACAAATAATATAAATTTTAACCAATTCCTCACAAAAATCAACTGTTGACCGATAATTAAATTGTGACTTTAATGTCATTCAATGGCTGCATGAGTTCTGCATCCAGTAGAGATATGACTACTACTAATGCCTTCTAAATACCTTCAAGGTGTATTGAATTTGATTAGTGTATTTTACTTTATTGAGGTATTTTATTGAGGTTTTTTTATGTTATTCAGGTATTTTATTATAGGTATGAGGCCCTCATAATGAGGGGATTAAACAGGTACTCGTTGAACCTTTAGGGGACATTCTTTCAAATCTCCCTAATTCTTAAACATTTAATCAGCTTTTAAAAAATACAATATTTTTAACAGTAAAAATAAGCAAGCAATAGCTGTAAGTAGAAAATAAAATATGCCCTTTATTTCATTGGTCATGTTTAAGAATTCCATTTTTATATAAAGACTTTTTTTATATAATTTTTAAAATGAATTAAATTGTTTGAATAAAAAAATAATAAAAAAAGAAATAATTAAATATTCCAGACGACTTTTTGAATGAAATGCAGCACTTTCGGTTTTATTCCACTTTAGAGCGGCAAAACTACTTTGTTGCTACTTTATTCCGTAACTGAGGATGGAAGCGAAATTAGTTGACATAATGCAGGCAAGATAATTTAAACTTAATTTGGAACATTAATTTTATGCGCCTTCTATGTTATTTATTGGAAAAGCTGAAAGGCTTGCAGCTTTATAATGCATGTGGAATTGGAAACACATTTGCATCATTTCCACAGATAATATTGCTTTCAAGTATATCGTGAATAGTTAATGCAAGTATTACATTCTGGAATTTTTAAAGTTCCAAACGAGTCTTAACTTTTGGGAAACGCTTGAAAATGTGCCTCAATATATGCATATGTTTAATGAAAAAGCATAAAAATGGCAGTTTCTAACATGCTGTTAATTCAGTGGGGTTTTATTAGGTATTGGCGCCTGATAGGTTCCTTATCCGAGAACAGGCATTTTCGAACTGGGAACAAATGATTTCCAGAGAAATTGAAATGCATCTTCTCGAGACTGGCATTCCAGATAAAGGTGGCTATACATTTGATTTAAATGAGGTAGGTTGAACCCTAATAAAATTATGGTTTATAATTATTACAATTCATTTAATTGTGAATTTTACTGTGGTGTGCCAAATAAACCTTATTCAATAATTTAATCTTTGTTTAATGATAATTTCTAACATTATGACACATATATTTAATATGTGAGACTTTGCATTCTTTTTTCTTCTTTAATAGGTTTGTTGCTACTTTGCCGAAGGGATGTTTTATCGTGTGAGAGTCGAAGATTTGAAGAGAAGCACTCTGGCCAGGTCATTTACTTCCATTGCAAAACATTGAGAATCCAAATGTCTTTCAACTTAACCAAAATTTAATAACGAATATAATATTTAATATAAGCCAGGACAAATGTCTTGCATCTGCGACGCGATGACGATTCTTTGCATTCCAGGTGTTCGTTCCTCGATGTAGCACGTCCTTCGGAGTATCTTCCTGCGGATAGGTGAGCAGAGTTCGATTCAATTGTTTTTTTGCACTTTTGTTTACAGTCGGTTTACATTTTTTTATTCCAGACTGGAGAAGCTGCCCGGCCGTCTGATCGATCGGCCCGGTTCGGTCAAGGAGGTCCGCTTGAGAGGGATACGACCTCGCTCTCTTCTTGTTATGAAAAATTTGGACCTCGAGTTCGGGTAATTCGATTATTTGGCATTGTCTGCATATGATGCCTAATTAATTATATGCTAATTATATGTTAATTATTTTGCATATTTTAAACCTTTTAGATTTATAAACTTGAACTTGAGCAAGGTTTACTGATAATTTTGTTAATCGATTCAGACCTGTGAGAGATTACGACGAGTCTGCCCACCTCTTTGTCAGTGACCTTGTTTCGAGTTTGTATCAGAACTTATATTGTTTACTGTTTGTATCATACAAGTTGTAATGAAACACATGCAAATAGTATAAAATGTTTACTGTTTGTATCATACAAGTTGTAATGAAACACATGCAAATAGTATAAAATGTTTACTGTTCGTATCATACAAGTTGTAATGAAACACATGCAAATAGTATAAAATGTTTACTGTTCGTATCATACAAGTTATAATGAAACACATGCAAATAGTATAAAATGTTTACTGTTCGTATCATACAAGTTATAATGAAACACATGCAAATAGTATAAAATGTTTACTGTTCGTATCATACAAGTTGTAATGAAACACATGCAAATAGTATACAATGTTTACTGTTCGTATCATACAAGTTATAATGAAACACATGCAAATAGTATAAAATGTTTACTGTTCGTATCATACAAGTTATAATGAAACACATGCAAATAGTATACAATGTTTACTGTTCGTATCATACAAGTTATAATGAAACACATACAAATAGTATACAATGTTTACTGTTCGTATCATACAAGTTATAATGAAACACATGCAAATAGTATAAAATGTTTACTGTTCGTATCATACAAGTTATAATGAAACACATGCAAATAGTATACAATGTTTACTGTTCGTATCATACAAGTTATAATGAAACACATACAATTCTTTAATTGCTCTACCATTCACATGGCACTTCCAGGGTGGTTTTCCTGTTAGCTTTTTATTCCAAACATGAGGTAATGGATGATGCCTCCACATTAATTGCCACGACACGAATAATTTATATTTATTACATTTTATAATAATCCTTTTACAAATATTTATTAGCTGTTCACATTTTTATCCAGAATCAAAGAATTGGTTGTGCCTGGCAGAGAAGGAATCTTTCCAATGCTCTTCGTTCGAGGCCAATTTATACTTCACCATGTTTTGTCAAACTGAACCTGGGATTCTGAAGGATAATTTTGCAGCAGTGCATTTCAATGGAAGCCAATGTTGCCATTTGTCAGAGACGAGGATTAATGCATCCGAAGTGACAGGATGGAGGGAAGATCTTGAAAAGTTGAATTGGGTTTCGTTGAATCAGATCTTGATTGAAAAGAAATTTGCTTGCTTATTGGAAGGCATTTCCTCCGAAGATTTTGAACTTCATCTGAGCAGTGAGTTGTTTTTCGACCGGTTCCGTTCGTCGGGAAATCGGGTCGCCTGTCGTCAAAAGTTAACTTCGATCGCGTCGCTACTTTCAGAAACTTCGTCGTCTTCCGGAAAGTCGGGAGTTCCGGAAAGCGTCGAGAAGATGGCGAACCGATTGAAAGCATCCATGATGGACCTGGAGCACGAAGGGATCTCGTTCGCCCGTCTGAACTCCGCTCGATCGACCGGAGGAGTCGAATCCGGGTGCGCGGGAAGGGGGAGAGGAGTTCTTTTGAAACGGTGCCTCGAAATGGGGGTCGAACCTCCTTCCGTGCGGACTCCCGAAGTTCGTTTCTCGACCGCAAAAGTTCTTCGGGCGGGAACGGATTCGGATCCTTCGACGACGCCTCCCGACGATTCCGATCGAAGGGGCTCTTCGGACTTCGTCGATCCGGGAACTTCCGCGTCTGTAGCCGTTTCTGCGAGCGAAGCGACGCGAGGCCTCTCTTCGGAAGAAACCGACGTTTTCGAAAAAGACGCAAAAACGAATTCGAATTTAGACTTTCAGAAAATTCGGACGAGGGAAGTCGAAACGGATCGTCGTTCCGAATCCTCGCGATTTGTAACTTCGTCGCGTCCCTCCGAAAGCGTCGAAAAATCGGAGGTCGCTCGCGAGAGCGGACGGGACGAACTCCGGGCACAAAGTCAGTTCGTCGACGAAAGCCAAAAGACAAAATCAAGAAACTTTGGTCGAATGAAATACAATCCCATGTCGCAAATGATATTCAACAAGTATTCAACGTTTCTTGAGTTTAATTCTGAATTAATTACAAACTTTTATTTAACGTTTATTTTTAGAAGACAATCCGTCTTTTTTAATCCTTGCATGGTCAACAACATTTTGAAGGTATTTTGAGACTTTCATTAAATTTGTGATTTTAATATTTCCATTTAGTTATTTTTAGAAATAGATTTATGTATGAATTTTTAAATAAATAAATATAAATTATAAATAAATATAACATTTGTTGCACGGATCCGAGGCTTAGGCATCCGAGACGCGTCGATCGAAACGTTTCTGATTCGTCGATCGATTTTGTTTAAGGCTTCTCCCGAGGTTCCGGCGTGGTTGGACGTTCCTTGCGACGTGGATCCGATATTGGATCTTCAAGAAGTCGAATTCTACCAGCTCATCAAAAGGGTGCGATTTACGAGTCGATTATAAAAAGTTTAACATTTTAATTTAATTTTTATCCTATTTAATCGATATCAGGACAAACACTTCTCCACCGTGAATTCCCCTACCGTTCTCCAGTCCTACGCTTGGCCGGCGGTTTCGAAACTGTCGGACTTCTTCGGAATCGGACCCTCTCCGGGCGGGAAGGATCCCGACGAGGGGTTTCGAGGGGGAAAGACTGCAGCTTACCTCCTTCCATTGTTGTGGCAACTGAACAACACCGCATGCTACTCGGACCTGCCGCGCAAGTGTCGCAGCGTGGGTTTTTAACTATTATTATTTGCGGACGTTCGAAATGTTTTAAGTTTTAACTAATTTGGAAGAATTGTTAGGGATAAATAAGTAGTTGTTGGATTTTTAAATTAAAAGTGCTTTAGGATTCGAATGTCGTGTTTCCGAGTCGACTTAATAATATAATTTGTGCCAATTTGTAGCCCATGGCCATCATCGTCTGCCCGTCCTCCAAACACGTCGTGGGGGTGCACGACCAAGTTGCATCTCTTTTGTCTCATCAGGACGACCTTCCCAACAAGAGCATCCAACTTACGGCGACTTATCTTTACGGAAGATGCGAACAGGCCAAACAAGAGGTGAACGACGACGATGATAATGACGACGACTTCAGTAGTAACTTTAATAAACCTTTCGTTCGACCAATCAGGCGTCTGCAAGAAAAGGCAGTCACATTGTCGTCTGCACCCCCGACTGCCTCTTAAGGATGTTTGACAAGAATGCAACGTCATTCGATAATCTTTGCCATCTGGTGAGCAATAAATAATCTCCTCTGATAACTTGATGACAACCAACATTGATTTTTAAAATCTTATGAGTGGAAATGTTTATATTTTCAATTACTTTAACTAAGTTTAAAGAAATTAATTAATTTTATTTAAATTTAGATTTTCGAAGAAGCGGACGTGCTACTCGACATTTTTAAGCCGCAGGTGAGTCGAGGATTCGTCGAGCCGTTAAAAAGGCGAAGACGTTAGCGAAAGTTGGAGTCCAGGTAAAAAGAAAGCGACTCGTTGCAATCATCATCACGATCGTTTGCAGGTCGAGAGGATCGTGGACGGGATGAGGTTGTCCGCCGCCGACAGGAAGTCGGACGCGTCCCCGCAACAAATTCTCGTCTTCGGTCGACATTGGAGTCCAGAACTCGATTCGTTCGTGGCCAGGAATCTCAAGAAACCCGTTGTCGTCATGGCATCCACGATGGAGGCCTTCTATTCTGGAGGAGTTGAAACGGTTGGCGATTGCAAGGGTGTTAATATCATTACGACGAAGACGATGCCACTGCAAACTCGTAATTAATTTACCGTACGACGTAATTTGCAAATCTAAGTAGATTTAATTATAATTAATTAAATATTATAATCGTTCTTCGTTTACTTCCCATCGAAGGTCGTCGAGTGCTGCTCTTCTTCGACGAAGTTCGAAACTTTGTCTTCGGCGATCGACCGACGGCTCGGGGGACGACAGAAAATCACGGTTTCGTGCGCGACGGATGCAGAAGCGGGTCGGGTTTTCGAGGTGATCTTCGCATAATTTATGAAATTATAATGCGATCTTTGAATAATTAATTAACGGATGGCCTCGGCGAGACCTTTACGTCGTGCCTTTACACCCCCTTGGAATTACATCGAGCACGTAACATATTAGACAAATAAATGTACCTTTCGATCGTCCTCAGAAACTGAAATCGCTCGAGCTCGGAAGGCGCACGGAAATGTTTTTGGTCGACGGTTCGACGGAAGAAGAAAGTTTGCAGACGATTCTTTCCGCTCCGACGGACTCGGAAAACCTCGTCGCGGGTTCGTTTCCGAACTCGTGGATTTCGAACGTGTTTTCGTGATTTTCGTTTCTTGCAGTGGTTTCCGACGAGGCGCTAGGACGAGTCGAGGCGTCTGATTCGACGTGCGTCGTGCACTTCGACGTTCCCAAAAAGCAGCGGGTGTTTGCGGCGAGGCTTTGGCTCATGAGGGACCATTTCGAGAAGACGTCCTCGAGGGTGGGGTCCACTAATTTAGTACTTTTTTAAAATTTAGTACTATATTTAGTTAACTTAAAAAATTATCCGATAACACGATGGCATTAAATTAAAATGTTAATTGCATCGAAACGTTACGAAGGCAAAACGATCGAACGACGAAGATCTCAGAAGAGAAGTTTCGGCGAGGACCGTCCTGCTGTTGTCGGAGGAGGAAAAGGATTCTTTGCACCTGTCGAACCTCGCCACCTTCTTGAAGAGGGCAGGAGTTCGAGAACTTCCGAAGGAGTTGGAAAAACCGAGGAGCGGATCCGCGGATCGCGCGGCACGACTCTGCGACGACTTCAAGAGTTTCGGATTTTGCGGGTTTGGAAATTCCGTTTCGATCGGTTCTTGATTTGAAGGAAATTGTTGTTAATTGGCATAATAATTGATATTGATTGGCCTAATAATTAATATTCGTGCAGCAACCACTTGCATTGCAAGTTAAGACACCAATTCAGTCAACAACAAGATGTTGATGGACTCAAAGGAACCTTCATCGAACTTCCTTTCTTTTCGATAGTTAAAGTTTGTTCGATTTTTATTGTCTATTTTTGAGTCATTATTGTTGGTATTATTATTATTATTATTAATTTATTTATTATTACCAATAATGATTATTGAAATTATTAATATTACTTTCGCATGCCATCTTGTGCTATTGTTGTTACTCCGTTGGTTTAGGTTAGAGTGACTCTCGTCAAATCCCCATTTGTTTACAATGCTCAAATATTGGAGTGGGTGGAGCAAGGCAGGGAGACCCAGCCAATCCCACACAAAGATGCCAAACTCTTGGCACTGAGATTGGCCGGACGATACGGCCGTCTTGGAAATAAAGTCGTAAAACCAGGTCGGTTGAATGATGACGTAATGACGTATCGAGTGATTTTAAAGATTTATTTTAAACAAAACTGAAAATGCAAGATTTTAATCCTATTTTAATGTTATTTTTTATCTTTTCCCACTTTAATCATAGAACATTTGCTTGTCAATGAACTTTATGCTTGGAAGGCAAAGACTGGAGTAGCATTCAGGCAAGCATAATTAATACATTAATGGAATTCATTAATAATAATAATAGTTCTTGCATGATTTATTCCTGCAGGGCCAAGTTATTATGGATAGGCCAAAGTGATGCTACAGAAGCTGAAATCTTATTGGTCGACCTGGGCGACGTGATTCGGGTCAAAGCGACCGAGATTTTGGAATTACTAGATACGTTGAGGAACGTGCCTTATCAGGTTGACGTCGTTTTGAAACATCGTCGTTATCGTCGTATGCCTCGCTACAACAGTTTTGTATGGTCATCCTTGTTTATAATGATTGTTATTATTCCAACATAGGCCATAGAAGTCTGTATTTGCAGACTGAAAACTGTTGATCAAGATCCTAACTGGAATCATCAGGTCTTGCATTTTAGCTTTATTATTGACACTCGATCGTTGTCGACGATGATAACGATGTCTCTTCGTCCGATAGGATAAGGCCTTTGTCGAAAAAAGACTCGGGATTTCTCTGCTCACGGGAAGAGTGGTCTTTAGGTAGGTAGCGACGACCGACGAAATCGGCGGCGATTGAAGCGTTGTCGACGTGATGCAGGGTGGGCCACACTGTCTGGTTGGATCCCCTGGAGGAGTGCGAAAAGTTGAAGAACCTCAAAGTTTGGACCACGACCCTCGACCTCAGAAGAGCCATGTTGGATTTCGGGGTCGCGGAAGAAAACCCGGAGGTTCGTTGCATCGGATGTTGATCGACGTCGTCAACGTAAACGACGCGATTCGTGTTGTCGATTTGTTGTTGTTGTTGATTTGTTGTTGTTGATCTGTTGCTGTTAATTTGTTGTTGTTGATCTGTTGCTGTTGATTTGTTGTTGTTGATCTGTTTTCCAGCACCTTCAATTACTGATGAATTCCTCTAACGACCTCGTTGACCTTCCCGAGAGTTTGAGATCCGAGGCGACTTCGCACGGTTACAGGTGCGCTTTTTAACGATTTAATCTCTTTTACGTTCATCAGCAGTAGTTTCAATATCAATAGTACTCATTATAGATATTATAGATAAACGATATCCTCGTTCGGTCTGCAGCCGTCAATTAACGTCGTTGCAGCTGCCACGGCCTTTTTCTGTCGACGTCCGTCGAGGAATTGAAAGACGACTTCACTCCCGTTTACGTGACGTCCGTCGAGAACCCCGGCAGTTTTTACGTTCGAAAAGCCGTCAACGAAGACAGGTTTGACGGGTCGATTGGAGGTGCGAACGTTCGAAACTAACTTTGTTTATCGGTTGCCATGGCAACAGGCTGCAGAGGCTGCACGAGGACATTGGAAAAGGCATCCAACTTGGCGAGATAAAGCCTATCGGGCAGCTCCCGTTGGTGAAGGAAATGCTTATTTTGGTCAAAGATGGCAGGTGACTATGATGATGATGATGATGATGATGTTCATATTATGGCAGTGACGATGATGACAATTAGGTGTCTTAATAAACCTACCAAACTTTCTTTTCACCTTAGCAACTGGAAACGAGCGAAAGTGCTGTCGACCTCCGACCCCGACGACCCCTCGACTTCCGTTTTCCTCCTCGACTTCGGAACTTCCTTCGTCGCTGATCGTGCGAACTTGTTCGCGATGCCCGTCGCGTTCAAAGACGAACTTCCTTTCCAGGCCGTCGAGTGCTTTTTTTCGGACCTCGAACCTCGCGGAACCGAAACGAGTTTTCCTTCGGGGGAGGAGGAGTCGACGCGAAGACGTCGCACGTCTTGCGAGGAAGAAAAAATCGACTCGGACGACGAAGGAAACGTCACGAGTCGACGGAGGATCGTAAAACCCCACGGGACGAGCGTCGATCCCGGAGGTAGCGACGACGTCGACGGTGCAGAAGACGTCGCGACGAAGGTCGAAGATTTAAAAACCGCGGAATCCCGAGTCGGCGAAAGCGCGGAATCGCGTTCCGATCCTCGTTCGCGAATCCTCGAAGATCCTTCGCACGAACGCGACCGTCGAGAGTGGGACTCGAACGTCGACTTTCGCGTCGCGAACGTCGCGGGGGACGATTCGAAATCTAATCTGTCGACTGCCGTGGTGAGTTTGTTTGTGCTGCTATTGATTTATTTATATTTTTAAATTTAAATGTTTAACTAATAAAGAATTATGTCAGAATATAAACTGACGAAAGTAATCGATGCATGAGTTTTTTTGTGCTTTCTTCATTTCAGCTGGTGAGTCCGAAAAATGCCGACAACAAACACGCGGTCCGTCTCTATGGTTACGACACGGGAGACTTCGTGACGGATTTTGGACAGAAATTGGTTTTGGAATTCAAAGCTTTGCTTACGAAAAGTGCGGTGTCGGTGAGTGCAAAGCGTTTTGTATTTTGCTTGGTGTTTGCTTTCGTATGAATTTTGATGTCATGCGATGTTGTTGTTGAGGTGTCATGATGTGATGATGTCATAGGATATTGTTGTCGAAGTGTCATCTGTTGTTGTTGTTGAAGTGTCATCTGACATCATCATCATCATAATTACTAATCTGTCAGTGGTTTAACAACAATTGAACTTTCTCAGGATATCTTTGATTCAATGGATTCCACTTGGGATGATGGTGATGGTGATGATAATGGTGGTGCTATGAGAAAATTGATCAAGAAACTTTGCATGAAATTTCTAATGGAAGAGGTCAGTTGGAAATCATTTGCAATTCATTTTGTGGATTTTTTATTTATTTTTGATTCATGCATTCGTTCCGTTGCCAAACGCAGGACCCGAGAATGTGCCAGGACATCGCCACGTCTGTTCTGGGGGTGGTGAATTCCATTTGCTTCGGGTCGGTTTCCGTCGAATGTCACGAGTCGAGTCGTACACGATGATGATGATGATGATGATGATTTATTTATTTTTAATTTCAGAAGATTGGGATGCAAAGGAGTGGTTTTCATGCTAGGTTTGATGCTCAAGTACAACTGCCATTGGTCGAGCTATTGGCCAATCATGGAATCCCTGAGCAATCTGTTTAAATCTTATTCTGGGTACGACATGGAAGATGTTCTTTATTTATTTCATTGTTGTGCCAAAAATATAAATTGGTAAAAAATAATATGTCGACACAAGTACGAGCTGATTTGTTTATTTTGAATCCATTAATGATTTATTTTTTCTTGTTTTTTCAGGCACTGCTTAGAAGCAAAACAAAGTTATATCTGGGATTCCATCTGCCTCCATCTGTACAATGTCAGTTGTACTGAATATTCATGTACTGAATGCCTAAATTAAACCTTAAGGGGAATGGCTTTGTCCATCGCAACATGCCATAAGCTATAAATTTGCATAAATCTCATCCTCAGTTTTGTTCTGCATGCTTGTTGTTCATTTGGTGTTGTTGAGTTGATATTGATTGTCATCAATAAGTTGTTGATGAATATCAATCATCATCATCATCAATGAGATCCATTCTTAAACCGTGTGCTTTTGATTCTCAGGACAAATCACCAGGAGGCACGTCGATGACGATCGTCGAAAACTTGTCGAATTTGTTGACCTGCGACGCGTGAGTCTCCGAAACGCTTTCGTCGCTCGATCCTTTCGTCGTCTTAAATGTTGTTGTCGTTGTAGTTGTTGCAAAGGGTTTGTGGATAAAGGTGGCATAAAAGCTATCTGTCACTTCATGAAAGTCAATGAACTGCAAGATGAGGTCAAAAGTTTTTTACTTGTTATTAAACAATAATATTGTTATTGTTAATTAATTAATAATAATAATATGTTAATTAATGAAGTCGTTAAAGAATAACTAATAATGTCGTCGATGTTAATTACCGACCGACTTCATTTTAGGACTCGATGCTCTGCTTCGGCCTCCTGTTTCATTTGACGAGGAGTCTGTTTGCGGAGACGGAAGTTCCGGAAGCGTCCGAAAATGAGGACGACGCGAGTTCGAAGGTCGAAGGAGCGAAAGTCGAGGAACGACGAACGCGTTCGGAAAAAGATGCCGCCGACGGGCAGGAGATCGTAGAGTCGTCGGGTGACGTCGAAGACGATGACGACGATGATGATGATGTTTCCTCGTTGTTGATGGACAAAGCCATTCCCCTTCTCAAGAAAATCTTCGAGGAAGAACCTTCGATCGCATCCGACCTTTACGATGCGCAAAGGTCGTCGTCCGAAGAAGAAGAGGAAGACGAAGGCAAACGGGGAGGTCTGGGTGGTGTGGCCCCCAAGACCAGGTTCTTTCAAATGCACAGGGAACTCAACATGAATTCAGAAACTCTGATAACAAATGTTTGGAGGTGATTTGAATATTCCTTTATTTTATTTTATTCATGAAACAAAATGGATGACATTTGCATCATTCGTTCATTCATCCGTCCGTCATCATCGCCGACGATCTTATTTCCTAAGGGACGCCAGGTCCGGCGAGGACCTCTCGAAGTGCGTGGAGGTCGTTGCCGCGGCAATCGAACCCGGGTCCTCGGACGGAGTCGTAATGGCTTCCGTTCGGTTACTTTCTCACGTCGGCCGCAACGACGTCGACACGTTGCCGTGGTGAGTCGTCGGAGTTTTAAAATTCTCGTTTTTAATGAATTTCCGACTTCGAGGACGATTTCTTTTTAAGCATCAGGAAGTTCAGGAAAGCTGGTGGTTTGAACAACTTGGTGGAGTTGCTTAAAAGGACGCAGCATAACGACGAGGTGGTGTTCGTAAAGCTTTCCGTCGTCGTTCTTTCGGTGGTTCTCATTGGTTCTCATTGGTCGTTGTTGTTGTTGTTGTAGTTGTTGAACGACGTGCTGTACTTTCTTTGTCGTGCTGCAACCTGCGACTCGTACACCAGGGACCATTTGAGGAGTCTCGGACTTTACGACGTCGCGTCGCGGTGAGTGGGGGTGCAGAGGAGAAATATTTCGTTCGATTACGTAATTAATAATTTAAAAATAATAATATGTAATAATTTATTACTTTTATATTTATTAATATTTTATAATTGAATTGAAGGCTACGAGACCAAACGTCTGATGAAGAAATGTTTCAACTGACGTCTCAGTTGCTCGAGGCTCTAGAAAAGAAAACGTTGAAGTGAGAATTGATGAACATGCATTTTATGAACATGCATTTTGTGAACATGCATTTTTATGAACATTTTCATGTTTTTAATTTAAAACAAATTTAAATCAAATCATCGACATTTCGTGAAAGTTGAGATCAACGAACGCGTCCTCGTTAATTGTAGCATTGTCACGACGACCAACGAGGCTTCGGCGACGAGGCAGGAACGTTTTTCTCGACACGGCCTCACAAAGTTTGAGACGATTTATTTCTGGCAATTATTTTCAATTACTAAAATATTTTATAAATAATAATAATTAAATTTATAACATATTAAATTAAATTTATAATGTATTAAATTTATAGTATATTAAATTAAATAAACGTTTAAAATATTCAATTAAACGGATTCGAACGCCTCTCCGTCGCAGATCCGTGCCGACGGTTCATTGGTCGAATGTCGACCGGGAACGTTTGAAGTTGAGGGTGGAGGCGAGGAACGTCGTGCCGGAGTCGCTCGACGTCGTTTACTCTGAGGACTCGTTGACGTTCAGGTGAGTCGACGACGAATTAGTTAACGTTCGTTACGTGATACGAGTTAACGTCGGTCACGTAATAAATGCGTCCCTCGCCAGGGCACTTTCCGACGTCGCCGAGCATTCCTTTCGCCTGCGACTCGCCCGGAACGTTTTGCCTTCGGAGTGTCGCGCGACGGCGAGTCCGTCCGAGGTCGCGATCCTCCTCGTCAAGTCGGAACCTCGCATCTGGGATCGACTCGCGACCGACAAAAACTTCTTCGTGAGACACGACTCGGAAGCGCTCGAGAAGCGAATGAAGGAAGAGGAAAAGGACGAAGTCGCCAGGCGACTGGAGGATCTTCCTCGTTTCGGTGAGCGGGTTCGGAAGTCCCGGAAGGGTTTCCCGCAGTTAATCGATCGAGCGTCGTTTACTAATTAATTGAAGTATGTTTTATTGAATTCCTAATTAATTGTCTTCAAGTATATTTTATAAATAATAATAAGTAAAATGTTTTCTTTATCGTCTACTCCGATTTCTTTGCAAGATTTCGTTCGATTTCAGCACTTAACGACTCCGAAGACGACAATTCCTTGTCGGGAGACGAAGGAGAACCGTTCTTGGACCTCTGAACGTCCGAGGATGATTCTTGGAATTTGCGAGGATGCGATCGCAAGGAGTCGACAACTTTGTTTTCCGTCGACTTTTTATTTCATTTTCTCTCGTTCCGTCGACATTTGACAAACGAATTTTTTTGAAGAAATAAACTGTTTTTGTTTGGTACTCATTTGGTATTAACAGTAATTTATTACTAATTTGATAAAAACGATTAATAATAATAATTAATGATAATTAATAACCTCAAAAGCATTTATTTAGTGCTCGAGTTATTATACCAATATCAACGATTAACACGAACAAAATTACATAAAAGTTTTGACTCCTGGTTTGAGAGGATCAATTGATGCATGAATATGCAGATGAGTGCATAAACAATCATCAAATAAACATAAAATTAATATTAATATCATCACCTAAAAGTACTTGCACATCAACAAATGAGATGAAATTAAAAGAAATAAATGACCAGTGGTTGCAGATCGTAGTTTGGATGTGAAATTGTTGTTGTTTGCAGTCGTTAGTTGTTTAATATTGTCGTTGTTTGCAGTCGTATGAGTTCATTGTTATTAATGTTGTCAGCAATAATTTTGCGGTTGTTTAGTTTCAATCATTGGGTCTGTAACATCATCATCATCATCATCATCATCATTCTCTTCGACGTCTTCACGAGAAGAAGCCACGGATCGAGTCGAGGAGGAATGAATTTCTTCGAGTGGAGGGGAAGCCACGACGGACGTGACCTTTTTGCGAGACCTGACGCCGAGCAGGTTCTTCGACCTTCGCTCGACCATCGACTTTTGCAGGGGGTTGTTGGTCGTGTTTTTGCTGAAGTTCGAGTTTAATTATTACGTTACATAATTAATTAATATGTAAATATATGTGGTTTTGTGACATGCTTTGACTGGCATTAATGTTAAATCTTAATTATGACCTGGGTCGAATGCTGTGCTGTTTGATTCAGAATCACGAGAACCACATCGTGGTTGTTATTAATAAGAGAAATAATAAATAATAAATGGTTGTTATTAATAAGAGGATATTAATAAATCGTTGTTATTAGCTCGTCAGAGATCTGATGGCGTCATTTGGTTTGTGTTTCTAATGAAAATGACACGACAAAGTGCTTTGAATACAAGGACTTAAGAGCCTGTGAGGACCTAATTAAAGTTCAGATCAGCCTGGCATCAATTATCTGTGACTAATGCAATTGGCTCGTTAATGCTTATCGTATTTACCGATACCTCGTTAGTTGATATTCACGTCGAATATGTTAATGAAATTAACTAACTAAATTAATTATCACTGAATTATTGACCTATGCTAATTAGATACTTTCAAGGTCAAATGGTTCAGACAGTTACTTGTCTATGTTGCCTGTCTATGTCCATTTAAATTACCTTATAAATTAACTCTATCAAGTTGATAGCTAGCCACATCTAGCTCTCGTGGCTTGTTTCCGACCTATGCTAATGGTTATTATGCTAATTAGGTAAATTTAAATAATTTATTAAGTAGCCAGCAAAACAGTCTGCATCGATGGAAAGAGGGTTTAGTTACTTGATGCTGTCGATCCACTCCTGATTTTCTTTTGCTGAAAAAGCAGCCAATTTGAAGCTCGTGCGTGTCCCTGGCAACAGAGGGATGATTATATAATTATAATTATAATTAGTGTTGATGTTGTTATTATTATTATTATTAACATACGTTTGTATAATTATAATTATAATTACTTTCTATTTTTGCATCACTTCATTAAAACTTGATGATTTAACATTCTTGTTATATATATATATATTTTTCATATTAGCTGTATAATTATAATTTTTAATCCTAATATTTATTAAAAATGAATTCTATAAATAGTTTCCATTGTTAATATTCTAGTGTTGATGCTGTTATTATTATTATTATTATTATTATTATTATTATTATTTATTATTATTATTATTATTATTATTTATGCTTAAATAACTGAGGAATAATATTCCATAACTGTTCTATTAATAACTTCAAAAGATTTGAATTTTCACCTTCGACAACTTTTCCAAAGACTTGTGTTTTGCATGATTTTATGATCCCAGTTGAGGTGTTGTTGTTGCTAATGTTGTTGTTGTTGTTGTTGTTGTTGATGATGATGTTATTGTTGTTGTTGTTGTTGTTGTTTGAAGTGGAAATGATTTCCAGGCAGTGGTCCTTCTTCTTGTCATTGGACTTTTGAGCAATAAGATTTTCCAAGGGAACAATGGCACGTGGTTGTTGGTCCTGTCGTTAAGAACTCAATTCATTACAATTACATCAATTACAGTAAATAGCATTATAATATTTATTAATGATGCCCTTATTATTATTAATATTATTTTTATTATTATAGTATTATCAACAAACATTTATTTAAAATTAATGTATAACAAACTATTGAAACAAACTGGGGTTGCAAGCCCCGATCACGAGAAACGCCTGAGCTTTGTTTAAAAGTGTTTAGTGTTGCAACAAACAATGCAATTACCAAGTATTATCAAAACTATTGTTATTATTATTATTATTATTATTGTTATTATTATTATTATTATTATTATTATTATTATTATTATTATTATTATTATTATTATTATTCATCTGCTGCCAAAACCCTGCTGGGACATCAACCCCAAGAAAAAGTTAAAATCAACGAACCGTTTTGTACTTAAAGTAGTACAAGCATCCGTTGCTCAGTACAAACCACCTTTTTCTCCACTGGTTGTATTTCTCGCCTGTTATGATAATTAGGCAGCATTATTTAATAATAACATTATATCTAATAAATAATTCCTCATTAATTAATTATGTTAATTAGCACAACGACGTCGTCTCTCACTCTTCTTGTAGAGCCATCCTTCCTTCGTCGGGTTGAAAAAGGTGCCGATGAAATCGTCGGGTCCCGATTCTTCCGGGAACCTTAGGGGATCCTTCTTGATGCTTTTGTACAATGCCTGGTGATGATGATGATGATAATCGTAGAATTTATCATTGTCACGGTAGCATCATCGTCGCGTCGTTATCACGTCAGAGTAATGGCAAACTGACCATCAGCCGATCGCTGGTGACCTTCTGATCCTGACAGACGACCCTGACCATGGTCTCGAATCTCTCGGGATTCAACTTGTCTCTGACGTTCGAGTTGTGGAGACTCGTGTTCAACATGACGAGTGCAAACGACAACATGTAACAGGTGTCTGAGTAGTTGACCATTTCTTATTATTTAACCATTTATTATTATTTAACCATTTATTATTATTTAACCATTTATTATTATTTAACCATTTATTATTATTTAACCATTTATTATTACTTAACCATTTATTATCAGTTAATCGTTTATTTTATGCACAATTAGAGGTTGTCGTTTCCAGTTTAAATTGTTAATATTTCATTTATTTTAATTAATTCAGATGCAATATTCTTAAGTCGCAATAGCTAAAATTAGAACTTCTTTTGCCAACATTATTGGTGCAGTAATTAAAACAATTAATATCCATATTATAATTACAACAATTACAATTTATAACAATAATAATTATAATAATGATGATGATGATGATGATGATGATGATGATGACATCAGCCGAGTTTTAATTACCCGCTCCAGAATATTCTTCCGGGTTGTCGGAAAAGAATTTGTCGGAGAAGGTTTCCATGATTCTGTCGATCTTTTGAGATTCACCTGGAAGTCTGAAGCTCCACAGGAATTGTCTGTTGGTGTGACGTCATTGTGATCATCATCATCACCATCATCATTACAGCGGCATTTCATCATTTTCATTATCATCATCATCATCATCATCATCATCAGAAGCAGAAACTCCCACCTCAGAGCCTGGACAAGAGTAAGATTCTTGAAGTTGTGCAATTTGACGAAGGCTTTCAGTACCTCGATGTTGAAATCCTTCCTGCAACAAACAACATTTGTTGAAATCCTTCCTGCAACAAACAACATTTGTTGAAATCATTCCTGCAACAAACAACATTTGTTGAAATCCTTCCTGCAACAAATAACATTTGTTGAAATCCCTGGCAACAAATTCAAATAAACGATACAACAAAGCATCATTTATTTATTTTCAAACAAAACACGTCTGCTCCTCCTGATAATGATTGCATCGAACAACACAACTAATGGACCTGGTCTCAGTTGAATTTTATTTTTAGAAGTAATTATTTCATAAATCATTTAATTGTTTGGTAAAATATTTATTTAATCGCCTTTGTACCATTTTATATATATTTTATATTATATTTTATATATATATATATATTATTTTATAATAATATAATATATGTATTTTATATATATTTCATATTCTAAATCTTGGACAGCCAAGTTTCATTATGACATTGTAATTCTCAATTTGAATTTGTTAGCGGTGGTGACGATGACGATGATGATGATGATGATGGTGACGATGATGATGATGATGATGACGATGATGACGATGATGATGGTGGTGATGACGACAATGACGATGATCTTAAAAGCCATCGGCGTCATTTATCCCACTCTTATCTGCTCCTCGTTAGATCGTTTATAAATAAATAAATAAACAGAACGGGAGTCTGCCATGGAGACTAAGGATATTATTGTTATCATCATCAGTCGAGGTACGATAAATTAAAATGATATTTATAATAATAATATATTTTTAAGTTAAATAGCAAAATTTAATATAAATTATAAAAATAATATTTGTAATACATTCTGCTTTTTAAGGACACCAGCCTCTCGTCATCATCTTTTCTTTGATGAGAAAATGAAGGATTGTCAACCACGTGACGGAATCAATGACGTCATCGTTGCTATAATTAGACTCATCAAAATGGCTTTGTTTTAAGCTGAGATCAAAGCTTGGATGTCTCAAAGTATTTTATTGTCGTCCAAATGAATGCATGAGTCACTTGGGTGCACGTGGAGATGATGATGATGATGATGGTGGTGGTGATGATGACGACGACGATGATGATGATGATGATGATGACGACGACGATGATGATGATGACGATGATGACGATGACGATGATGATTAATTTTATGAGTAATTATCTAACCCTAGTCCTAAGGAATAAATTAGTTTAGGTTATCAAAGATAAAATATCTTCTAAAATATCTTCTAAAATATCTGATCTTCCAACGTAAAATCAAAACATTAAAACATAAAAGCCTTCAACGTTCACAGAAAAATGCTTTGATAATTTTGACCAAATAAATCACATAAAAATATTTTGACAATAAATTCGATTAAAAAATGGATTAATTATTAATATCAATTAACATAAATTAATATAAATTAATATTCAAATTGTTCTGATGAACGAATCCAACCTTTCACCGAGAAAGTCTCCAATCGATGACTTTTTAAGTCCTTCTTCGTTGAACAGAAATTCAGCGACGGAAGTTGAAGATGGATGCAGAAGTCCTGATTGGATCAGGTGTTCTATGCCCTGTTGTGCAACAAAACATATATTTAAACATATATTTATAATCTATTGTTATGTTCTATGTCCTGTTGTGCAGCAGACGAATGTCTTATAAGCATACATTTATAAGATATTTACAATCAAATGCATTTCTAAGATATTCATTTCAATCGAGTTTCAACCGCTCAAAGCTTTAACTAATTGATTATTTATTTCTAAACCATTCATTTCTAAAAGCAACAACAACAGCAACAACGACAACAACAACAACAACAACAACATCAATTACTTAAAATACCTTCGCAGGGCTTGAATTGAACTTTTTCTTGGCTGCTGCCAACGTTTTATCCCTCAAACACCTAAGAAAACAAAACTGAATTTTTAGCTGATTAAACCAAAAATTCGTTTATTTACCACGAAATTGTTGATGAAAAGTGATGATGACGACGATGACGATGATGACGATGATGACGATGACGACGATGACGATGATGATTCTGAGACCGATTAATGAATTGGTTTAAAACCAAAGTTGTTACTTAACGAGTCTGTTTTGATGATTTCGATGAAATTATGAAATGTTGCCACACACGAAGCATTGCCGATGACTCATCAGATGATTCATCGGTTTAAACTTATTAAACCACACAAACGAATGAAAATATTCAAATGAACATAACGGTGCTCGCAGAAAGTTCAAGGACATCTTCATAATTATAACGTTATTATAACATCTTCATAATTATAACGTTATTATAACATCTTCATAATTATAACGTTATTATAACATCTTCATAATTATAACGTTATTATAACATCTTCATAATTATAACGTTATTATAATATCTTCATAATTATAACGTTATTATAACATCTTCATAATTATAACGTTATTATAACATCTTCATAATTATAACGTTAATTATTTTTTATTAATTTCCAACCACCGTGGAAAGTTTTTAAAATCCTTGTGCGCCGTTGGAAAATTCAAATTTTGAAAAAAGTGGCCGTGAATTTGAACGAACCAATGGCGAGGACGTTGTAATTGTTGCAATTAAATTACTTTCTGACTCATGAGAAAAAGGGGTCTCGATAATCTTCAAAAGAAACATTACGGAAGCACTAATTGTTTGCCTGCCATCTTGTTTGTGTCAACGATGTTTTGTCGCAGGACTTCAAAGGAGTGCATCATTATTTGTGACCAACTTTTAGTTCTTACGTTCGGTCTCCTTGGTGAGGTAGCATCATAAAAAGTCTGAAATTCTCGATGAGGAAAACCATCGACTCGGCAGAAAGTTTGATAAAAACTCCTTTGACTCTTTGTACAGCAATTGTTTTTGTTCGTTCGATTATGGAAAGTGCTTTTCAATGTTTGCTAACAACGAAGAGAAAGTTTCACTTTCGATTTCCACAAAGAATTGATGCTTCTTTGCATGATTGTGAATGCAAATTTTTAGCTTTTGTTATATAAATTTGAATATTTATAACTTTCTATCAGGCAATGGCATCGGTGACGAGTGTTAAATTACTTCATTAATATGCAAAAGTAAATATGGCATCGGAAATAACAAATAGCTCGTTATTTTATGACTTTGGGGTTCAAAATCTAAGTTTGATACGAAGAATGAAATGGAGAATTTTTTTACGAAACTGGCAAAAAATGGAACCGAATGATTAGGAACCTACTTTCTGTCTATGGTCATCGTTTTGAAGTTCATGGTGACGTCATCGACGAGACCACATCGCGTATCGCAGAGGACGCTCGACCAAGCTATCTGAGTCGTCCGAGAGTTGCTCCTCAGTTCGTCATCTCTCGAGGAATGTCGAGAAACGGTCGATCGGAGAAGGAAGGGTTTCAATGAACCGACGTTGCAGGGACTTGCGGGCGGTACCGTGGGTGGCACTGAGGAGACGGGAGACGAGTTTGGAGCCGCGGGTAGGGGAGGGTTCGGACTTTCCAGAGAGTGGAGCGACGACGACGAGGAGGGCGTGGAATGAGTTTCGGGTGAGGCAGAAACGGAATGTACGGAAGACACGATGGAAGAGGTGGACGATTTTTGCGTCGACGAAGTAGAGAAAAATGCAGAATCGCTCGAGAGACAGGCGGTCATGTCGGCCTGGAATTGAAACCCCGTCGTGGATGACGTCATGGGTACTGTCAAAGGAGGTGAAGCGATGGATTGCGGTCTCGACGGGGAGGTCCGTCGTTCTTCGCGAATGACGAGACTTTTCCTCGACTCGATGACCATTCTCTTCTTCTTAGACCTTCGCTCCACTCTGGAAAGTCTCGTGGCGGCCGAAGTCGACGGGAGCGAAAGAGCGGAAGACGACTCGTCGTCCGTCGGAGATGGAACCGGGTTCTGCAAATGTTCCCGAGTTTGGAAGATTTCGTCCAAGTTTAGGCACGAAGACGGTTTCGCTTCCGGAAGAGAGAATTTGGCAATTTTCGATGCTTTCCGATAGGATTCCGTGTCGGAACGAGATTCCGACCGTCGTCGTCCTTTTTCTCGTGCGCCTCTCGTTTCTTCGTAGTTTCTGCGTTTTGCCTCACGACGATCGAGTCGAAGGTGCTTTCCTCGTTCGAAAGTCTTTTCCTTCTCCTCGGACGAGTCCGTTGCGTTCGTTGAAACTTTCGTGTCCGTCATTGAACGGGAATTCAACAAACCGTCGTCGGTCATGTTCGTTGGTAACCTGCAGTTTATCTAAAACGATGTTTTCAACATTCAAATTAAGTGCAACTTATAAACTTTCTCAAATTCTCCATAAAACTGTTCGTTGCATTATTATTTAATTAAGTATTTCACCAATAATTATTATTATTATTATTTGTCCACGAAATAGTGCTTCATATGATTGATAAGTCTTCAATCGAATGCTTTCCCTGGCACTTGTTGACATCAACTCTTCATTCAAAGGTAACATTCATAGCTCAACATTGACAAACTTTCACAGGAGGCCCAAAATAGCTGAAAGAAGCAAAACTATGCCACATATGCCTTGCAAAAAATAGCACTTAAAATGCCAATCTATTGTCACAATTCATCGTCGACTTTCACAAACCCCAATCCTAATTTGTGAAATACTTTCCATTCAAAATGCTTCAATTCAATTCAGATTTCCTACCGTGTTTTTCTTCCACTTGCTTTGTTTGTCAACGATTGAACATAACACGTTGCCGTGCGATAATAAAGTGAGACTTTAATGCAACTGTTGATCTGTTGATTGAAACAATCGATGCCTTCAAAATAGGATCAAAATTGGTCGGATGCAATCCACCACGTTTTCTTTCAAAAGAATCTTAGGACTCGAGAAGATCAGGGGGCGGGGTCGTAATGGCTAATTGGTCCTTCGTTCAGATTAATGAATATTCATGAGGGATATCTGTAAATGTATTTCGCTTTGCATTTTTGTTAATCGCCTCTCAAGATGCCGACACGGTTTCTAGCACCGACCCGACCGATCATCCGGTTACGTAACTCACTCACGTACACAAACACTCTCGCACACAAAGGCATACGTCTCCTATTGTGATTGTGTATCACCATCGTCATCATAATCACCCTTTGTGGTAGATTTACGGGGCCTGGAAAACATTTTTTAACATTTTGTCCGTCGCTTGGAAGTTTGGTTTATGCTTTCGATTAAGAGCAGAGATTAACTAGGAAAATGGAAAATGCTAATTATTATGTAAATATATTGTATTATGTATTATGTATGCTAATATGTATATACACATATTATGTATTCTAATATGTATTTATACATATTATGTATTATGCATAATATGTATTATGCATGCTAATATGTATGTATGTATACACATTAAGTATATGGGTCTTGTTTGTTGGTGTTTCAAATTCTATTTGCATCTGGAGCACGTGATAAGGCATGAATCTGATGACGATGACACTGTTATCATGACTTATCTCAAGTAAGTTGTGGACGATGGCCCTGAGAACTCATAATAATGATAATTGTTATTCTCCCTAATATTGATTTCAACAAGTATAAACAAACAATAACGTAATTATTATTAATATTATAAATATTATTAATATATTCAGTTATAAACTTTATTTGCCAGTCATGTTATGCTGCTTCCTTAAGTGGTTTTTATTTTGCAGATGTTTTTCGTAACAATTGGATGGAAAGATGGTGAAATTTCAAATGGTGAAGAAAGTGTTTACACACGTAAACTCCAACTTGAACCCTAACCCCAATCGAAATTCTATGAACGATGTTATTCAATATTAAAAAAAAAAAGCTAAAAATGAAATCTGAAAGAATGTCTGCAAAATCACGGACCTTTAAGTTTTTAAACAATTTCTGAGCAAACATTCAACGAAACAACAGCAAAAAACAAACAAACTTCTGTCTGTTTTGGCAATTTCTTGCTTAAAACTGCACAACTTCTGTCACAGGTGACTTGTTTTATCCGAAAAAGAACAAAAATGTCGAACTTAAACCTAGAAAAACCCGTAGAAAAACAACTGCGTTTGTTTATCGATTGAAATCGTCAATCGTTGATTGAAAATTGTTTTCAAATCAATTCGTTTTCAATCGCAATTCTGTTATAAAAGCACTTCAAAATCATGAAAACGTAAACGCAGTCGTTTTCTGCTTCGTCGGTCTTTTTATGGGACCCTCGTCAAATTAAGGTGTTCGGTGAACAGCTGATGTTCACGCATTCAATCGGCTTTCAACAATTTATAACTCCAAGGGTTTTAGCAAAGTTTAGTAAATTAATATTTATTAATGTAAATTACTGTTTAAATATTTATTAAAGTGAATTTGTTTAATTTTAATTTTAACTTTAAAAGATATAAAAAACCATATTGGTTGGATTGCGAGGTTATTTCCTCGGTTTAGGTGCTAAATTATGGGAAGTTGTTGTGTTATTACTTTAACCACAACAGAAGTTGATGTTTGTTTCTGTTTGTTTGTTTGTTTGTTTCTGTTTGTTTTTGTTTGCAAACAATTCATGTTTTTAAACAATTCATTTCATGCATCTCTGCATTTGAAACGCTTGTTTGCTGCAACAAGTAGTTTATGTTTATTATTCCAGTTAATATAATTATTATTAATTACTACTTTTAACAACAACATCAACAACAACAACAACAACAACATCCATTACTAGCAGTAATTGGACCTCAGGTGACCTCGCTTAGTGCGAAATTCGACTTTTACGTCATAGGAGGTCACGAGATACTAATTTTAGCCCCACGTGACTGAAATGTTAACTAGAACGTCGATGATGACTACTCCGATGAGATCATTATCATTACCATGGCAACCGGGGGACACTTGCTCGTGTTAGGCAAAAATTGATAACGATGACGATCTTAATTATGGCATAATTAAGCTTTAAGTATTAATTGCGGAGGACTGGGAACACCTTAAGTTTCAGGTGTGACAATCAATCATCTGGTTCAGTTAAATCTAATCACGGCGATCGCTCTCACCTGTCGATTTAATCAAGGTAAATTAACACCTGTGTTTTTCAGTCCACTTAGGAGGAAAAGCCAATAGTAAGTTGGAATAAGTTGATTATGATAATGATAATAAATAGTAATAATGATCACTAAAAAGTGATAAGACTTGTGATAACATTGATCGTGACGATGTTGTAGCAAAAAAGGAACAAACGTAACGCAATCAATCATCGCAACGATTATCATGACTCACTCGAAAGGCATTCGAGAGGTTTATGGAAGATCACAAGGAACGTATTTTATGTAATCATAAAGGTGACGCAAGAAGTTGGAATGAAATGACAAGTCGTTTTAAAAAGATTTTAAAATATAAGAAATATAAGGCCAATAATTTGATATTTATTATCATAATTTATGATTTTATAAATCATTATTTTCTTATTTCATTCAACAAGAAACATTTTTCTTGACAACAGCTTCGAGTTCGAATCTCCCAGTTTTAAATAAATTCACTTTTAAACATCAACAAGAATTTCCGATGAAATGTTTTCAGGCTAATTTATGAATTATTCAAAATTACTTGACAATCACTTTCAATGTAAAACCTGAATTCATCCAATTAAAATAAAATTTAGTAATTAATATTAATAATTTATTTATTTATTTATTTATTAAATCGAATAAAATTGAATGTAATCATTCGCATGCAAATGTTCAAATGATTTCAGACGAGAAGTATTTCAACGACATCTTCGTCTTCCTCGTCAACAATCGATTTTTTCTCTGCAATAAATTATTTTAAAAGTGTTTTGTGAATAATATGAAAATTAATGAATTATTAACGAATTATTAATTAATAATTAATTAATTAATTAAGTTTTTATGAATAATAAAAATTAATTAATTCCGAAAGTTGTTAAAACTCATATATTCACATATTTATATATCCATATTCTCATTTAGATGAGTTAGGGTTAGGTTTAATGATTAATCATAATATTATTTATGTGACGTCACGAATAATAAATAATGATAATGACTGACCCCTCCATGCTATTGGTTGGATCGCCACCAGCTTCCATCCTCGACACAAATTCCTGCCCACCTCACAAAGGTCAAGGTGATTGACAGTGTTTCTTTGAACTATGAACTTGTGTAAACCTCTTTCCTGGAGCTGATGATGATGATGATGATGATGATTGTCGTTATCATTAATGGCATCGTAATCATCGCAAGTTTTAAGGATTAGAAAATTATTTCGAAAAAAAAATATATTTCCAGCAAATTATAAGTTGTTTGTTATAATATTTTCAAAGGCTCAAAATTGAAAAAGATTGTTCAAATTCTAATTAAAATTGAAAAAAATGTCTGAAACATTCTCACATAGGGGACAACCCTGGTGATATCATTTTCATTAAATATAAGACTTCGTTGCATTGGAAGGACATAACAGGTCTCTGTATTTCTATCCATCGGTACGATTACTTCCAATTTCTGGTTATAAAAAAAAAACAATAACAACGTTTAAGATTATGAAATCAAATGAAAATCCTATTATTTGAACCGCTTAATTTTACATGGAATTAATTCAAGAATGCCTCGTCACCTAAGTATCACGAATGATCAATATGGGTTAGGGTTAGGGGTTTTAACCATCACAATTTTTTCCGCATTTTTTTCACCATTGGATAAACTCAAGTTACTTAGTTGAAATAGAATAATAAATAATAAATAATAAATAACTAAACCTATTAAATCGCGACCAACAAACCTCCGAATAATAATCCACGATGATGCCTTTGAACTTCAACGCGTTGATCATGAAAACCACACTATTTGCTCCTTTGTCGTATTCTGCCCAACCGCAGGTCTGCCTGTTCAAGACCAGCTGAGCCTGCACCTAATCAAGCAGTTGTTATCCAAAATCAAAATGTAAAAAACATACCGCATGTTGGATTGAATCTTAAAGAACCAACTATATAAATATAAATATATATATATCATTAGACACCAAGGACAAATTATGAAACTGAAACTAATGAATAAATCATGAAGTTAAATCATAATTTCTACCTTAGTATGCACAAAACTTTTCCTGGCCGCAAATCTAGTGACAATCCAAACGGCCATCCAAATGGAACTTGCCGCGAGGACAGCCACTAGGATCAACTTGATGCTTCTTGATAATGGCGTCTCATTTCTGCGCACAACCTGCAAATGAATGTCACCACCTTGAATTGCTTATTGTAAGTTTAAATTTTCATATCTTAATATACAATAATTAAAAAAAAATCTCACAACGCTGTTAGCTGGCATCACACCGGGAAAATGTTTGCCATTCTCTGGATTCTTTTTGGATAATAGAAGAAATCATTATAAAGTTAAAAACACAAGCGTGTAATTTTATAAATGAATTTTTGTTCATTTAGTAATTTGTTGCGAATTTACCTCAGAAATGACCGAAGCAGTTACAATGGGTTTCTCATCGGCTTTGATTTCAAGTTTCATTTCACACGAATTTAACAAATCAAAATATATCCTCAATGTTATTCTCTTCCAGTAAATTTCTTGTATATTTTGTAAATAATCTATCGATCTAATCTCGCGATGCCTTCTCGGCCCTCAGCGTAAAATTTGAATTTGTTGTCGGTTTTGAATTTGATCTCCACGATGGCACTTTGCGATTTGGACTTCGGACGCTATTAAACGATTCTTGAGTGTTTTGTCAAAGGCTTTGTTGCTGTTTTAAAGTGACTCGTTCCGTGTCACACTAATTCGCTTCGAATGGATTATCACTAATCATAATGACTAACTCATTACACCGTCACATTACACCATTAAAAGCGCGACGGAACCGAGGGAACCATCTTGCAAAAAAAAAGATATGCTTCACATTCTGAATGTTCGAGCATGAAGTGGCACAATCACTTGACTGCACATTTCAAGTTAATGTGTAAATATCATACACACGTGACACCATAAGCGCATATCGCACGCAGACCCACAAACATTTACAAAGTCTTGTTGGAGTCACATCAAACTCGAACTGGGCTTAAAAAACTCCACATTCTTGATCGTTTGCCTCTGCCCAAAACCTAACGAACTGAAGTCTTCTCGCCTCGTAAAAGAACATTCGACCGTTGCATCGAGACCGATTGCCGGTCACGAACGTGGTCAACGAGACTCGAGAAATACAAAATCAACAACGAGTAATCGTTTCAATGCAATAAGAAATAAAACGAGTCAAAATGAAAACAAATTCTCTGCCGTTCGTTACATGACGAAGACCTTCTCGCAGTTCCTCAACTGGTAGACTTCGCCAGTCCTCGGGCAGTTCACTTTGCCGTCGTTCTTCTCTGCCATTTCTGTCAGAGACTGAAAAATAAAAATTAATTTTGGTATTTTGTTAATTATTTTAATTATATTGGCAGTTAATTATTTGTTTTTTACTATTTTGTTATTATTTTCATTCGGTCGACCCACCTGGTAGCCGTAAACATGTCCGTTGGGCAGCATGTAAGGAGGGTTGTGTTCGTTCATGAGTTGACCCGAGAGGGCGCAAATGAGTTTCGATTGAGAGCAGTGGGCAAAGGGCAATTTCTTGGCGAGCGAGTTGAACAGGGGTTTGCAGATCGGACAATTTGCAGACCTTCGAGACGTCTCGTCGTCTCCGTTCGCTTCCTTCTTGTCGTCGTAGCATTGACTGTCGACGGAAACTTTTTAATCGAACGCTTCGTCGCGAATCTCTAATCGCACTCACGGCGTTTTGAGGGCGGAAAGGCCCGCCTGGAGAGCCACCGTGAAGACGGACTCGTTGTTCAGTTGGTAGAGTTTGTAATTCTCTCTTCGAAATAATTCAACCAAGTGGAACCACCTTTTAGGGTCCAGAAGGTCCTTGAAAATGAGTTTTATGTAAGCTGTTATTTAACCGATTAATGTTAAATTGCAAAATAATGCATGAACGTGAACACGAATTCGTTCTTGGACGTTGTTCGGACCCTCGGCAGGCGCCGTCGCTCGATCTCCCGAACGCCACCTGGCTAAGTCAAATCAATCTAGGTCGACTTAAATGGGTCACGGGCCGGTCCGCCTCCGTTCCGGCCAGTGATTTTTCGACCGCTCGTAGCATTAAAAACAAAAATTAAATTCACATTTAAAGATATTGCACGAATTTATCGATAAAACACCTTATACTGAGGTATTTCCGTGTCGAGAGGAAAGGCAAGAAGTCCCATGCACTTCTGAATTTCATCGTATCGAGGATCTTCGACCGTCGAAAAGTGTCTCTTGGCGTGCCTGCCGTAGAATCGAATCGGTTCTTCCGTGAGTTTGCGGTGACGTTAATGGTTATAAAATGTTGTTATTAATAAATTCAAAGATTAACTAATGCTGAAGCACAAACTAAATGCAATCGACGACAACGGTTCCGACGATCTTCGACTTCGGCCTACTTTATGGCTTCTTTGGGTTTTCTAGACTTGAGCAACTCTATGAACTCCTGCTGCCTCAGGTTGAACTCCAAGACAGACTGAAACAAATTAGTCAGCACCCTGAAGCTAATTTAAATAAAAACAATACGAGTTCATCGTTAAATGACTTTTAAAGCTTCGTCTTCAATCGTAAAACGACCGTCAAAGAAGCAAACTCCGTCGTCTGTACCTTGATCTTCTTCAATCTGGACTTGTTATCCTGACACCATGACAAGCACTTGCTCGTGTCCTCGTTCAGGAGGGCGGCCTCGACGTCTCGAGAAGTGAGGAACAAATCGAGGTTCGTCAAATCCTGCAAGAAAATGATTTCATTCGAACCGAGCACCTTAATCGATTATTAAGCTGGCGAATCGGTTACCGATCGAATCGGCAATTTTAATGCACCTCTATTCCAGAGTGCTTGGCCAGATGGACGGCCGTGTCGTAGTAGCCGGACCTGAGGAAGTACTCCACGAGCATCCGATCCAACCTTTTCTTCATCCAGGAATTGATCGTCGTCGGATCTTCGGACTCCTTCTCCTTCAAGTGGTTTACTCTCCTCTTGCAAGCCTTGGCTGCCTCGATCTCCTCATGTATTGATTCTTCAGCCTAAATTGATTACGATTTGAATTAATTCGATGATCTTTTTTCAATCTCCAATTTATTGAACACACCAAACATGCACCCGGATCCATGACAACAACTTGACCAATCACACTAAATTACAATCAAATCTCTATCAAAATGAATTATATACATATCACATCCAACCTTTCTCTTCATTATCAACAATTTTTCTGTCACTCCTTGTAAAGCCTGAGTGATTTCTATATCCTTTTCTGGTTCACTTGAGTTGACACATTTTTCAATATCCTTCAAGGCAGCCTGAATTTTTTGAACTTCCCTGTCGATGTTCTTCTGCGCCAAGCGAAATTTTTTGTTCAGCACTTCATAAGGCACCTGAGGAATAATGCAGAATATATAGTTTAAGAAATACTCAAATTGCAAAGTTTATTCGCAATTAAAAACAACGTCCAAATCAGTGTTTAAACAAAGCCAGCGACATATCAATTACAATCAGCTTCCTCGAGATAAAAATAAAAAAAACAATCAAAAGATAGGCTAGACGAAAGGCATTTCTTTCAAGTATGTATTTCCAAAATCTACCTTCAAAGTTTGATGTTCCAAGCACTTGACGTCGCTCCCGTCGCAAGCCATTCCCCGACCAGAAATAAATCGTAAATCGAACGTTTACTTTTATTCCTAACTCGTAACAATTGTTTACCATTCACATAAATGACTTAAATTTTAATAAAAGTTTAATAATTAAAAAAATTCAATTTAAATAATAATATATATGGTTTAATAGCAGTATACTGAAGTAATTATTGCACCTTGACTTTGACGTTAAGATAATATTATGAATTTGTAAATAAAATGTTTATCACTGATTAGTTGTTAATAATTTTATACTTCGTGAAAAATAGAACACCCTTGACACACTAACAATATAATAATAACATTCATGGCAGCTGTCTGTAGATTTGGAAGGTTGGGAGTACGGATGATCGCCGCAAACGAACACTAATAATAAATTAGCTTGGAAATAATAAGCGACTTCAAGATGGCAATGAAAATAATGCCGAAAACTCTACCCGGAGCTCTGCACAACTTAAATAAGGGTTCCTGCGATTGGGGGTGGCAGGGCCTCATTGCCTATGGATGTCAGAATGTGGTGGTCATTGTTGATCCTACCAGCGTGCAGACAGTACAAGTTTTAGATTGTCGTTCTGGCTACATTGTGAAGGTATGATACAAGTTGGTAATAGCCGTTCCATCGTGCTTTAAGCAGTTCAATTAAGATCTGTCTCAGTATTAATCAACTGATTACTTTTTTAAAATAAATTTTTTAGTATCTTCTTTGTATTAAAAGGTAAAATGGGCCCGTGAAAACTACAGACATAACTTAGCTAGCCCTTATGGGTTGAGGCTAGCTGCAGCTGACCACAATGGTCATATCTATATCTGGGATGCAGTTTCTGGAAAAGTTGGAGCTGATTGCTGTGATGGGACAAAGCCTGTGTCAGACATGGAGTGGGTGGGAGTTCAAGACATTTCGCACGATCTCCTTCTAGCCCTTCATCCCCCATATCACCTGGTTCTTTGGAACACAGAAAATGGGAGCAGGCTTTGGAGGAAGACATATGCAGACCTATTCCAGTCATTTTCCTTTGACCCATTTGATCCTGCCAGGGTGGCGTTTCTTGGACAGGATTTCGTTGTTTTTGTTGATGACTTCTCTCTTACTAAGGCCCCAAATGGGACTGGGAAAAAATTCTTCATTTCAAGTCCCTCAAGTCAAGTGAATGTTTGAATTATATATTCTATTATTAGGATATGCAAATGATGTTGATTAATGGCCTGATTTGTTTTGTCAATGATTAGTATATTATTAAAATAGATAATGTATATAAACTGTTGTTAAAATGATTAAAAGTATTACCCTTATTTATTTGGTAAATATTGTTGAAACTTGAATCAAGTTTGAATACAGGTAACTTCCTCGACAAGCCTCGATCGTTTGAACACCGAGAAGCGACTTTCCAAATCCACGTTAAGAAGGGTTGGAGGAATATTGGTGGGCGAAACTTCGAGGCGACTGACAAACGCAGAGGAAGACGGAGGATTGCCCTCAGCAGCCACCACGCCCTCCTCGATTATGTCTGGGGGACTTGCCGGAAATTCGACCAACCGAGACTCTGCAACATGCCTTCAGCTGGAATTCCACAAGGCAAGAAGACATCATTTGATCTTGCTGTACAGTCGAGAGATTCTCGTGCTTGATTTGGAGATCAATCAGACGGTCGGGATCATTTCAACAGAGAGGACGGGATCGCCATTCATCAAGGTCATTAGCATATGCCAGAGAGATGCTCTTATCTGCCTGCACGAAAATGGAACCCTGGCATTGCGAGCTCAAAAGTGCACAAGTAAAACGGCTACAGAAACCTCCCCTTGCACTCAGTCCTTGTTCGCAGACTACTTTGGGAGTCTTTCTGGTTCTGCTCAGAATAACGAGCTCGTTTATGAGCACTTCTGCCAGTCCGATGCTCTCCGTGTCACCAAACACAGTCGGGTTCTTGCAATGACCGTGTGCCCAGTGTCAGAAAAGAGAGTGACTTTGATTCTTAGCACGGGCAGGATTCTTATTTGGGAAGTCCAAGCATTCTACAAGAAAGCGCTGCCCTCGGCATCCGAGGCACGGACGGGAAAGGCGCCCTTTTCGTCGCTCGCACTCTGCGACCTGATCCTGCCCGTGTCGAACCCCAGAGAGATGGGTGCATTGCAATGTCAGATTACAACGAATCATTTGCAGAATTCGCTGAAGTTCGTGCTCGTCGGTCTGCTGTCCTCTCTGCATCAAGGTTCGCTCGTGATCAGAATGTGTCCTCCACTGACGACCAGGAACTTTGATCGTTACCAACCCCTCCTTGCTGTCGGTTCTTCTGGAGGGATCATCCAGGTGTTCAATCTTTCTGGGGGACAGCTTTTCAAGGAGTCTAGTGTCCATTCTTCTCCTGTAAGAGGAATAGAATGGGTAGGATTGAAGTCATTCCTTTCTTTTGCCTATCAGAATCCTGCGGTCGGCGGGTCTGGATATGTGCGCAACGAATTGATGCTGACTGAACTGGATAGCGGTCGCAGCATCGCCTTGAGGGGGGGAGCCAATGAAGAAGAGCCTCCGATAGAACTGCTCAAGGTTTCCTATCTAAAGCAGTACTTTTGTCTCTCCGTGAGGGACAGGCCGCTCGAAATTTGGGACATCCGAACTCGGACCGTTCTCCGTCAGATGCCAAAAAATTTTCCCATCGTCACTGCGCTGGAGTGGTCTCCCTCACATAACATTAAGAACCTCAAGAAGAAACCCCCCGTGGCCGAAGTCGATGGCAATCACGGCTCCGCCTCAAATCCAACCGACCTTCCTCCCGCAGAAGTGGCATCTCCCATGGGACAATCTCAAGCATCCACTCCTACAACCAATGAGACGGGAATAATGGAACAAGAAGATCTCGTGCCTACGTCCATCAAAGAGCATTTTGTATTTACAGATGCCGGCGGCCTGCTGTATCACTACATTGTCGAAGGGAGTATGATCAAAGAAGGCTCAAAGATACCTCCAGATGCCAGCATGGGATCCATTTCGGGTATAGCATGGAAGTCGGAAACTCTGGTCCTGACCGACTCGGATGGAAACATGAACATCTGGGACCTGAAGGGCAGAATTTCGAGGACCGTTCCGACCGGAAGGGGAGGAATTAAGAAGGTGAAGTTCGCTCCCGGTCGAGGCAACATGAAGCTTCTGCTGCTTTTTGGTGATGGTGTGGAAGTCTGGGATGCTAAAGATACTTTGAGGATTTCTAGCATCAGATGCCCCCGAGATCTTTCCAGCATTTCGGCCGTCGATTGGGCCGCATCCGATCGTCCGGTGCTGGCCTGCGGGGACGGAACGATTCGGATCACCGACTTTGACCTTTCTTACTATTCCTCTACCATGGAAGATAACCAGGTCGATCCTTTCTTCTGTCCTCACGTTCTCATACCGAAAGCAGGGTTTTTGCTTAAGACATTGGTACAGCACCAACCTTGGAAGACTACTTACAGTCTTGATGCTGATGAATTTTCTTCCTCCATGAAAGATTCCATGTCACAATCGGTGGCGGAACAGATGGATCTCATAGATCCAGATCTCAAGAAATACCTTTGCTCTGCACGCTTTGGCACACCAGAAAGGTGTCTACTAGCTGCAAAACTCTTTGGAGATGAATCTGAATTTGTCTTCTGGTCTGTCGCTTTATTCTACATGAAGTTCCTCAAGGAAAAATCGGACGCCGACGTCGGTCCCGGATTTCGTCCTTCGACGAGGCCCTCCCAGGCAGCGTCAGAAGAAGGATCGGGCGATCGGACTCCGGACGACAAATCGGAAGGGAGCGGAAAAATCGAATCGTTCCGCCAAATAGATTACGAACCTCTAGAGACATGTTTCGACATACTCTGCGAGAGGTAAAAATTCATCGCACGAACGTTAATTATTCGGCTTCGATTTTTTAATTCTAGAATTTTTCTGCAGTTCCGTCTTCAAGTCACGAGAATTGAGTCGGGTTCGTTTGCACGAATCAAAGAGGGGAAACGGAGAGCAGGCCAGACGTTGCGCCGACAGCCTGATCCTTCTCGGACAGACGGACCGGGCCGTCCGGCTCCTCTTGGAAACCGAACCCGAATCGCCCTACTACTATGCCGACTCTCTCAAGGCTTGCTTGGCTGCGAGCATCAGGTCGTCGGGTGCTTCGCAGAGCACCATAAAACTGGTGGCGACTAATCTCATCGCGAACGGACAACTGTCCGAGGGCATTCAGCTCCTCTGCATGATCGACAAAGGCTCGGACGCTTGTCGTTACCTTCAGACGTACGGCAAATGGTTCCAGGCCGCCTGGCTGGCCAAGGTCTCTTTGGACGAGAAGGAATGCAACGAGGTTCTCAAGAGGTGGGCGGATCACCTCGCTTCTCCCCAGGCGAGTAGGGGTTCGAGGAATGAGTTAATATGCATGAAATATTGATATGATTTATAAAAATCCATTCAAACTTGTTTGTTCATCAATATTAATCTCAGGTGGACCAAAAAGATAAAGCCATTCTGGTTCTCTTGAGTCTTGGACAGTTTGAAAAGGCATTGGAGCTCATGTATTCTCAACGCTATTTTGACAGGGCGGCCCTGTTCTTAGAGTCCTGCCACGAGTTCGGGTTGAAACTCGACGCTCGGGTTTCGTCGTCGTCTTCCTCGGGATTGCCGACCAACGTCGGGGACGTCGCAGGTTCTGAAGCTCAAAACACCGAATGGACGTCCATGGTCACTTCGACTTATCTCGAGTATGCCAGGAACCTTCATAACCTGGGCTTGACTCCCGCTTGCGAATACTTTTACAAAAAAGCAGGACCAAAAGGAGATGCGGCGGTCGACGGCAGCCAGGCAACGGCTTAGCTCTTCGATCCGAGACGACGAATTGCAATCGGAAATCGATCGCCGAAGAGCAAGACTTGCCGAATCGACGTGCATTTAAGAACGCTCGTTGCGGTCATTCTAAATGTCTTGATCCATTCCATTGATTCTTTTCAACACTTGTTAGGTAGGTTATAGAGACCATTAATAATTGCCAGGATTAATAAAAGTATTGATGGATACAAGGAGCAGAATGCATACAATTTCTCTCCAAAAAGTGCAGACTATGATTTATGTTACAACATTCCGACACCTAAAAAGTGTTCAACGTTTGTTACGACCATCTCGGATGTTCGTTACTTTTTAATTGGTATCTGTTGGTATGATTTTAGACTCGTTTGGCTTTACAATGATGAATATTTTACCTCGATTATTTTTCATTTATTCTGATTTTAAAATTGTTTCAAATATGCATTGAATCTTGTCTTGGTCCATAATAACTTAGTAATAATAATAATAAGTCAGAGACAAATCACAACAACAATTTTAATTTGTATTTTATTTATAAATTGCAATGACTGCAATACCTAACAAAGGAAACTGCTACCTTGCTTGTTGACATTTTCTTGCCATTTGAGCCTTGAACTTTGAAACTTTAGGTCTTGAATTTTCAGGATGAGGTTGAATTTGGAACCCGTCCTCATTTTGATTATCAAAATTTCTTTCGACTACCGAGGCAGAAACGGCAGGTCTTAGGATTTTTGTCGGGTCCTCGGCCGCAGGAATGGAAGGTTCCGCGATCCATCGTTCGGTCGACGTCTTGGGCAGCTAAAGATTGAAGATGAATTTAATTTTAATTAATAATTTTTTTTTAAATGTTGAGAAGTCCAGACCTCCTTTGAATTTGTGGATTTTTTCAAGATGGATTTAGTGTTGTACATCCTTGTATAAATATCTCCGGGGCTTTTTATAGCGTTCGGGTCTGTGCCGTACACACGAGGCTTTAGCAAAACCTACATTATGGAAATACTCCATCACGCAAGGACTATTTTCATTATCGTAAAATCCATAGTATCAAGAAATGCATTAGAAATCAATAATTTTGACAGTGAATTACTCAAGCGATCAATAACTCGAAAAACTCACTGGCAAAGCATCCGAATGTTTGAAATTTAGGATGATGGGTTCAGTAGTGCAGTCTTCATCGGAACCTTCCTCTCCGCAAAGTTCGTCGTCATCGAGTTCGTGATCGGTGTTTGCAACCGCTTCGTCTCCCCACGTAACAGATTTCTTTAAGCTGACTTTCGATGATTTTTCTGCATTTCGAGTCGATTCGACGTCCGTGCAGACCTCGTCGTCGAACGGCGAAGTTCTCGTTTCGATTCGTTCGGCAATCAATTCTTTTTTCAAAACGGTTTCTTCGGGTCCGAAACCGAGTTTGTTCAGGAGGACTTGGAATCCTTCGTCTTCTAGAAAACTTTTGTCTGAACGTCCGAAGCGGAGTTCAGTTCCGTCCGAAGGCAAAGAGTCCTCCGCGTCTTCGTCGTCGTCCGAGGTCGCGTGGGACGAATTCCTAAAACGGGATTCGGGAGGTCGTCGATCCTCGTCTTCGATGTCATCTGTGACTCGATCCTCGTCTTCGATGTCATCTGCGACTCGATCCTCGTCTCCGATGTCGTCTGCGACCCGATCGTCATCTCCGATGTCGTCTGCAAATCTGACGTTCGTGCAATCGATTCCAAGGTCATTCAACAAGGACTTGTAGTCCTCGTGGATCGTTTCGTCTTCAATCTTTGGATCTCCTTTGCTCTCGTTATTAAGCCGTGCCTTGTTTTGTTTATTATTGCCAACATCATCATCATCATCGCCGTCGTCGTCTTCATTGTAGTTGGCAAAGAAGTCATCCAAGTTCATTTTTTCCTTGTTTTGAATTTGTGCCTTTGATCTGCTGTTCATAAAACTTTCTCTGTGTTGTGCTGTTGGAACAAAACTTAACAAGCTTCAAGAAATGTGTATTAATGTGTGCAATTATTATATTTATTAATATGTATATAAGCAGTCATTGCACTCACAAACTAACCTTTGAACTCTGCATATTCCTCCTCTGTGCATTCTTCAGTGATTTCAACAAACTCTTCTCCTTCCTGTTGATGCAAAATCATTGGTTGATCCAATATACGATACAATATACAATACAATAAGCAATACTTCAAATAATATATAACAATAATTACCAGGTAATTATATTTATTTACAATAAATCATAAATATTATCAAGATAATGTTAACAAAACACCTTTTTAAATTTCTCAGTGTAATCAAATCGATCTTCAAAAAGTCTTCTTTGTTCTTTTAATTTTTCCAAATGACCTTCAAGAGCTGCAAAGCAAGTGAATGAATGGAAATCGAATGAAGAATGAATGAATGAATGAATAAAAATGGATTTACCCTTAATTCTCCTTTGGACCACCATTTGTGCATGCATTGTAGTAGTTTCAATGAACCAAGAGTCACCCAAAGCCATGGTAACGTGATTCGTATCAACCAACCTACCTGGCATGTAAGCTACCCTTCCGAGTGGAACCTTCGATCAGTGGAAAGTTGATTGATATCAATCAATAGTTAAAACCATCTTATTCTATATATTGTTATCATGACTTATAAAGCATTGACTATTCTAAATGTTAAAACTTCTGCATTATTAAATTCCAAGCAAATTCAGTTTAGTAATTGAGATCCAGATACAATCCAATTGTAACTTTAAACAAACTTTAATGCCTTTAACCTTAATGCTTAATGATATGAATATATACTATGATTTATATACACCTTAACAAAAAAAGTTATACTATATGGTTTAATATAATATGGTGGAAAAAGGTATGACCATCATTTCCTCGTGTTCTTTCTTTGGCAGATCTTCGAGGCATTTTTTGAGCCCTTCATAATTTTCAATAAGCTTTTTGCTTGAAAAGTAATTCAAATAAGTTATATTATAAAACATTTACATAGTTTTACTTTCTAAAAATTAATTCAGAACTCTTGTGAACGTTGTTGTTAGAACTATCTTTGAAATGGAAAAGGTATGGCATGATATTAGTAAAAATAACAAGCACAAACATTAATTCATTCAGGATTCATGTGCAAAGTCAGTTATGATTATGCTTATTCTTTTAACATAAGATATAATGCTGCCATATGCTAACGCTAACTTACGTTTCAGTTACTACTTGATCAGTTTCTCCTAATGCCTGTATTTCTGCTTCTGATAATCGCGACAAGTCCTTCTTGTTCAAAAGTGTGTAATCGCTCAGCCTCTCCATCTCTAGGTGAATAACACAAAACGACTTTAAATTTCTTAATGGTTTCTAAACTGAAATTCTCCACACGATAAGTGTAGTTTCATTAAATTATAAGTAATAGTGGAGATAATACTGGAGAGAGAAATAAAGACACTGACCTAATTCTAATATTTCGCATGTGGTGTTTGTAAACAAAAGCGAATTTTAAAACGTTTAGCCTTAGTCTGATTATAATTTCATATTAGGGTATATAAGTAACTATTAAAATTAACTTTTAAAAACTTTTAAATAAATAAAGTTCTAAAGCAAATGTATAATTCTAAAAACAAACAATTAATTTACTTTTATATACATAACAAAGTTTAACAAATATATATTGTTTTATTAAGCCTTTTTTGATTATTAAAAAAGTATTTGATTAACTAATCACAATTGTTTAAAAATATTTTTACTTTTATTTAATTTAATTTTTTTTATATTAAAAAAGTTATTTAATATAAAACTATAATAATTATTATAGAGTTGTTTGTTATTTTCATCTAGATCGCAGCAACAAACACGACATCTTCCTTTTCCGACTAGTTGTGTCGAGTGTGGTAGTTCTTTGCCAGTGTCTTTAATTAATCGAATATGGGTCGTATGCACGCACCAGGGTAAGATTCGATTTATTGTTAGGTTATTTTATTTGATTGTTTCGTGAATTTAACGGTATAAATACGATTTGCAGAAAGGGTATCTCCCAGTCATCATTGCCATACAGGAGGACTGTTCCCACTGTTAGTATATTATAGGTCTTGGCAGGATCATTTGGGGGTGCCGAGGGTACATCGGTTCTATTCGGTGTGGCTCGAGGTTACCAATGCTCAAATAAGAAATCTTTGACGTTGGTTAACGATATTTTACGCAGTGGCATATACAACAATTAAAATAATTAATGTATTAATGGCGTTACTAAAACGTTACAGTGGCTCAAGACAAGCAGCGAAGATGTAAAAGAGCAAATTTACAAGTTGGCCAAGAAAGGTTTGACCCCATCGAAGATTGGTGTCATCCTCAGGGATTCCCATGGTGTTGCCCAAACCAGGTTTGTGACCAGCAACAAGATTCTCAGAATCCTGAAGGCCAAGGCCCTTGGACCTGAAATTCCAGAGGATTTGTACTTCCTCATCAAGAAGGCAGTCTCCATCAGAAGGCATCTTGAGAAGAACAGGAAAGATAAGGATGCCAAGTTCAGGCTGATTCTTGTTGAAAGCAGGATCCACAGACTTGCCAGATACTACAAGACCAAGAAGGTTCTCCCACCAACATGGAAATAGTAAGTTGATTTAAAGCAATATTTGTTATTTCTTATTTGATTTCAAAATTGATTATTTTCAATTTTCAGTGAGTCATCCACTGCTTCAACCCTGGTCTCATAAGTTGATGACATTCTGTTGAAATAAACGTTTCAATCAAGCATTTGGATGATTTACATCTGATTTTGTGTTTCTTACGCAACACTGCAGGTCTAGAATGCACTGTTTTTTAGTACGGCACCATGTTAATGGTTGAAGCTAGTGAAATTTTGTGATCATTGTTTGGTAATAGTTAATAGTGGCTCTAAAATTAGGTGATCAGTGATTTATACGGGCACACGTGGGATGCTGTGAGATATATTGATCCATATCATAAGCCAACTGTCAGCAGCTAGAACTTGAAACGATAATTGGTTGGGACTATTTGTCTTGGTTGGAGTTGGAGTCCCTGCTGTGGTATGCGGCTGGTTATATTATTTGAGAAAAAGAGTTTTTAAAAAATCTGTTGCATTCAGGAATGTTGCGAATAAATATTTGACATTCGACGACGTTAATTGATGGGGCGTCATATGCAAGGCGGTCAGGGCGCCTATTAATGAAGTTGCGATCATTTATATGCATCGACCTTTGCACGAAACGCAACAAGAATATTTTGAGTACTTGGCTCTACAAGCTATCTAAACTGGTGATTTAACTGTCGAAGATGATCTGGATGCTCTTTCTCTTTGGTTATGAACTAGTGGCCAGTTTACCTACTGATGTCGCTGAGCAAATAGAAAGGAGTAGAGGTGAGCTTATCCATTGGCTAATAACGAAAGAGGGTTCAATTGTCGAACACAAACATTTTACGTATAAAAAGTAACCCGCTTTAAAAGAACGAAATAAAATAAAAATCAAGCTCGTTTTAATTACTTACATATGGTATTACAGTTAAACATTTGGCAACAATCAGTACCCAAATTAAACTTAAGAAGCGGACATTCAGCAAAGAGCGACTGATTTCACTTTGAAAGCTGAATATAAAAATCTTTAATATTTGCTCATAAGGGCACATTCGTTTTATATCCGTCCGAGTATTTACAATAATTACATTGATAAATTATCATATTATAATAAATAAATACTTGTTCCAGCGGATGTGCAGAATTTAAAGGAGTTCATATTGAGAGGTGGTGGCAAGAACCATTCATATGAAAGACTTTCTTACATCACGGACAAGTTTGGACCGAGGATGTCCGGCTCTAAGAACTTGGAAGATGCTTTGGGTGGGCATTTCCGAGAGTTTTGTATTATTGTTTTGTACTTAATTTTGTACGTTTATTATGATATTTGCAATATTAACATAATTATTATTATTTCTGTTGATTGTTAACCATCGATAGTATTTGTTTCATGAGGAAATTCATTGATTTTAAATATTTGAACAGGCGAAGCAATTATACAGCAACTTTAATAATAATTATTATTTTTATTGATTTATTGCCTTTTCTTTATTTTAGATCACATCGTGAACGTAATGAAGGAAGATGGTTTGCATGTTTATGAAGAGGAAGTCATGGTACGATTGAATATAAACTTTCTGAAGTTAATAATAATTCTAATTGGCCTGTGAACCACAATGTTCAGTACTTCAATAATCATTTATTATTATTATTAAATGAAATTATGAAATGTATTATTAAATGAAATTATATGCAAATATTGCATTAACTGGATTAAATCTTGAACAAACTCTAAAACTGGGTACAAGACAACAGTGAATCAGAATGTGAGAAACAACAATCGTTGTTACGGTTGAGTTATTAATTGTCAACAAAGTTCTTAAGTTTTTTTAAATATTTTCTGCGGTGAATGTTCGAGAGATTAAAAGTAATAACAAACATTTAATACAATAATAATAATTTCAATTACTAGGTACCCAATTGGCAGATGGTTAAAGGAGAAGCCATTTTGATTTCATCCTTCAGAAACAAATCCATGAGAATCGCTCCACTTGGATTTTCCATCAGTGGAAAAGTTAAGGCTGAAGTTGTCGTTGTGAGGAGTTTTGAGGAACTCGAAAGGAGGAAAGATGAGGTTGGGGATGTTCATTTTAAGCGACTTCAATAAGAGTAACTTACTTTTTATCCCGCAGTAAAATAACTTTAATTAATTTTGGAGTCTTATGTAGACATGATTTTTTAATAACAAATCAATGGTTGATAAGTATTATTTCATTTGTCTTTCATAAGGTATCTGGTAAAATTGTGATTTACAATCAACCGTGCCCAGTTTATCGCCAGTGCGTCATCTACAGGAACAAAGGCGCCTCAAAAGCCTCTTCTTTTGGCGCCGTGGCTTCATTGACTCGTAGCGCCACGCAGTACTCCATTTATAGCGTCCATACCGGAAGAATGGTAATGGTATTTGCAATCGATATTTGATACTTTAAATTCAATTATTGCCGAAATCCCCTTCAGAAGAAAAAGTATGTTTTTTTTCAGGAGTGGTGCATGATTGTGAAGTTGCAAATTAATAAAATGTTGAAAAGTGAAAATAACATCTGAAATTATAAATTGTTACATAAATGAATTCAACTGCATTCAATCACTCGTATCAGGAATATGAAGCAAATGTGACAAAAATACCAGCTGCTTGCATCACCACCGAGGATGCCGATTTCATTCAAAGATTTGTCGACAGAGGTCCTGGATGATATTTTTACAAGAAAACTTTGTTATTCAATTTGCGTTATTCGATATATTTTGTTTATTTACAATCTAATCATGGTTATTTGCATAAAATTAAATGAATTCCTAGGCCTATTCTACGGATTTAAATAAAAATAAGTATTATTTAATGTTAGTTTGTATTGAATTCATTATTAGCATTACACAGTACATATTTAATATTTATCCAAACGTTTCCAAATTATTTCCCAGGAATTAAAGTGACAATCCAGTTGGACATCGAAACAAGAGAAAGTGAACGCGTCAAATCGAGGAACGTTGTTGCTGAAATAAAAGGTTTTCAATTCCCAGATCAGGTGGAACATTTCATTAATTGATATTTTATCGAAATACGATTATTATTTCACCCTTTTGTTTCTAAAATACATCCAAAGTATTAAATGATTCCATATGACACTGTAGGTGATAATATTTGGAGGTCACACAGATTCGTGGTACCTCACCGATGGAGCCATGGATGATGGTGGAGGAATGATCATATCGTGGGAGGTATGCTGTTTACTGTTTAATATTAACATTATTACAAACCAATAAATAGACAAATAATATTTACTAAACATTAAACTGTATGTATATTTTATTATAAACTTGGAGACATTAAACTTTGAAGTTTCATATTTCAGGCCATTAGGGTGATCAAACATCTCAATCTTAAACCGAGGAGAACTCTGAGGGCTGTCCTTTGGACCAGCGAGGTATTTGGATATGTTAATGCATTAAATGAAAAAGATGCGAATACATTAAATAATTATTCTATTATCATATTAATTGGATATGTTAATGATTTGATTAACAGAACGTTACTTATTACATTTTCTTTCTTAAATCCCAGGAAAATGGTCTAATTGGAGGAAAGGCCTATTATGATCGGCACAAGGTGATTAGTGGAATGAACAAAATTTCCTTATAATTAGTTTATAAAATTCTCATAAATTAAATAATTTAAAAGTTATATCCAAGGAGGAGTCTGGCAACGTGTCTATGATCATGGAATCAGACCACGGTGTCTTTAAACCGAGAGGGTTACAGTTCACTGGGTCAAACAGGGCACGGGACATTTTGAAGGTTTAATTAATTTGTTTATTTATTTGAAGGTATAATTTATTTATAATGTTACTTTCCCGACAGAGAAAATGATGAACTAGTTTTATGCTTTAGGTTTTGCCAAATATTTGGCGAGTAACTTTTCATTTTTGTCGATGGGGATCCATTTTATCTTTATCTAAGAACTTTTAATTGCGTGAAATTAGAATTAATACTTCCATAGCAAATACTGGAGTCATTTTTGGCCGAAATAAATGCAACCGAAGTGGTTCCAAATGGAGAAAGTTCTGACACGGGCTGGTGGATTGAGGAACGAGGAGTGCCTGGATGTGAATTATATTCATTTAACGAGAGATACTTTGACTTCCATCACACGGAAGGTGAAAAATTATTGATTATTATCGATAATTACGACACACATTTGTTGTATTAGAAAATATGAATGGAAAAATCTACGATTTAAATAATACTACTTTAATTTGTGAAAAGGAGATACCATGTCGGTATTAAATGCTGATCATTTGGACGAAGCGACAGCTCTTTGGGCAGTTGTGGTTTATACAGTTTCCAATATCGATGAAATGCTGGCCAGAGTGGATTCTTCTGGTTGTCATGTTGAAATGCATCCACATTTGGCTTTGTTTGCGTCAATGCTTGCTCTAATATTTTGTGCTTTTAGATAAAATAATTGAGTTCATTTCCTCGTCGATGAATTAAAACTCTGTTGTCTTGAAATTTACTGTCCTCATTTACTGTACGTTCTATAAGAAAATAAGTACTTAATGTAAGCATGCATGGTCATCGAATACCTTGTTTGTGAATGTTTTGGAATTATTTGAAATCTTGAGGTTCAAAATACAAGTTTAAAACATCTACAACGTTGTGAAAATGTGATTGGTTTCTGTGGCCTTTAAGAGATTGTAAATATTTTGCATTTTTTGTACTTTTAGTGCAATATTCCATTTTATTGAAAGCAATAAACACGAGGGCATTAATGTTTGTAGACGGCTTAAAATTTAGTGCGAACGATTTATTTAAACAATTTTTTTAAATCGTCACAAGATGGCAGCAGGTGCATAAAAATTAATAATGACTCTTTGTTAAAGTAATTAACTAATTACTGGATGTTTCAGTAACGATTAGGATTTTATCGCACTTCAATGATAACGATTGTTTGTAACTCTAATAAGATATTCTTCAATAATCTGTAATTGTTTGTAAGAATAACAATACAAGACGTTTAATGCTAACACTGAACTTTTTAAAATCGAAAGTTCAAAAGTTCATCATCGACATTTCAGTGACCTTTGTTCGAAGGCTGTTTGAATATTTAAACCTTTATAAATAGACAGTGGCTCCTTGCAGCTCTGACGACTGCGTAGCTACTTGAAGTGCTACGAAGACGAAATTTGATACTTTTTAAGTAAGAAATTCATTAGTTTTTGATAAAAATTTTAATAAAATTCTTAAGCGGTCCAGTTGAGTTTGTAACATGTTTTCCTTTCTGAATACGCAGGACATCCTGTTTGAGCTATAACAGGCAGTGATGACGATGACGCTGCTGGCGATGAAGGTAAATACAAAAACATTTGCAATGTTTGATCTCACCTTGATGGCAATAGTCGGCAGTTTCATCTGTACAGCTGAAATCGTGGATGGTTTGCCTCCTGATATTATAGAACAGATTGCAAGGAGCAGAGGTGAGATCGATCAATCAAACAATCAATCGATAAATCAATCGACCAATCAACTTGAAAGTGCGCGTACTTCGCGCATGCTACGTTAAGTTGTTTTAAAATCAAAAATTTCAGAAGATAAACATTATTACGATACAAATTCTATTATTGTTATTATAATTATGATGGTACTATTTTATAACATTTATTAAAGTGCAACAAATTATGGCATCTAATAATAATAATAAGCGTCTTTATAATTAACTTTTCCTTTTGCAATAATTGTCCTTTAGGGACCTGAAACAAACCAAGGGAAATAACAAGTATATTTAAATATTATGTGGCAAACATGTTCATTAGTAAAGTAGTTTTTGAACTTATTTTTGTTCGTAATTGAAACAATTTTAAATAATAATAATAATAATTAAAAAATAAAAATAAAATAATAATAGTGGAGATCATGTTCAGGCGATGTGCAGAATTTAAAGGAGTTCATATTGAGAGGTGGTGGCAAGAACCATTCATATGAAAGACTTTCGTACATCACGGATAAGTTTGGACCGAGGATGTCCGGCTCTAAGAACTTGGAAGATGCTTTGGGTGGGCATTTCCGAAAGATTTGTATTAAGTAAAACATTTAAATCCACTAACGTTTTCGTAAAAATATGATTGTTTCAGATTATATCGTGAATGAAATGAAAAAGGATGGATTGGATGTTTATGAGGAAGAAGTTATGGTTGGAATAACACTTAAGCGATAGAAATAAATAAATAAATAGAAAAATCTCCTCTACACTTCATGTGACGATCAAAAATTATTTTGTATTACAATTAATTAATATTAATTTAAGATTGCATGCATTTATACCAGAATTGTTTAAATGATATGAAATACTATTCAGGTACCCAATTGGCAGATGGTTAAAGGAGAAGCCATTTTGATTTCATCCTTCAGAAACAAATCCATGAGAATCGCTCCACTTGGATTTTCCATCAGTGGAAAAGTTGAGGCTGAAGTTGTCGTTGTGAGGAGTTTTGAGGAACTCGAAAGGAGGAAAGATGAGGTTGGGGAATAACTTTTTTTAAACCACCCTGAATCGAAAGGATACCATAATTATTATATAACATAAATACATAATTGATTACAAATTATAACTCCTACGTATTGTTGCATATTAAAAACAAATCAGGTCCCTAACAAGATAGTGGTGTTCAACCAACCATGTCCGAACTATTTCACGTGTGTCATCTACAGAACCAAGGGTGCCTCAAAAGCCTCTTCTTTTGGCGCCTTGGCTTCATTGACTCGTAGCGCCACGCAGTACTCTATTTACAGCGTACATACCGGAATGATGGTTGGTTTAATGAAAAAATAACAAGAAAACATCGTATTGGCATTTAATATTCTGAACAAGTTGTTTAGAACGAAATAGTACAATGACGTGAAATCATTAAAATGTATTATGTTAAAATGAATTCATATACTAACTCACATATCGTTTTTATCTCAGGAATATGAAGCAAATGTGACAAAAATACCAGCTGCTTGCATCACCACCGAGGATGCCGATTTCATTCAAAGATTTGTCGACAGAGGTCCTGGATGATATTTTTACAAGAAAACTTTGTTATTCAATTTGCGTTATTCGATAATTTTGTTTATTTATAATCTAATCATGGTTATTTGCATAAAATTAAATGAATTCCTATTCTATGGATTTAAATAAAAACAATTATTATTTAATGTTTTATTAGCATTACACAGCACATATTTAATATTTATCCAAACGTTTCCGAATTATTTCACAGGAATTAAATTGACAATCCAGTTGGACATCGAAACAAGAGAAAGTGAACGCGTCAAATCGAGGAACGTTGTTGCTGAAATAAAAGGTTTTCAATTCCCAGATCAGGTGGAACATTTCATTAACTGATATTTTATCGAAATACGATTATTATTTCACCCTTTTGTTTCTAAAATTCATCCAAAGTATTAAATGATTCCATATGACACTGTAGGTGATAATATTTGGAGGTCACACAGATTCGTGGTACCTCACCGATGGAGCCATGGATGATGGTGGAGGAATGATCATATCGTGGGAGGTATGCTGTTTACTGTTTAATATTAACATTATTACAAACCAATAAATAGACAAATAATATTTACTAAACATTAAACTGTATGTATATTTTATTATAAACTTGGAGACATTAAACTTTGAAGTTTCATATTTCAGGCCATAAGGGTGATCAAACATCTCAATCTTAAACCGAGGAGAACTCTGAGGGCTGTCCTTTGGACCAGCGAGGTACTTGGATATGTTAATGCATTAATTAAGTGTAAGATTATGTTATTATTATTATTATTTGTTATTATATTAATTAATAAATTAATTGCAGGAAAATGGCCTAATTGGAGGAAAAGCTTATTATGATCGGCACAAGGTGAGTATGAGGATCACCTTTCTTAATATTTATCAAACTATTACGAGAATGATAATAACATAGTACCATTGACAATACAACATAGTGGTTGATGACGTAATTTTTAGGAGGAGTCTGGCAAGGTGTCTTTGATTATGGAATCAGACCACGGTGTCTTTAAACCGAGAGGGTTACAGTTCACGGGGTCAAACAGGGCACGTGACATTTTGAAGGTCAGACTAATTTTTTAGATTTTTATATCGTCATTAACTTATTGGCACAGGGTGACCTTTTTTAAATATCCATCAAAACATATTTGGAGTCAAATAATGCTTGTATTTTATTATCAAACTGGTTACTTGTTGAAAAATATTAGTGCTAAACTTTCTACATCATATATATCATAGCAAGATATATCATATCATATATCATATCATAATTACCATTTCATATCAAGAGAATTTGTTTAGCTACAACAACTTGCAACCTAATCTCATAGTGGCACGTTTTAAGCATCTTCGACAGTTGGAAATAATGATTCTAAATAATTATTACAGCATATTAATATTAATTAATATTTCCATAGCAAATACTGGAGTCATTTTTGGCCGAAATAAATGCAACCGAAGTGGTTCCAAATGGAGAAAGTTCTGACACGGGCTGGTGGATTGTGGAACGAGGAGTGCCTGGATGTGAATTATATTCATTTAACGAGAGATACTTTGACTTCCATCACACGGAAGGTGAGAAATTATTGATTATTATCGATAATTACGACACACATTTGTTGTATTAGAAAATATGAATGGAAAAATCTACGATTTAAATAATACAACTTTAATTTGTGAAAAGGAGATACCATGTCGGTATTAAATGCTGATCATTTGGACGAAGCGACAGCTCTTTGGGCAGTTGTGGTTTATACAGTTTCCAATATCGATGAAATGCTGGCCAGAGTGGATTCTTCTGCTATTGGTTATCGAAATCACTTTGAAATACTTCATTATTTTACCACGTTTGTAAATTTATGGCTTGTTTTGACTTGCCTTGTAGGTGAATGAAGTTCAGCTAGCTGCAAAAATCAATTGCTGGTCTTCAAACGTGTCAGAAAAAAATTAATTTGTTTTTTTTCGTAGTCATTCAAACATTAAAAACAATTTTGCAAATAAAGTTAAAGTCAATAACACGTAAATACTATTGAGATCTGCTAGTCTCACAGTCTGTTTTTTTATTTGGAAAAATGAACTTGCTATGAACTAAATTTAGTTAGGGTTTATAAAGAGGAAAAGAATTGGTGATGAGAACATTGATAATGGTGATGACCTTGCACTGCATGGATTGTTCTGAAATCAAATATTTTTGTTTGAAAATAACTCTAGGGCAGAAAAAATTGGTAACATAAAAGCACTATTAAAATTTGCAAAAATTAATGGTATCGCGAAGATTTTGTGAAAATCTATTCTGGGATTCGTTTAAAAGTTGTCCCAAACTTTATTATTTCATAAATAATGTGTTATGTTTAGTTTAGAAACGAACGAACGGAGGTACTTTTTTATTTACAATTGGACTTTGAAATTTATTGGTGATTAAATTAAAATTATTTAAAAAGTTACATTTTATAATAATGACCTTTGCCTACGGATCTGGTATCATAGCAACGGCGGGCTTCTCCAAGTGCACCAGGCCCTTACCATTAGTCTTACCATGTTGGCTTTGCACTAGCCTTTTATTGATCTTGAACAAATCAGGAAGTAAGTCTTTCGAGAACGAAGAAATGTCATTCGTGAGTTTAGAAATGTCAGAAGAAGTTGAAATGAGGAGGGGTGTTGAAATCAATTTGGACACCACTCTCGCCTTGATTAAACCAGATGCATTTAGTAGAGTCATAGAGATCGAAGATGCCATTCTTAGAGCTGGGTTTGTGGTTCTACAGGTTGGTGTGACATTGGTTATTACACTAACTAAGGAAAGGAAATGTAAAGATATTTGAATTGCATTAAGCAATGTTGAATTTAGAATGAAGGTTTCAATTTTAACCATAAATCAGAAGAGAAGACTGAAACTCAGTCCTGAGAAAGCCTCAGAGTTTTATGAAGAGCATCTAGGCAAACCGTTCTTTTCCAGCCTCATTTCCTTTATGAGCAGTGGTCCGATCATGGCCCTTATACTTACGAAGAAAGATGCTGTCAAGGAATGGAGGAATCTGATCGGACCCACGAATGCCGAGAAGGCTCGTGAGGTTCGACCGGATTGGTTCGTGATGTTTTAAAGCAATCGATTGCTGGGTGTTTATCAATAAGCAATTGTTTTAATGAATGTGATTCAGTTACTGACCAATTTTCATAACATCGTCTTTGTACAAAATGTTGCAGCTTGCGAGCCAAGTTTGGAACCGACGGACAAAGGAATGCCTTGCACGGGAGTGACAGCGGCTCGAGTGCCCTCAGAGAAATCAGGTTCTTTTTCCCCAATGGTCAGTTTGATCAAAATTCCTACCTATTGCGCTTAATTTTTGAGATAATTGATCGAATTTACCACCGAAACGTGAATGCACGGTTGCCATGGCACCGTTATCAACCACTCACTTTTCGTTATTCTGAGGATGAATCACTTAGGTTTTAAGTAATTATTTAAAGTAAAATCGTTCACTTAACTTAATGATTAACCATGATTTCATTTTCTTTGATTTTATTGAAGCTGTACTGGAGGCACATCCTCTCCACAAAATGGAGGAATATTTGGATGGAGTCGTACGTTCGACGTTGGTCAAAGGCCTCGCTGCACTTTGTCATAACAAGCCACTAAACCCAGTGGTTTGTATTCAACAATATTACAATTGAAATCCAATTGAAATTATCATAATAATTATAATTTTAATTATTCGACAAGGTCTGGCTGGCTGATTGGCTGGCTAACAACAACCCTAACAAGCCAAGAATAGAAGAGGTAGAGTTCTGAGTCCATGAATTATTGATTGCCCATCATTTGATTGATTGACAACAACAACAACAACATATCACCAGCAACAGCATCTGGTTCATCATTATCCCAATCAAATTTTAAACGGTGACATTCCTAATTTTCTTATAAAAATTCCAAATTTTGAATGCATTAATTGCAAACAATTGAGGGAAATGGAAAATCAAAATGGAAAGTAATAGTACGGAACGATTTTGCATCTGACGGATAGATGGCCAACCTTTCGGCAAATGACCTTTAAACTCGTACGGTAATTTGGCCTCCCTCTGTTTAAAATAAAATTCCCTGACATGATCGCAATAAAATTAAAGCATAATTAATTTTTTGAATAAAAATGAGTACACGAGGCAATGCATCACCAACAAATCCATAAATAACAGGATCGTTACCAAATTTCAAGTGGAGAGTATGTGCTTATAATTTGTACAGCCTTCTATAAAACAACCAAGGCATCAAAATAAAACGTGACTCGTGAAAAACAAAATCATTGGCAAAGTTCGACGTGTTTGAGGAAAGCATCCTCCGAACTGAACCCGGAAAGTTCGCAGAAAGTGCACTTCCAGACCTCTTTGCGGGTAGGGAAGTTGACGACGCTGCTCCCCCCAGAAGAATCCCCGTTCGGGAGTGCCGCCCGAACCCGGTCGTCTGCCGGGAGGGAATCGAGGGCCGTGCGGTCGGAGGGCGAAGGAATGGATTCGATTTGATTTTGGTTTTGATCCAACGAGGTGCTCATTTTTCGGAGTTCGTCCACACAATTTGCTAAAATCCCGCCAAAAGCCATCTGTATGGTAAAGCAAAATGCAATTGATTTTCGCCTTTATCATAAAATCATTATCATAATTCCTCATGGCATTATCACAAAATCGTTATCATAATTCCTCACGGCATTATCACTGGCTTCTTTTAATTTACCCTTGAGCTGCTTATTCTCTGACTCTAATGCCATCTGAAAACAATTTTCACACGATTTTGATATCTTCAATGTTTGGTATGTCCAGCAAAAAGTTTAAAGAGTTAATAATTTATAATTATCAATAATTATGCAGTACAACATAATTGATGATAATGTACAATTATCAATAATTATGAAGTACAATGCCATTGATGATGGCCCACCAACACTTCTTTTCTTGATGTCTTCTGAGATTTCAGTGAGTTCATCAAACTTTCTTCTGAAGACATTGGAAGACATTCTAAAGGAACAACTGAAGGCTTAAGATTGAATAAATGAGATAATGCCATTGTGATAATAAAATAAAATATAATACAATATAATATATATAATACAATGTAGCAAAATATCGATAATGGAGCGTCACCGACACGAGTATCCCGAGATGGTCCCTCTGGGAATGGATTTCCGACTGCAATCTGTTTGACCTGATAATTGAACTATTTATTAAATTTCTTTATTATGTCATTTATGGCCAATGGTTAGCACTATGATGGTATTATGGTGACAACAGGGAAGCATGTTCGTGACTGTTATCGATGGAACGCAGGAATTTAATCCACTCACTCATCTTGTGCTTTTCCTAAGTTTTGCTTCAATTGGATATTCTGTGATGAAACATTTTTAGTAAACATTTTCTTTGACCCACATGTTCCACATTCAATCCTGATCAAAGCTTTTATAAAACAAAGTTATAGCAAATAAAATTTACTTTTCACCTCTTTTTGGAGATCTTCATTTTGTTTTTTAATAATTAATGCTTCCTTGATTTGGTTGCTGAAATCATTCCTCTCTTTCATGAGATCTTCGACGGTCCTCATCAGTTGAGCGATGGTGGCTGCACAGAATAGTTTTGATGTTTGAAGGAGCAATGAGTTCATTGGACATTGACAAATAATTAGTGAATGGCAAATAAATATTTATGGCTGAGTTGTAATATCAGCATTGGAATGTCTGCACACATGTGCCTGTATTTGGCAAACTTACAATAATAATCCTGCCACTCTCATCCACTAAGATGAATATTCAAGGACATTTTTTTTTGAATGTTAAGATGAAAGTTTAGTACTTAATATAATGTAAGCATAACCACATAATGTTAACAATAAAGTTAAAAAAATTATTGAACAATTTCTTAGTCTAAAATGCAGTTCAAAACTAAATAAAACTCATCAAACTTTTCAGCAAAACTACTTCAGATGTCGATGATTCCATGATATTCAATAATCTAACGCTCGCTTTCTAGAGAAAAGATAAATATAAAATAAGAGTATTTCGTTTAACTTTGTAACTGAGCTTTACCCACCTAATGATCCAACCCAAAAATCTAGCTCCATCGATATTGGTATTTCCTCAATAAACATTTAGATATTTATAGAACATTAAGTTATGGTTATGACCTAAACGAGAGTTGTCATAGTTAACTAAAAATAAATGAACTGACAATGTTTAGCATTTAAACCAACGTGAAATACAAGTACTTTTGCGGTCATAAGTTACGAATATGTAACAAGTTCCTGCTATAGAAAAGACCTACTGTTAAAGCTTGATATTAATATCAAATTCTTTAAAGAACAAATTGTTATATGAGCGCATAAAATAACTGACTTGCTTCTCTGTTATTATAAATTAGCAATGAGTTGTCTAATAAAAATCATAATGGACAGAGTGGTCACTTGATTTCTGCAATTAATTGATAATAATTTGGTGCCGTACGAAGTCCTTACTTACCATTTCACACCCCCCCCCCATATGAAATGTTTCCTACTAGGAGCGGTTTCCCCGCTCTTTAATGACCCGCTTTTAGAGGCCATGCGATACTTTTTTGAACCTCCTAATCGTGGTTCGGTTATTTCAAATCAGCTAAATGGTAATGGCAAGTCCGCTAACGGCAAAAGTTGAGGTACTGATAAAGGAACAATGGTCTCCGGCTATTTTACAGTTGGAGGCGGATAGTCTCACCCTTTCCTTGGACGATCATTGTTTTGGGACTGATCCTACTGTCGCGGGGTCTGCTGTGCCCATCGACACGTGGAGTAGGGACATTGGTGAGCCCCATCCTCCTCCTGAACTCACGGGTAGAAAACGTTTAGTACGTCTCCAAAAAGAAGATGCCAATGGCCTTGGTATTAGCATCAAAGGAGGGAGGGAAAACAAGATGCCAATTCTGATTTCTAAGATTTTTAAAGAAATGGCAGCAGATCGAACCAAACAGCTGTATGTCGGAGATGCCATTCTGTCTGTCAACGGAGAGGATCTGAGAGATGCTAGTCACGATGATGCAGTCAGAGCACTTAAGAAGGCAGGGAAAATAGTGGATCTTGAAGGTACTTCTTTTTGTTTTTTTTATGTGCTTTAGATATTTTACTAACATCTATGAACTGACAAATAGTACTGTTTTCCTTCTAGTAAATGTCTTAACAAGTTGTAGTTTTACAATTTTTGTTTTTTATATTTTGCAGTCAAATTTCTTTGGGAAGTGATCCCATATTTCAGAAAGTCTTCAGCCCTTGGTGAAATTGGATGGGGCAGTTTGAAATCTACTTCCTCTAAATGCTCGGTTACCATTGGAAAAGCCACGACTGACATTTCAAAAGTCATTCCACTCAAAATGTGCTTCTCTAAGAGAAGTTCTCTCTCCGTGCTAATTGTCGAGTTGCGCTCTCCCGATCTCAAGTCTTCTCTTATCCTTCGATTTGCAGACGAGCCGACCAGTCTGGATTGGTTCCACGCGATCCACAACTGCATCGAGGCGACCAATCGAGATGCCGTACTCGAGGCGAACAAAATTCTTCGTTCGAGTTCGTCGAGTCCGCCAGGAGACATGGTGCAAATCAGACACCTGGGGTGGTTGACGGAGCAGGTTGCAAATTTTAAGTTCTTCTGAGCCATCCTAAAATAAAAATATTATTACGAGTTATTTTTTGGTTTCTATTTGAAATGCTAATTAATGTTAAAGGTTGGACTCAATCCTCTGCTGCCATCATCTTGGAGACCAGTATTCATAGCAATAACTGAAAAAGACATCTTATTCTATGAGATGGCACCTTACAGCCAAGAGGAATGGTCTAATCCTTTCCTTAGTTATTCCATTCTGGCAACAAGGTTTTCTTGTATGCTTAAAAAATAAATAAAATAAATAAATGAAACACTGGTTGGCTGCAACAGCTTTCAACATTTCTTAGGTTGGTGCACATCAACAACAACTGCTTCCAACAACTGCAGAAGCAACAACAACAGACTGCACAACAACAACAGCAACAACAGCTCAACATGGCAGAGTGTTTCTTCTTCGGCCTGAGGTCGGGCACGAGGCTCGGCATCGAGGAGCACGTTTTGAAGGTCGAAACGCACGGCGACCTTTCCAACTGGACGTTGGTTCTCATCCAAGGAACGAATTCTGCCGTGGAACTCGTCAGGGAGCTCAGTACGGGTGCGAAGTTCAAAGTTCACCTTAAAATCGATGAAATGTTTGAGATTCTTTGTTGAAATTCAATTAGTTAACTCAAAACATTGAGGAGAAAAAATATTAAATTATTATTTGTTTATTAAATTATTATTTATTTAATTATAATTTATATATTTATAAATTTTATTTTATTAACCGTGATCGATCGTTGCACGGCGATGAATTTAAAATCCTCAGCCGTGACTTGGAACGGTTTGAGCTGTCGGTTGGTCCTCCACTACGACAACGGTTTCACTCTCTTCGGCACGGCACCTCCCCAAACTTCGAATCAAAACCAGGATTTCCCTCAGAAATCTTCGGTCTTCCTGTGGCACTACTCCTTCGAGCAACTACAGTCTTCGGCGGACGACGGAATCAGGATGCTGCTCCTCAACTTTTCGGACGACCGAGGAGTGGTAAGATCGTAACTTATTAATTATCGATCGATAACTTCGTTATCGTAGGATGGTACGTGATGGCAATCTACAATCGTAAATTAGTCATCGTTAGCGAACGGATCGTCGTATTATTTTATCGGTCGTCGAATCGTCACCACGCAGAGATTAATATTCCCTTCAGGAACTTGACCTGGACATCAATCCCAAGCCCCTCGTGTTCATCCTGCACAGCTTTCTCGCGGCAAAGATCTCTCGACTCGGTCTCGCTTCTCGATGAAGTCGCGTGCGTTTCGACGTTTGCGTTTAAAACGATCGAAACAAAACAAATCGTATTCGAAGATGGCGACGAGGAGGAGGAAGCGTCCGTCGTTAAACCTCGGAAACGGTCGACCGTCGGTCGTCCGTTTTAGTTTCTGAAGATTTTAGAAGTTAGGATGTGGACACTTTCTTGTTCTCTTTATCAGCTGTTAACTTGTTTTTTTATATTTTATAAATATTATGTTAATATTTATTTCTTAATTTTTCATTGGCTAACATTTCAAGAAACTTTCCAGGTTTTATAATCTTATTGCATGGTTTCTGATGAAGTTGATTAAAGTTTCAAAGAGATATTAAAGCAAAATAAATTCAAGTTCATCTCGTATTCTTGGGGTTATTGTTAAAATATTATTGTTAAAATGTTATTGTTAAAATGTTATTGTTAGAACAAATTGTAATTCATCTCCTATTTTTAAATCATTCCAAAAATATTGTTGCTAAGTTTAACATCGTTGTTTGTTGTTGTTGTTGCTAATTTTTTACTTCTTGTGGTTTTTGACTTCAATTTGCTTCTGAAATAATGTTAAAAGAATTTTTATTGATTTTCTAAAGTTTTTCTAATTTCCTTTTAATTCATTTTTAATTCATTTTTAATTCATTTTTAGTTAATTTTTAATTAATTGTTGCTTATTAATCAAAAGTTGTTCGAAGGAGTCCATAAAATTAACTATGGTTCGTTTCACGTGGATTCTTTGCTCACATTTGTTTATGTTTAACGTTGTTGTTGTTGTTGTTGTTGTTGTTCTGCACAGGGGATGCTTTGATTTTGTGACTATGTGTATGTGTGTGTGTGTGTGTTTTATATCACGAATAAACCTATTTGATGTTTCTATTTACTTATTTTTGCGAATAATAATAGAAATGTTTTTGGATTTTGTAAATAGTTTTTTTGGAAGATAATGAATTAATAACATTAACTGCAGTTCTACTTTTGATTCCAGGTCTCAAGGGGTGTGATGTGATTGTGATGTGATTGTGAGACAAACGTGGAAAGCAAGCTTTTGATTAACTAGTAAGGAGTAAGGAGTTTCTTATTTCACTTTCTTGCATCTGAAGTTCGACTCAAGCAAGCATGTCAAACAACTGTTGCCAAAAAGAGGAGAAATGCGAATGAATTGTGATCCGTCCGTGGAATGAATTTTGATCAATTCGTGGAAAATAACAAAGCAGCAGAACAAGTCACACGAAACTTGTGTTGAAGCATCAATTAATTGCTTTAAGATTAATTTTAACGCACGAAAAGTTTCAGGAATGAAGTTGTACGAATAAATCGTATAAATCTTAATTTATAATCTTTTTTAAATCTCATTCATAACCTACGAGTTATTGACGCCTATCGGGAGTCTTTCTTTTTTTCTATAATTGTAATTTGCGAAAAAAGATTGAAAATGGTTGATAAAATCTGGCCACGTACAGCACTCGCTATACTTGAAAGGTTCCCTTTATAAGTTCTGCTCCATGCACCGCTCTCAACTCCCGCTTGAAGGTTTTGAAGAGACACGTTCAGCATAGAATTATTCCACTTATTTAAATTATGTTTTAAGCCGTTTGTGTCTGTGAAATTCACTTTTATTCGTCTTAGAAAAATGTCTGACGGGAGGAACTTACTGATTTTACTGATGCTGTGGCTGAGTTCCACGAAATGCCTCGTTAGGGCCAGTTTGAGCAATGCCTGTTACGATGACACGGGACCGGTGGCTTGTTTCCCGCCATTCGTCAATCCGGCCTTCAATCGTCTGTTCACGGTTAGCAACACGTGCGGAGAAAAGGCAAGGGAACACTTTTGTCTCCAAATGGTCATCAGCGGAGAGGAAAAATGGTGCGACGATTGCGATGCCAGCGACGAGTCGAAAGCACATCCAGCCAAATACCTGACGGATCACAACACCCCTCAGAACCTCACCTGGTGGCAGTCGTCTACCATGTTGGCCGAAGACATTCAGTACCCGAACAGCATCAATTTGACCCTCGGACTCGGCAAGCTTTCTTTTTTCTCCTACTTGTTGAAATTATGTTGCAAGTAACGAAGTAATTAAATTATAATAAATAATAATAGTTAATTTATATAGCGCCATATGCATAGCGTCGGAGGCGCTTTGAATTATAATTACGATTCAGCGGTGAATTTCGTTATGTCCATACTGGTATTATTGGGCCAATTTGGCAAATTAAGTTCGCGTCGAGACCGTTGTTTTGCAGTTGCGCTGCAGTTTGTGTTACCAACAACACCACCAACAACACCACCAACAACAGCAGCACCACCAACAACGATAACGACAACAACAACAACAACTAACCAATTAGTCTTTTCATCTTGGATTTTTTTTTGTAATCTTTGATGTGATATTTTGGTTTTCACGTGCTTTTTTAAAATGAATCTTAAGAAATTATTTAATCTATTTAAACATTCGTTAGATAAAACACTTTCAAATTGTTATATAATATATGTAAATGAAACTCAGTCACTACAATTCACTAATGCATTCATAAATTAATTAATTAATTAATTCATTCATTCATTCATGTGGATGATACACAACGTGTATTACACAAGTGTACAACGTTGTACGTAAACGACGTACGTAAGTAATTCTTCAATCCTCAGTTGAAAACGTCGTGAGAAAACAAGGGCTTCGAGTTCTGCATCCAATTAAAATATCTCTTGGAATCGTCTTCTTCACTCTTCTTCACTTCTTCGCTGCTTCTTCACTTCTTCACTCTTCTTCACTTCTTCACTCTTCTTCATTCCTTCACTGTTTCTTCACTCTTTCACTGCTTCTTCACTCCTTCACTGCTTCTTCACTCCTTCACTGCTTCTTCACTCCTTCACTGCTTCTTCACTCATTCACTGCTTCTTCACTCATTCACTGCTTCTTCACTCATTCACTGCTTCTTCACTCCTTCACTGCTTCTTCACTCATTCACTGCTTCTTCTTCACTCCTTCACTGCTTCTTCACTCCTTCACTGCTTCTTCTTCACTCCTTCACTGCTTCTTCTTCAATCATTCACTCCTTCTCATTCCAAACCTCTCCTCCATGTTTTCCATTTCGCAATCCTTTCCATCTTCCGTGTGTTTGTGCTTCATTTTCTTCCCTAAATGAACCCCTTGAACTGTTGAATCACTGTTGATGACGACGACGACGACGAAGATGGTGACGTCACGGTTGAAGTTCAAAGCCAATTGTTTGAGGTTCTTTGTGGCTGAAACGATGGAGTAGGTGAACTGATTGCCTGAAATAAAAACTACTATCCAAGAATTCAATGTTATCTTGACGGCGACGCTGATAATGATGTGATGATGATGATGATAGGATGGTGATAATGATGGTGATGATTATGATGATGACGGTGATGATAATGATGATGATGTGAGCAATATAACAACTTCAACAGCAAACAATGCTACCCTCCATGATGTCCAAGTCACGTGATAAAACGAGTACCAAGACTTTACATTTCAGCAGACGCCCTTTTCAATTCTTTCATCTGTCATTGGAGGAGATGATGATGATGACGACGACGATGATGGTGGTGATAGTGATGGTCGTAATGTTGATGATGATAACTGCGGCTGTCGCTTATGAAATCCATGGTTGTTGTGATAATGCCAATGTGATGATGATGATCATAATCAGCTTCATCCTCATCGTCGTCGTCATCATCCTCTGGCGATGTACAAAGTGAGTTTTTCCTTCTGACTCACGTTCTCACACTAATTACCTCCCCTCACCAATTCTTTCACTCTCTCTTCCATAAATGGTGATCATGCTGATATCCATAACAACAGTGGGTTAGGATTAGGGTATTGATAATGATGATGACGACGACGACGACGACGATGATGATGATGACTCATGCTCATTGGTTTTCCAGAGTTGGCTCCTTGACCTAAATCTGGCAAGACCTTGAAAAGTCATGAATTGGATGACGACGACGATGATGGTGACGGTGATGATGATGATGACGTTGAAGTCGTAATTTACACTAACTAGCTGGGAATCGAACCCGGGGACCTCGCGAAAGAAAAAGTTGAAAAATTAAAAAAAATTAATTCAAGTACAAATTGTTACTTGCTGGGAGGGATATTTTATTGTTTACATCCTTAGATTCTCAAGCATGGCGATGATGATGATGATGACAACGACGGTGATGATGGTGATAATAATATAATATGATATGATATGATACGATACGATACGATATTATAATGATATATGATATGATATGAGTGCTAGGCAACCAAGATGGCGTCCTTACTACAAGAACAGTAATTGTTTTAAAATTATACCATCACTTAACTTTTTAATATAATTAAATTGTTAATATAATTAAATAATATTTATTCCTTTTTGATTTTAAAAATGATTTATTTGAAAAAAAATTTAAAGTTGAGTTTTTAATGTTTTTAAAAGAAAGAATAAATTGGAATATAAACATGTCAAGCATAAATTTGTAACTTGTTGTTAAAGTATTTGTTTGTAATTTGTTGTTAAATTATTTTAAAATTATTTGTTTATTAATTTATTTTAAAATTATTTGTTTATTAATTTATTTTAAACTTAAAATTTATTAAATTCCATCAAAAGATTTGATTTCAATTCATTACAAAATATCAAACAACAACAACTTTCCACAAGTAAATAGCTTTTAAACAAATTATTAAATAACATTTTTATTTGGTTTATTAATTTAATAATTAATTAATAAATAATAATAATTATTTAATAATAATAATAATAATATAAATTGGATCCATGAAGGGCTAGGCTTGAATTAAAAAAATACTTTAGAATTAATGCAATTAAATTGAAAATAAAAATATTATTTATTAATGCCTCGTGCTTTGTCCTCCAACGAGAATTTGAATTTTAAAGAATTTCTTTAAAAATGTCTATTATTTGGAAAGTTATTTTTGGAATTTAAAACCATTTATACCCAATAAAACCATTTATGCCCGATTTAAGTATAATTTGTCTTCGAAAATGATGAGAAAGAATGTTTAAAAGTGAATATAAAAAATAATTATTAGAAATTCATTATTCATGTATTCGTTATTATTCGTTATTATTTACAAACTATTTATAAGCAGCTGAAAAAGGGTCATGTAGTGCATTTTACCACAACAATGGCATTAATTTTGGTGATGATTTACTTCTAAAAATAAACATAACATTATTATGACTGAAATTTATTAATGAAATAATAATAATAATAATAACAATAATAATAATAATAATAATAATAATAAAAACAACAGACACTTAGTTGAACCAAGCCATTATGACAACAATTGCTTATAATATCTGATTGCAGGCAAAACATTCGAAATAACTTACATCAGACTCAAGTTCAGATCCAGTAGACCCGAAAGTTTTGCAATTTACAAGAAAGTCAAGGAAGACCAAGAATGGCTTCCGTTCCAGTACTACAGCTCCACCTGCGAGGGAACGTACGGAATAACCCCGAGTCACCCCGCGACGGACGACGAAGCCACCTGCAGGGACGACTTCAGCGACATCAGTCCCTTGACGGACGGGACGGTCGCCTTCTCGTCTCTGGAGAACAGGCCCAGTGCCTACCATTACAAGGACAGTCCCGTGCTCCACGTGAGTCGACGATGATGATGACGATGTGGTGATGATGTGAATGATGATGATGATGATGATGACAGTGATATGATAATGATAAAGTCTGATTGATTGATAGATGGGCTGGTGAATGAATGTATGCAGTAGACGGCATTGAAGGAATGTTAGAATAAATGACATATGAACTCTTTCTAGGAATGGGTGACAGCCAAGTACATTATGATCTCATTGGATAGACTGAATACATTCAGGGATGAAGTCTTTGGTGATCCATTATCACTCAGCTCCTATTTCTATGCCATCTCTGACATCTCCATGGGAGGAAGGTTGGAAGGGTGGATGGATAAGTGAATGGGTGGATTGAAGAATGGATGGATGGATGGATGGATGATTTAATGCCTTTTTATGTGCCTGTGATTGAAGGTGCTCCTGTGACTAACAACTGCCAACCTTTGTTTTGTTTTGTTGTTCTTTGGTAATGGATGGGTTGGTGTTAGATGCTCACACCTCGATAGGTTGTCTTGAGGCATTGTGGATGGGATTGATTGATTGATTGATTGATTGATTGAGTTGATGAGTGATTGATCGATCGATTGATTGAGTTGATGAGTGATTGATCGATCGATTGATTGAGTTGATGGGCGGGTTGATGAAGGTTGATGAAGTTTTCCACTCCAAACAACAACAAAAACAAAAAAAACCCAGCTTTTAAACTTCACAGAGTAATCTGTTGAACATTTGTCTTTCCTTATGAGTCACCGTGGTGATGATAATGATCAAGAAGTACTCGCCTGTGATGATGATGATGATGATGATGATGATGATGATGATGTTAACGTTGGTTAAACGCTAAGCTTATCCATCACCTAACAAATCCGTACAACATTAATTCATCCTCCTGCTCCTCCTCTTCTTCATCATCATCATCATCATCATCATCATCGTAGTCGTCATCATCGTCATGCAGGTGCAAGTGCAATGGTCACGCCAAAGAGTGCATAATCAGCGGTGATGAACTCCAATGCGTCTGTCAACACAACACCGGTGGCGTTGATTGCGACCGTTGCCTTCCTTTCTTTAACGACCAACCGTGGAGGAGGAGTTTCGTCGGCCAATCTTTTGAGTGCAAGCGTGAGTTTAATTATTATTAATCAATTTTTAATGGTAATAATAATAATAATAATAATAATAATAATAATAATAATGTTAGGTAATTATTACTAGTGTCATGATGTCATTATCAATCTTAATCGTAGTAATCACCATCACCACCACCACCATCATCATCATCATCACCATCATCATCATCGTCGTCGTCGTCATCCAACTCAGCTTGCAACTGCAACGGCCTGTCTGAGACTTGCGAGTTCGACCCCGACCTCTACCAAAGGTCAGGTCACGGAGGCAGGTGCACCAATTGCAGGGAAAATGCAGGAGGACCGCATTGCAACGAATGCAAGGAAGGGTACTTCATGGATTCCAGGACCAACAGGTGCACAAACTGCCACTGCCACCTTCTGGGTTAGACTTTGGTGCAAGGGATTAATTTATAAATAAATTTTTAAAATAATTTTTATATAAATAAAATTTCAACAACAACAGTAATAATAATAATAATAATAATAATAATAATAATAATAATAATAATAACAACAATAATAATAATAACAATAATAATAACAATAATAATAATAATAATAATAATAATAATAATAATAATAATTGTCTTCATCATCACCACCATTACTATTGTAACCGTCATCATCTGTCACAGGGTCAGAGCACCCCCAGTGTGACCTTCAAGGTAGGTGCACCTGCAGGCCAGGTGTGACAGGGGATAAATGTGACCACTGCCTTCCTTACCACTTCAACCTATCTTCAGAGGGCTGCACGTGAGTCATCATCATCATCATCATCATGGGCATCGTAATAGTCATCATCGTAACCACCACCATCACCATCATCATCATAACCACCACCATCGTCGTCTTTGTCAGGAAATGCCGGTGCCATCCTGCCGGCATAATGCCAGGAACCGAGAATTTCTGCGATTCCGTGACGGGACATTGCCATTGCAAACTTCACGTCGGAGGAAGGGACTGCAACGAGTGGGTGGATGATGATGATGGTGATGATGATGGTGATGATGATAGTGGTCTGATGCATGGATGGATGGATGGATGGATTGATGTTTGAAAAATGAAAAACTGCCACCAAATTGGACGACCGATTCCAGCACATTCCAAATCTTCCAGATGCATCGGAGGACATTTTGGACTCGAAGACGAAAACCCGCTCGGCTGCACGTCCTGTTTTTGTCACGGACACTCGAACGATTGCCACGCGGCAACCAATTACATGGTTTCGGAGATCAAATCGACTTTCAGAACGTGTGGGTTCACGTTTCGATCGATAACAGTTATTAATAACTATTAATAATTATTAATATTAATAATTAAAAAATAAGTAATAATAATAATTAATAATAATAATTAATCGATTAATGATAATTTTAATCAATAGTAATTTCAAAACAATCAAACTGAAATATTTCTTGTCGAGAGTTTTATCAGCCAAATGACTGATCTGTTGTCGCAATAACGCTATCACCATCACCATCATCATTGTCATCATCACCACCACCATCATCACCACCATCATCATCATCATCATCATCATCATCATCATTGTCATCATCACCACCACCACCATCATCATCATCACCTTCATCATCATCATCATCACCAGCCAAGGAGGGTTGGCATGGAGTGTCTCCATCCGACGAAGTGGTGGACGTGGAACATCTCGACGTCACCCAGGAAATATCGCTCGTATCCAATGACGACCAGACCTACTACTTCCTCGCTCCAGGTCAGATGATGATTATGATGATGATGATATGATGATTTTTACAATGATTACAATTGTTCATGTCCATGTCGTTCATCATCATCATAATCGCCACCGCAACCACCATCATCATCATCACCGTCGTCAGGCCGTTTCCTTGGCGACCTCCGTCACAGCCAAAACCTGCGCCTCTCGTTCGACCTGCGAATCGACGGGGGTCACGGCTCCCCGTTCCCCTCCTCGGACGACGTGGTCCTCCGATCGAGCGACGGTCGTCAAGTTTCCGTTCCGATCTTCGTCCAGGGAAACGAAGTCCCCGGTCGCGAGGGACGGCACTACTCTTTTGTCATCGGGGGACACGAGTTCTTCGGGTGGAATCCTCCGAGATCTGACGCCGTCGACTTCGGACGATTCCTGTCCAACATCAGCGCCATCAAAATCAGGGCCAATTACGTGCCTCAGGGCATGGCCTTCCTTAGCAACGTGACCCTGGAAAGTTTGTCGGGTTCTTCGGGAATTCGACCCGCGGTCGTGGAGTCCTGCGTGTGTCCGGAGGGGTACATGGGACAATTTTGCGAGGCGTGCGTGCCCGGGTACAAGAGGCACCCCCCTCATTCGGGGTCGTTCGGTACTTGCGTTCCCTGCCAGTGCAACGGACATTCGGATAGCTGCGAGATGGAATCAGGTGATTAGTAATATCAATGATGTTGATAATGATGATGATGTTGATAGCAGCTGCATTTTTTTGTTTTTGTTCTTTATCATTTAAAGATGCCTTGCAAACGTTATTATTCTTCCCAATTGGCTCGTATGCTTTTCGTATCCCACTTGTTTCGTTTGCAGGTCGTTGCATCTGCCAGCACAATACGATCGGTTTGTATTGCGAAAACTGCGCGGACGGTTATTTCGGCAACGCGCTCGACGGCACCGAAGACGACTGTCAACCCTGCCTCTGCCCGAACGGGGGGAGATGCACTCAGTTGCTCTTTGGGGGGGAAATAGTTTGCTTGGATTGCGACGAAGGATACGGAGGTAATTGACGTTCGTATAATCGTCTGATTATGCAAAGTTAATGAATATTTATGTGGTCATCTTTAATGTTATCTACTTAATGTCGCCTTATTATCATGTAAAACGTTTTTATTTTCAGGTCTGAGATGCGATAAGTGCGTGGACGGTTACCATAGAAACCGTGAGGGATACTGCGTGGCCTGCGACTGTAACAACAACACCGACCCAAATGCCGTCGGCACCTGTGACAGGTGAAAACAATAATAACAACAATAATAACAACAATAATAATAACAATAATAATAATAATAATAATAATAAAAGTAAATAGTAGTAATAACAATAATCATTATGACCATCGATCAGAGAAACAGGGGAATGCATGAAATGTCTGTACAACACGACTGGCAACTTCTGTCACAACTGCTTGAAAGGATTTTACGGAGAACCGACCAAGACGCCGCACGGGGAATGCTTCCGTTGGTTTCAGTTTCGCTTTCTTGATGGCGATGATGACGATGACGATGAATGATGATCTGTTAAACTTTCTGCTAAAATGAGGACAGCCTCATTTCTTCTTGGAATGTTTTCCTAACCTTAGCCTGTAAAGCTCCATTCCTATTGGATACAAAATTCAAATGATTCGATTACGTTCTTGATTTCGATCCGTTCAGATTGCGATTGCAATCGCTACGGATCCGTCCCGTTGGACGAAGACCCCGAGGATTCGGCGAGGAGAGAGGAGTCGGGCCACGACGTGCGTGGCCATGCCTGCAACCCCTGGGATGGCCAGTGTAGATGTCTACCCAATGTCGAGGGTCGATCGTGTGACCGCTGCAGTGAAGGTACATGGGGACTGTACGGTGGAAAAGGTGAGCTAATTGGTGAATAATTTATGCAAATGATGGTTTTTGTAACCTATTTTTGGACATTATTTACATATTTGTCTAACTCTAAGTTGTTGCTTTTTCCTATCATTCACGAAGTAATGTTTTAAGGATGTGAGGATTGTCAGTGCCACCCCATTGGTTCGTTCAATTCGTCATGTGACGTTTACTCTGGCCAATGCCATTGCAAGCCTGGAGTGACGGGCCTCAAATGCGACCGATGTCAACACTACCACTACGGATTCTCGACGGAGGGTTGCAAAGGTCGACCGACTCGAAACCTCTTTAATAAAGCGACGATTTTATGAATATTAAATTATTTAATTATTTGATTTATTAATTTATTTTAACATTAATTCTTCTTTTATTGTTATTCATCATCAATATTACATCAAACGTTTTTTATTTAACAATTCCTTCAATTTTTAATAATTGATTTGTTGAACTTATTGACCTTTGATCCCAAAACAGAGTGCAGGTGCAATTATTACGGATCTCTGAACGACACTTGCGACCTCGTGACTGGCAACTGCCTCTGCAGACCCAAGTACGTGGGCAGGTCGTGCGACGAGTGCAACATCAACTTCCACGACCTCCCCGCAGGATGCGTAGGTTCGTAGGTCTTCGGAAGTCACTTTGATTAGCACTAATTCATCCTACTTACCCATCCATCCATCCATCCATCCATCCATCCATCCACATCGCTGCCTCGTTCGATCCCTAGAATGTCCCGTCTGCTACCAACTGCTCCTGGAACCGTACCAGGAAATTCGAAAGAAAATCTCGGAGATGCACACCACGGTCGACCAAGCTGCAAACCTTCCTGCCAACGTCGCCGAAGACGACGAAGAGTTCAAAAGTCAACTGGAAAGCATCCGGCAGAAGATCGGGTCCTCGGAGAATCTCTTGGAAGGCGACGGTAACATTTCGTTCGTTCGTTCCTCGCTCGTGAATTCGACGACGACGACTATGACGATGATTACATTCCAGGAAGCTTCGACGACACTCGCTTCTTGAAGAACATGACGGAATCTATGGAGAACCTGAACAGAAAATTTGAAAGCGTCGTCTTCCAGGTAAGCTGTCGTCGTCGCATCGATCGTCGTCGTCGTCATCGTCATCATCATCGTCACGGATTCCTTCGAAGGTGTCGGACGCAGACAGGACGCTGACGAACACGTCGAATCTGATCAAAACCGGAGAAGAACTCGCGGAAGCTACCGTCGAGGAGTTGGAAAAGTCGAAGAATTTGGCGAAAGAAGAACTCGAGGTTTCGTTGGCGAAACTGAAACGAGAACGGGACGAGTCGGGCAGTCGATCGAATAGGATGACGGAAATAGCTCAGGAAGGCAGAGACCAAGTGGACAGGTGATCGTGTTAATTTCGTGTGCGTGCGTGCGATTACGATGATTAGAAACGAATTTGTTGCTAATGATTTGATTTATTGCAATTTCTTGTGAATTAATGCTGTCATGAAATGTTACCAAATGCAAGAACATAAAACAAAGGAATGTTTTAGATCGATAAATAAGCTATTATTAAATGTTAATTATTATTTATTGTCACCAACCACGAGTTAACTGAATGCCTTGCAGATTGGAGGAGGTCATCAAGGTCATTCAGAACACGTCCAACGAAGCTGAGAAGAAGTCGAGAGAGGTTTTGGATTGGTCGGGGTCGATGCAGGAGAATCGGACGAGATTCGAGAACGAACTTCGTGATGTTTTGCTCATGTCTGTCGACGATCTACGATTATTCGATAATTAATTTTAAATTATTCAAGATAATCATGATAAATAATTTTAAATCAATTTCAAATTGTTGTTTTTATGTTAAAAAACATAAATGTGGATTTTAAGGAAATGTGGATAACAACTTGTCACACTTAACCCAAGTGCTTAGAATCCACTTTAGAAATTTATTTAATTTATTTATTTTCAAGAAAAGAATTAAAAACAATATTTTCAATTCCATCTTTTTTATTAAATTTACTTAAAATCAATTTTTTAACAGCAACTTTTGAGCCATTAAAAATCATCCTCATAAATATTCATCAGGAGAGATCACGTCAGGCATCAGCACGAAAGGACCGTCAATGGCTCCGCCCAGTCTAGGGTCAAGGCCGTGGAGGCTTCGAGGGAAGCGGACGACCTTCTGAAGGAGGTCGAGGGCGTTTCTGTCGAAGTTGACCTCGAAGAAACAAACACTTCGAGTCTCTTTGAAGGGGTTGGTAATTGATGATGATGATGATGAGTTTAGTGATAAATAAAAATACATTAATTATATTTGTAATTTGTATAATTAGTTTATTATATTTTTATTAATATAATTTACATAACTGTTTAAATTACAATTTGGATAATCGGAGGGTCACTTTTTAAAAAATGGTCTTCTATTAATAATCTACCAATCAGCTTCAAGATCTGAGGAAGCAGTTGGAGGAACACGTCCAATCTGAATGGGAGCTCCTGAACGACCTCGATTTCGGAGAGTTCGACGTCCGCAAACGTCGACTGAGGCAGACCGTCGACGCGAGACGCGACCTTTCGACCTTCGCCGAATCGAGTCTCAACGAGTCGTCGGGCGCGCGGGAAAGAACGGAAAAGATCGTCGCGGAGGCTCAAGACATTCTCAAGAACTTGCAGTGTGAGTTTGTAGCGTACTCGTAAAAGCACTGCAGTACCGGGCACTCGACGCTCGGGGTGCCGATCGCTCTCGTCGTCGTCATCGTAATACGTCGAATTCTTTGCTCCGACGACAGCGTTCGACGACAACGTGCGAATCCACCGACAGGAATCCGATCGAGCGAAACTTCTCGTCTCGGACGTTCAAAAGAACGTCGAGCAGGCGGACAACGACACGTCGTCGGTCGTCCTAGAGTTGGAGAGGCAGGGTGCGTTCGGCCAAGCCAAACAGGCGGAGAAGGATTCCGTCGAAACCATGATCGCGATGTACAACAACACGGAGGTGAGGTCGTCGTCGTCGTCATCGTTATCATCGCCGTCATCGTCATCTTTATCATCGTCGTCATCAGGAGATTAAGAGAATGAAGGAGGAAGTGAACGAGATTCAAGAGTCGTGGGATAAAATCAAGGAGTCGAAGAACGCGGACGTCGAGAAGGTTTTGGAGCTCGAAGGGAAGATGAAGGGAGCGGAAGAGGAAGTGCAGGAGGAGGAGATGAAACTGGACAAGGTGATGATGATGATGATGATGGTGATGGTAATGGTGGATCTTGTAGTGTAGAAATTGATGATTAAGGTTGTGATTGTGATGGTACATTAACATAAACATAATTAACATAATCAATAATTGATGACTGAAATCGATCAGCTGTTGGAAGTTCTCAACTTGACTACGTATTCGATGGCCGAGCAGAGAAGAAAACTCCAGGAAAACACGAACAAGTTTCAGCATCTTCTGGCCATCGTCGGTGGGTCAAAACCTTTTTCGTTCGTTCGTGATTTCTTCCTTCCCTCCCTCGTAACATGCGTCGGTGAATTCAAAATCAAAATGATTCCAATATAAAATATAAACAATAAATATAAACAATATAAATATAAAATTTAAATATAAATTATAAAAACAATGATAATCAAGAAATTATTCCTCTGCTCAGGAAGCATCAATTTGAATGAAGACGACAAGTTGCAGAACTTGGAAGACCAGCTGGTCGCCACGGAAACCACTTTGGCGGCATCGGAGATTGACAGGAAGTACCAGGAGTTCGAAAGTGCCCTTCTAAACATCAGGGTATTATTATTATTATTATTATTATTTTTATTATTATTATTATTATTATTTTTATTATTATTATTATTATTTTTATTATTATTATTTTTATTTTTGTTGTTGTTATTGTTGTTGCTGCTGTTATTATTAATACTATATTATTATTAACATACTAGATTGGTAGTTGATATTTAATTGATATACAACAACAACAACAACAACAACAAACACACCACATAATCACCTCCTCCTCCTCAAAAGGGCCTCGTTGGAACCCTGCAACACGAGGTGAAGATGTTGCAAGAAGAAGTCAACGAACTCGAAGTCATCGGTGACACGATCCCCGACAAGTGCTTCAGGGAAGTCACCCTCGAACCGGGATTCTGAGGGATTCCGGGAGTTTGGGGGAGTTTCGGGGACAGACCTCGGCGGGGTTCGAGGCTTCGGGGGTCTCTTTTTGCGGGTCCGACGGGCAGGAAAACATTTTGTTTTCGATTCGCAACTTCCTAGATTTGTTGGAATAATAATTAATAATTATTAATTTGTGCAGTTATTATTATTATTATTACTAATTAATAGTTCATTACTAAATTAATTAATATTTTTATGATTAATTGGTGTGGTGGGTTTTTGTGTTGTTGTAACGATAATGATGATTTACACTCACTTTCTCTTGACCCATTTTTCCATCCTTGACACATCCATTAGTCCATCCATCCATCCATCCATCTTTATCTGAAGATAAGTTATGATCAGTTATTACAATTCAGTTAACATGTCTGAGATGTTGTTGCAGTAGAATTATATTCAACTGGGTCACTGAGTACCAATGGGATTCCTCTACGTGCCAACCTTTTTTATTTTATATTTCAATGCCTGCCTATGATTGGTCATCATTAAGTAGGTCATGCCTGAGTGGTTTAGATATCGTTTGTATTTTGGCGGCCATTAGTTCTTACGAGTTGCCCGAAATAGGTCGGGACGTCGATAACGTTTAGCCTTGGACGTTCTGCCTTCCTAAAGAACCGTGGCCGTGGGTGGTCTCTTGTTTACATATCCATGGCAACGAATATAAACAGATCATTAGCCGTTCAAATGTGCTTTTTTTTTCTGGACTTGGTGGGATGGTATCGCCGCAGGAAGTTTGTATTTTGTTCGAAAGATGTCAGGAGTCAAACGACTGAAACAATAAATTATGCAATTGCTCCGAATTAGGACATTAAATGATAATTGATGCCATAAAATGGATTTTATTTGGCCTTAAAATTTCGACCAATAGAAAAGGCAGGCTACGTTCTGAGCAGACCTATTAGGACGTTTTACTATGTTGTATCCTCGTTTTCGATTGGACGTAACTTTCGGTGACCTAGTTACGGTAAGAGTTTGAAAGGATCATGTAAGAAGAACTGTTTACAGTTGAACTGTTGTACGTAAACAAGGGAATCATAATCAGAACCGACCCGATGGAAGTTGTGCAAATCTGGTTGGCACCCTGAACAATGAAAAGTGTCGTGGGGTTGCAACTGCTTGCACACTCTAATCCCTTCTTCCATCCGTCGTACCTTCGTTTTTTCCGTCCGTCTGCCAGTCCGTCTACCCACGTTATCTGTGGAGTAGCCATCTAATCTTAACTACAATACAAATTAAATGAAATATTGTAATATGTTAAATATTACATAAAAAATTGCAATTATAAAATACTTTATCCCTATGTCCACATTTTGTTTCAATTGCTGAACAACGTGGAAAAATCCGCTGAAGTGTATTAAATGTTTTTTTGGCTTTAATGACATCGACCGAATGCACTTGAAAGGCAATGAAAGCCCTTATCAGATTAAGCATCCATTAACAGGCGACAATTTGGGAACTATTTTCAACGAGACTTTAATCAGTTATATTAAATTTTAAAACAAAATCTCATTAAATGATACTTATTTCAATGAAAAAAAAGTTGGTATTATTAAATATATTCTTATTATTTTACAATAATTTAGATCCCCTCACAAAAATAGACGGTTGCCTCCATCTTGCAACAAATTCACCTCCATTAGGAAGCACAACGACTCGGGGTTGTCATGACAGCACAAAAAATCGACCTAAAGATGTGATGACGATGACGGAGACGATGCTTAGATGGTGATGATGAAGGTGGTGTTGACGATGATGATGATGAAGGTGGTATTGACGATGATGATGATGATGATATGAGAAAGAAAATGAAGACTCCTCACATACAAACGCGGACCGTTTTTCACCATATTTTCACCATTTTTCATCATCACCATATTTTCACCATTTTCCACCATCACCATATCCGTCCATTCGCGTATCCGTTTACGTCCATCCGTATCCGTCCATCGGTCTCCGTCCATTCGTCCATCCGTATCCGTCCAACGATTTCCGTCTATCGGTATCCGTCCATTGGTTTCCGTCCATTCGTACATCCGTATCCGGATACCGATGGACGAAAACGGATGTTCGGATGGACGGATATGGTGATGGTGTAAAATGGTGAAAATATGGTGAATGTGAAAAATGGTCAAAAATGGTGAAAAAATGGTGATGGTGAAAAAATGGTGGAAAAAGGTGAAAATATGGTGATGGTGAAAAATGGTGGAAAATGGTGAAAATATGGTGATGGTGAAAAATGGTGAAAATATGGTGAATGTGAAAAATGGTGAAAATATGGTGATGGAGAAAAATGGTGGAAAATGGTGAAAATATGGTTATGGTGAAAAAATGGTGGAAAAAGGTGAAAATATGGTGATGGTGAAAAATGGTGAAAATATGGTGAATTTGAAAAATGGTCAAAAATGGTGATGGTTAAAACCCCTAACCCTAAACCCTAACACTAACCCTAACACTAACATTAACCCTAAACCTAACCCTAACTTTAACAGTAAACCTAACACTAACCCAAACCCTAAATCCTAACACTAACCCTAACCCTAACCCTAACACTAACCCTAACCCTAACTCTAACATTAACCCTAACCATAACAGTAACCATACCAGTAACCCTAACACTAACCCTAACCCTAACACTAACCCTAACTCTAACCCTAACCCTAACCCTAACCCTAACTCTAACATTAACCCTAACCATAACAGTAACCATACCAGTAACCCTAACACTAACCCTAACCCTAACACCAACACTAACCCTAACCTTAACACTGACCTTAACCCTAACACCAACACTAACCCTAACCCTAACACTGACCTTAACCCTAACCCTAAACCATAACAGTAACCCTAACACTAACCCTAACCCTAACTCTAACATTAACCCTAACAGTAACCCTAACCCTAAATCCTAACACTAACAATAACCCTAACCCTAACTCTAAACCATAACTGTAACCCTAACACTAACCCTAACTCTAACATTAACCCTAACACTTACCCTAACCCTAACACCAACACTAATCCTAACCCTAGCACTGACCTTAACACTAACCCTAAACCATAACAGTAACCCTAACCCTGACCCTAACCCTAACCCTAAAGCCTAACACTGACCCTAACCCTAACTCTAACATTAACCCTAACCATACCATTAACCCTAACACTAACCCTAACCCTAAATCCTAACACTAACACTAACCCTAACCCTAACACTGACCTTAACCCTAACCCTAAACCATAACAGTAACCCTAACCCTAAACCATAACAGTAACCCTAACCCTAACCCATAACGCTAACCCTATAACTCTAACATTAACCCTAACCCTAAACCTACCCATAAATCCTAACACTGACCTTTACGCCCAGAACAGTAACCCATATTGATCGATTGATCAAATTGATCGAAAATATGGTAATGGTGAAAATATGCTGGTGGTGAAAAATGGTGAAAATGGACGGATACCGATGAACGGATGCCGATGGACGGAAACGGATAGACGGATACGGATGTACGAATGGACGGATACCGATGGACTGAAACCAATGGACGGAAACCAATGGACTGAAACCAATGGACGGATATTAATGAGATCCGTTTCGTCCATTGGTTTCCGTCCATCCGTTTCTGTTCATCGGTATCCGTCCATCCGTACGGTTGCCTGCATCTTGCGACAAATTCACCTCCATGAATGAGCACAACGACTTGGGATTGTCATGACAGCACAGTAATTCGACCTAAAGATGTGATGACGATGACGGAGACGATGCTTAGATGGTGATGATGAAGGTGGTGTTGACGATGATGATGACGAAGGTGGTGTTGACGATGATGATGATAAGAGAAAGAAAATGAAGACTCCTAACATATCAACGTGGACTGTAATGACCATAGAATGAACTTCACAGAGAGCTATCAACTGAGTGGATATCGTGATTGCCCATCCGTCCAGCCATCATCCCATCCAATCACAAACCACCCATCTACCCATCCATCCATCCATCAGTTTATCATCAACCCATTTCTAAATAAGACTCGAAAATAAAGACTTGAACATGTCACCAATTTTTCCAAACAATGGAGGAACTGTCATGGCGGAGACTGCTGTTGTGCCTCAGGTGTTTATTCTCCAAGGAGAGGACGACCACGTTGAGGATGACTGGCGGTGGTGATGACTATTCTCATCACAATAAGTACTTCACAGTACCATATAAGGACATCACAAAAAAAGCAAAAGTACAAGCACAGGCCCCATTTCTACCACATGAAACCCTAGGACCGTCTTAACCTGCCCTGTTTAACATTCCACGGGTTGACTGGGGACCGGCGAAATAAGGCCTCAATTGGAAATAAAAACATTAAAATTTGCTTTTATTTCGTAGTAAAAACAGGAAAATGAGGAAATTGTTGACAAAAGTACTTTCGTTTTTACGAATTAATAATTATTAATAATCTTTAATAATAATAATAACAATTAATATTTGCTTCTCGTTTATAAAATCAAACATCGTTGTTTGAAAACAATGATTCGACTGGCATAATATAGATACGAAATTAAACATTTTAAAAGTTAAATCGATCAAGAATTTATGTAGAGCTTAATTGCAGAATTTGAAAAAGTGTTATGTTGCCACTTAATATTGCTTATTACGAGTCCTTCGAAATGGAGTCCTCGGGTCAAACATCAATTTGTCCGTTGCTCATAGCAACCGTGTTGAGTCTGTAATCACATTACGCCGCAGGGTTTCCATGGTAATGGAGTTGTCGGATTTAGGCGCCGTCTCATTGGCTGCGAGTAATAGGTAAAAAACTATCGAGATTTTATGAAAGTCTAAAAATATTCTTGACTAGTTAATTATTAATGTAGGCACAAACAAAAATAAAATATTGAATTAATTGAAGGTATTATAATCGTTAGGATAAACAATTTAACTTCCAAAATATATTTATGAAGGATTAATAAATTATGAACAACGTCGTAAATGATCATTAGTGGAAGTAGCAAACACAAAGAAAGACACGAAAGTGACTCAACGGGCGCTATATAAATGGTCTTCCAACATCAGCTCCTGATTACTTTTCAGAAAGGCAAACATGTCGAAGTTTTTGATGTTTCTAAGGAAAAAATTTTAAATTTAAATGAAATTTAAAATACAAAATACAAAACAAAAGCGTAACATGATTTCCTGGACATTTTTTAAAGCTTAGTGATTGTTAGGGTTAAGGTCAGAATTGGGGTTAGGGTTAGAGTTAGGGTTAGCGTTATGGGTTAGGGTTAGGGTTAGGCTCAGGGTATGAATTAGTATTAGGGTTGTTGTACAGATTAGAGTTAATGATCGGAATTACAGTTCGGGTTAGAGATAATATACGAATTAGGGTTAGGATTAACGGATTGGAATTAGAAATTTTGTGTTGGAGCCATACGAGGACACCTTCATAAAATCATCCACGATGACCAAGTGGACGAACCTCCCTAAAAACGTCGACAAAAAGTCGATCCCCTTTGCATTCAACTTTTTCCATGTGCCCTGGAAAGCCTCCTGAAAGCATTTTTCGACCCTTTCTCAGGAAAGAATTTTTCCAAAAAAGCAAAATTAATGAATGAATTTCCTCCACAAGTTGTTGATTCAGAAAAACTGACAAACCGCATCACCTTTTGGATCCACGGTATCATCATCATCACTGATCATGGCTAGGACTTTGTGATGGTAGAAACATCCTGCAGGTCAATATCACTGTAATCATCTTTCTTATTTTCTTTTTTCAATATCATCATCGTCATCATCGTCATCGTCATCATCATCATCATCATCATCGTCGTCGTCACCAAAATAGGCACACTCAACAACCTCGAATCAATTCCGACCAATGGGGATTTCAGGATGCGGTCACGTGACGTCGGTCATCCGTGTAGCGATGACGTCACCAGCATAATCCCCACCCCGGGTTTATTCTTCGCTACGCTCTCGGCACGAGTTGTATTGTCACCGATGGTAATTCTATGTCGTGGGTGATGATGACGACGACGATGATGATGACGATGACGACGACTTCGATGATGATGATGATGATGATGGGTGACGATCCGTTAGCAACCCATTCGTCATTCCTTCCTGCGGCGCAAAGCCATCCCTTGATCCTGGGAGAGGCTCCATTCATTTACCCATTCACTCGTTCATCCATTCATCAATTTATTCATTCGTCCGTTGGTTCGATCAATCAATCAATCGATCGATCAATCAACCAATCAATCAATCAATCAATCAATCAATCAATTGCCATTACTTAATGAATCCCGCCACTCGTTGACAGCATAATTGTCCTTTCACCACAAAAGTTTAAAATTCGTTTTTTTTTTAGAAAATTTGATTTCATTTGTGAAAGCATTTTGCCATCGTTCAGAGAGGAAGCGCAAGAAACGCCAGCATTAGGATTGCGCAATATGCACGTACTTGGCGCTATTTAACTCACACGTCTGCTTCTTTTGCGTCTTCGGAAGACTTCCTAGCGCTCTTTCGTTGCTGTCGGGAAAAACCCATTCGATTTTGATGGTATCACGATTTCGATTTGAATTTAGCGAATATCTTTGAGTGCAGGTTTACGTTGCTTTGCTAGGACTTCGTTCTTTCGAAATGAATTTTTGAACACGGAATTGGAAGCGCAGAGCAACCTTGAAACATCGATACGTCGATGTTTATTCCACAAAGTGCTTGTGGTTGGCTTTTGTCGACGGACAGCATCTTCTCTCTTCATTCAGAGTTGACTCCAAGAAAAGGAAACAACAACAACATCATCATCAACAACAACAACAACAAGAGCAAAACATCGTCACAACAATCACTGATGGATTCCAATTTTAAGTTGTTCGATGTCCTCAAAGACTTGTTTGTTGTATCCCTCCATATGAAAGGAACGTCGTTAACGAGATATTTCCTTGTTTTTTCCACATCGTTGCGATTAAATGCGATTAAATACGATTAAATAATATTTTTAATCTACGTTCAATCCTGTGAGTATCGTTATCATCGTCAAAGCAAACTAAGCATCGGTGCCAGGAAATCCTTCCTTAAGAAGAAAAGGTCCCAAGTAATGCCTGGTTGGTGATGATAATGATTACGACGATGGACATGATGATGATGCTCAAGACAAACCACGGCTGCACGATTCGCATTGATTCTGGGATGGACCACTGACGATTTCGGACGAGAGGTTGTTATTCGGTTGTCATGGAAACCGTTAAAATATTCCAAACCACGGTTCAAAGTTCAGTTTTGATTCTGACCTTCAAAAATACCTTTTGAACTTTCGACATTAATACTGTTTTTAAAGCGTTACTCGAGGTCCAAGTCTACTTAGGAAAGCCTCCAAAGAACTGAAGACGACAACAACAACAACAACAACATGGACGACTTCCACAAAAACGCGACCCCGATGAAACTGAAAAAACTTCAACGCAGAAGGACCGCCCTGACGTGCATTCCCCTGGAAAACTTCGACGAATGCCGGAGACCGAGCGCTGGAAGATCCAAGACGAGACGCCAGGGATCCGTGGACATATCATCCGAGGACAGACAGAGAAGTGGAAACATAGACTCCGGTTTGGATCACAGGGGACTCTGCTGTTCAGTTAGCAGTCCATATCCTTACCATGAAGATGTTCTTAGCAGGTAAGGAAGCTTCTTCGTTTTTTAAATTTTATTAATGATAATATTTTAAAACTAAAAATCGAATTAAATTTTATTTTTATCATAAAATAAAAAATAAATCAGAAATTATTTTAATTAATTTGTCGATTTTTTGAAGAATTCTTTACGAAAAGACGTTAAATTTTGAAATATTTAGAAATTAAAAAAACAATTATTTTTTAAAAATAAATAAATAAATAAAATAAATAAATAATTGTTTATAAATCCACAGAGGATAGAATTTATTGAGTTTAATAAAATTACAAAAGAAACCATTTTTAAGGAATTAAAAGATTTAAGCATGAAATTAAAAATAAATAATAAATAATAATAAATAATAATTAATAATATCAACAGCAGATATTTATTTATGCATTCATTCTGAATTTATTTTGAAAATATTTTCACGATTTAAAAACAAATATTTAAAAATATTTCATTAATTCTTGAGACGTTATAAACATCATATTAAAACTTAATTTAAGACTTTCAAACGGCGGAACATTCTAAGATTTGCAGACATTTATTAAGTGACGCAAACAAAAGCACAAATTATATAAATAAAATTATTTATTTTAAATAATTTAAAATATATTTAAAATATTTAATTTAAAATGTCGTTGAAATTCAATTCGACCTTAAAAATGTTCATACATGATCCAAGCACGGTTGTCCAACAAATTGCATGAAAACTCTTCACGCAGGGCGATAAAAGGACGCTAGAATTAAATTATTTTTATTTAAATTAATTAAAAACATTTTATGAATAATTCTGTTAAAAGAAGAATTACCAAAACAAAGTTCCACGGTCCACGTAGCGTTTGATTTTCAGATGATGAGTTTGTCGACGTCTGCTTAATTTGGCGCCAAAGATTTTACAATCGAGGATGAAAGAAAAAGGATGCATTAATAATGAATGAATGAATGAATGAACGAACGAACGAACGAACGAACGAACGAACGAATGAATGAATGAATGAACGAACGAATGAACGAATGAACGAACGAACGAACGAACGAACGAACGAACGAACGAACGAATGAATGAATGAAAAGAGGTACAAGCGCCATGCCACACTTTCTCATAAGCAATGTAAACACATTCAATATTCCTGAAGTTCCTTGTTTGCCCTTTGTTTTAATTGAACCTAATTCAATCCACGTCAATCAATTTCAATCGATTTCAACCGATTTCAATCAATTTCAATCGCACGAAAAGTTTCAGTTAGATTGTCATCATCCGCTGCTGAAGTTCAAGACCAAACTCTTTTTTTTATTTATTCATCGATAATCGTTTGTCATTCAGTTAATCACAACCAATCGATCAGTCATTCAATCATTTAATCAATCATTCATTCAATCAATCAATCGTTCAATCGATCCGCCCATCCAATCCCACCACCCACTACACCATAAAAAGAATAAAGTGACTTTTTTAGTGTCATTAAGAACATCTCGAAAAAGCAAAATTAAGCAATAAAAACTCGCCATTTCCTGCCCTGGTTGTAATGAAAGTAATAATATTAATCAGGACGGTAACGACGACGACGACGATGGTGGTGGCTTGATTCGCCATCGAGTGATGATGATGATGATGATGATGACTTCCGCTTGCAATCCATTGTCCTGCGAAGCTAAACAGCAGTTTTCATTCACCGTGCAGTCCATCGTCTTCTTCATCTTCGTCGTCTTCAACATCGCAGTTTGCTTCATTTTTCCACTCGAAAGACTCCATTTTACTTGAAGATGAATTGTAGAGAGAGGGAAGGTCTCTTTAGAAAATTAAAGGCACCATCATCATCATCATCGTCATCGTCATCATCATCATCATCATCATCGTCGTCGTCGTCGTCGTCATAGTCATCGTCATCACCATCTACGTCACAATATCGTGCTCAGGTTACGAGCCTTGCAAAGTTTATCAGACGTCGCAGTATGAATTTCGAAGGCAAACAATATTTCCCTCCGTCATCCTCCTCCTCCTCCTCCTCCTCCTCCTCATCATCATCATCATCATCACCATCATGCTCATCAGAGCAACCACGCTGCGTCCATCATAATAACAGTTTAAAGTAATTTTGATTCATCGTCCGAAACTCCCGGCAAGAAATTCCATCACCATAATTTATGTCACGTATAATAATTATTATTATTATTAAATTATTATAATTATTATTTTATTTCGTTTTAATTATTAAATTATTGTAATTAATTAAACTGTTAAAAGTAAAATGATTTATTTAATTGCTAATAAATATTTAATTTATTTTATTGCTAATATGTTGAAATAAAACTTAATTAATTCAATGCGACATAATAAGAATTTCAAAAGAATATAATTTAGGGCTTCTTTTGAAAGTCTGTGGTAAAATATAAAACCATAAAAGAGCATAAATATGATAGTCTCCTTGGTCGTCCGCGCAACATGAAGTTATTGTTATGCGAGCATAGATATAATAGCTCGGACTTGCATAGATAAAACAGCACGTTCAGAATATTTTTAAAAAATAAATAAATTTGCAAAAAAAAAACACTAAAAGTTAAAAAGCCATTTGGCCGATAATAGATGTTCTCTGGTCATGCATAGACACATGAATACAGCAAAGAATGCAAAAAGAGCATCGGGCGATAATGAACTAAAAATCGTTGGAGGCCTCACTTGGAAATGTATTTTTCACGGGGCGCTAATGAAATGAACTCTTTTCAATATCATCATCACCACTATCATCATCGTCATCACCACCATCATCATCACCATCATCATCATCATCATCATCGTCGTCATCATCATCATCATCATGACGAGTGAGTTCATTAGGAGCACAGAAAGGGCATTCACCATTCCAGCGTTTAGAAAATGATTGACTGAAGA
>CM067530.1:11607500-11622500 GCA_034509925.1 Hirudinaria manillensis | reverse complement strand
TTTTGGAAAGAATTTTGTTTTTTTTTTTCATTTTTAAATATTTATTTAAAGTCCATTATGCACGAATTGATTGATCGATTGGCTGGTTGATTAATCAATTGCAATTGATAACAGCCATCACTCCGGTAACACCGAGACGACGGACCTTTCTTAAATCTTCATCGATGAAGGTGAGATAGTTTTTGGATTTTCAAAATGATTTGTTACATCAGATTAAAATCGATGATCTCATTTTATTATAATTATAAATTATGATTTAATCTAAAATCAGAATTTATGAAAAATAATTTATATTTAAAATATTTTAATGAACAAAAATTCCACGACGGAAAAATTTCCCGTTTTTTCTCTTAAGTTCTTTGCTTCTCCATTTCTGTTCATATCTATGCCCGAGGCGCATGCGCAGTGCATGCGGACGATAATAAAGGTGACCGCCATTGCTTGGACGCAAATGGAGTTCTTTCGTCTTAAAGAATGAATTCTCGCGCTGAATATTGCGAATATTATGATTAATTCTTAGAAATCGAATTTGTGAAATTGTGATTTTATTTCAAAATCGTTTAAGTATTTAGACGTTTTTAGGGGAGCCATTTCTTAGTGATTTGTTACAAAATCATAAAAGAAAAGCAGTTTTAAAATACCGTTTATAATCCGTCGATGTTAAAAGGTTCAAAAAGATGGATGTTCTTCGTTGAGAAAATGGCAAAATTAAAGATTAATTTCCATCAATAAACCGAAATAATTTTAAAAAATACCTCCAAGAAAAGATAAAAATCTCTTAATTTCTTCGAAAATATAGACCAAAATCCCGGTGGTTTTTATCGAGATTTCAAGAAATTTGTTGGCAATGAAACTCATTTACGAAACTTTATCGCCATCATCATCATCATCATCACTATCATTCTTATTATTATTATCGTTATTATTTTCATTATTATTATTATTGTTATTATTATTATTGTTGTTGTTGTTGTTCGTCTTCAAAGACAAGTACAGTTCCACGGGACTTTAAAGGTGAGAAAGACGTTTCTCTGTTAAATTGTCTACTAAAATTAATTAATATTTAATTAAAATTTTAAAATAATTTAATTTTGAACCTTTAAATTTCAAAATTCATTATTAATTATCAATTATTCAACATTATAATTATAATTTAATAAATAAACAAATAAATAAATAATTCGTATAATTAACTTGAGGTGTCATTGTAACATCTCATTGTCGGTGCTATTGCTTAGACTGCTGCCGATGATGATAATGATGTTCTGAGATGACGACGAAGACGATGGTGGGGAGGTGATGATAGTGATCTCGAACTGAGGATTACTTGGAGTTGCAAGTTGGCTCCGGGCTCCATCTTATATCATTTTCCACGTCATACCAGGAGCCTTCTGCTGGAGCACGCATGCGCGGTAATCACAGCACTTCCGGCCTTAATGGCGGACGCATTTTTCGGCCTTTTAAATTTTAACCGCCACAATCGTCACTAAATGACGACGACGACGATGATGGTCAGGATGATGATGATGACGATGATGATAATGATGAGATTACACATCTTTGTGATGCCAGAAAATGAATCAATTTCAGTCATTTCCGCTTAACTTGATTTCGATTCCCTGGACTTTCAGAGACTCGTTGTTTGCAGATGGAACCACTGCTGGAAGAGTAAGTCATTTCCTGTTTTATAATCAATTTATTATTATTATTATTATTATTATTATTATTTCAATCATTCGTTCGAAATATGATTAATTAAACATAAAACAGATTAAAAACGGATCAAACATAATTTCCACAACAAATGTAGAATTTCCAACAATTTCCAGCCCCGGGGAATTCCAGGCCAACGTGACCTCAACCCAAGAACCCCTGACCTCTCCATTGACCCCTTCCCATCTCATTAGCAATTCAAATCCATCCCTAAATGTGACCTCGAAAGTGGACAGGCCAATGAACCTTTCAAGTTCCGCCACGTGTCTCAACAACAAGGCGGCCGCGGCGACGACACCGACTGCCAGCAGCCAGTGTAGTAATGGCGGCAGCAGCAGCGAAGACTTGAAGTTGAAGAAGAAAACGACCGAAGATCGTCTCAAGAAAGCCGTTGGAAGGGTTCTGATAGCCTTGACTTTCAAGCGAAAACCCGACAAGAGTTGCAAGCCCTCGGCTCACCTTCCCATTGGTGGACACAAATCCAAGACCACCTCGCAGGGAATTCTCGTTTCGCCATTGGCCGGGTCGAATAAACTCGATCAAATACCAGAAGTCAGGGTATTCGGCGAGTCGAACACGATTGGTTCGCTGGAGGATTTGACCTTGATGAACCTGGCAAGGTCGGGGTCGCGCAGAGGTAAGTGGGGAGCAACCGAGGGTGACGTTTGGGTGCAGTTCAGTCCCCAACTGAACACGGATCTTTTGAATGCCGACGGAAGTCTTACGAGGAAGGAAAAGGCCGTGAGTTGAATGCTGCTGATTGGTCGGAACGACTGGTTACGTAATTCGGTTTATTATTATTATTTATTCAAAGCCATCCAATACTTCTGGTCGTTAAATATAATTATTATTATTATTAAATAATCAGTTATTATTTCCAAATAATTAAGAAATCGGTTTATGTTATGGACAAAAATAACTTAAAAAATATTTTAAAATTGATTTCACCAAAGTGAAACCCTAAGCCATGAATGAATTGGTTTACATAATTTAACTTAATTAAGGCTAATTAATTAATTATTATTATTGTTATTATTAAATAACTCGGATGTTAAAATTACTTTAAATTCCAAATAATTCCTGATTCATTTTTCAAATAACAAAAACCTTGGAAAATCGAAAGAAATTGAAATGAAATTACTTTAAGATGTTCACCAGGCTGGAAGAAAATTGAATGGCAATGATCTGAGTGCAGCAACGGTGATGATGACGATGGTGACAAGGATGATGATGACGATGACGACGACGGTGAAGGTGATGATGATGATGACGATGACGACGACGAGGACGAAATATAAGATGATAGGGTTATGCTTTTGCATCTTTTATGATCGTCTTCTACCGTCATCGTCGTTATCGTCATCATCAAAACAGTGATCATCATCATCATCATCATCATCAGCAGCAGCAGCAGCAGCAGCAGTAGCAGCAGCAGCTGCACTTTCTTTTGGAATGTTTGCGGATTGCGTGGTTGAAAGATAATGAGGTGCTCCCGGGAAAAACCCTAGCATTTCCGGTTTCCATTAAAGGTGACATTTCACCTGTAGTGACATCCAGTCGTGTTATTTAATAATCGTAATTCATTTAACAATTCATTTAACAATGGATTACGAGGGCTTATAGTTGCGGTGTAAACAAAGCTGAGAAATTGAGAATAAAATTCGAAATATTTGCGCATTTATCGTTAATATATGCATGTAAATCGCAAATATACCGAGTAAATGGATGGATGGATGGATGGATGGATGGATGGATGGATGGATGGATGGATGGATGGATGGATGGATGGATGGATGGATGGATGGATGGATGGATGGATGGATGGATGGATGGATGGATGGATGGATGGATGGATGGATGGATGGATGGATGGATGGATGGATGGATGGATGGATGGATGGATGGATGGATGGATGGATGGATGGATGGATGGATGGATGGATGGATGGATGGATGGATGGATGGATGGATGGATGGATGGATGGATGGATGGATGGATGGATGGATGGATGGATGGATGGATGGATGGATGGATGGATGGATGGATGGATGGATGGATGGATGGATGGATGGATGGATGGATGGATGGATGGATGGATGGATGGATGGATGGTTCATAATTTGAATTGTAATTTATTTAATTATTCACTTGAAAGTAATTTATGCCTTCCATCAGCCTGGGGAGACATTCTTGAACTCTGAAAGGTCAAACAGTTGTTTTAAAAGTTCAAAGGGTCAACAAGTTCACTTCAGGGCAGCATAAATCGCTTTCATTTCGTTTACAGAGGTTGTAAAGCATTGAAGAATAAAAATAATAATAAATAATAAGTACAAAATAATGTATAAAAATAATAATATATTAATAAATACAAAATGATATATAAAAATAATAATAAATAATAAGTACAAAATAATATATAATAATAACAAGACTCCGTAAAGGGATTAAACTTGAAAAGGAATATTTCGAAAAATAAAACTTTATAAGGAATTAATTACGAATTAAATGGAAAAAACAATCGATAAATTATATGACGTGAAATGAAATTTAATAATAATAATAATAATAATAATAATAATAATAATTGTAATAATGTAAATAAATTTTATAATAATAAAATGAGAAATACAACGCCATATTTCTAACGTAATAATAATTAAGGTGGAAACATTGGATGATAACTTCTTCGGCATCATCATCATCATCGTCGTCGTCATCATCACCACCACCACCATCATCATCATCATCACTGTGGATGTCCAATGGAATACACTCTCCTGTTAACATGTTCTTGCTTTCCTTTTGACTTTGGAAGACTGAAAAATCAAGCGATCCATCCATCCGACCGACCGACCGACCGACCGTCCGTCCATCCATCCATCTATCCATCCATCCGTCCGTCCGTCCATTCGTCCATCCATCCATCCATCCATCCATTCGTCCATCCTTCCAACTTGATTCTCAGAGATGACTCCATTTGCGTGATTGAAGGAATAATTTGAAAGAAGTGAAAAGCAATTGCCTGTTATGAAGCCACTTGCTTCAATTCTTACCTGTCATTTAACGTCCGAATAAGAACTCTATAATCACTATCATCACCGACGTCGTCATCACTATCATCACCGATGTTGTCATCATCATCGATTTTAATAAATTAAGCATTGACTTTAGTTGTTGTAATTTTTCAACCCAACCCTGGAATCGAACACGGAACCAGAAGGTTGAAGGATTGAAATTGGTGACTCTGAGTTGTCTCTGATGAATTGTTTCAATCAGTTTCTTGCTTTTAATCGTGAAAATGAATCATAATTCTATGCATATTTCGGAATTCCAGCAGAAGAATATGAAAAATATTCGAAAGAAAAATTTAAAATTTGCAAATAAATTTCAAATCGCATCTAGGATTTTCTCGACTTCCAAAGAATCTCTTTGAAGATTTCCAATTCTTCTCAATTTTAAATAAATTGAAAATAATTAAGATTAAAGTCAACATTTCGTGGAATTATTTAAAAGTTTAAATCTTTGAAAATAAAAAAAAATAAAATTTAAATTTCAAAGAAAGTCGGAAATATGGATTCGTGTCTTGGCATTAAAAATTCTGCCATCCATTAAGAAAGGAAACGAGATTTTACAAACATTCAAAAGCCATTTGGCCACACACGTGAATGTTCCATATACGAATGCATTGCTATATTCATCATCATCATCGTCGTCGTCATGATTATTCATGAATCATTGTCATATTCATTACGCATTATTTGTGAACGATCCTCCCACCTAATTATAATATTCAGTAGCAGACTTCAAATGACTGACCGTAAACTGTAGGTCAAATTACGGTGTCAAATGACCCTAAAAATGGAAAATTGCTTAACAGCGCCATCTGCCCTTCAATTTCAACGTGTTTAGTTTCCTTGTGAAATTATTGTTTATGGCTACCAGACTACCATGGCAACCAATTTGAAAAAAAAAAGCGCTACAACAATGGACAGACTTCAAAACAACTGGATTGGTCTCGGATGAACCAGTAGTGCGCCTCATAAATGTACTTAAAATGACGTGTCATCGTCGTCACTTTCGACGTCATCATCGTGTTCGTCGTCATCACCTTATTTTCATTCTTTTTCGTGTGACTTGAGGAATATTAAATTCCCTCAAAAATTTTTTTTTTTTTCAAATTTAAATGCAAAAATAAAAATGCTTTTTTCCTGTGACATGCAACTCTTTTGAAAAGTTTCAACATCATATTTTCGTGCTAATTAATCGAATTTCTTTCGATTTTTTTCTAATTGAAAGAAATGAACAAAAGTAATGATAATTATTATTGTAATAACAACGATTATATTAATAAATTCAAAGTATTGTAGACAAACTATAATTTTAAATATTTCTTATATAATTTTTGAGTGCTTTGTTTCCTTAAGGTTTTAAATCTACTTACGAAGCTTATTCGACACGAACCTGTTTCCAATGTTCTTGAGTTTGACTGAAGGAGAAGCGACGGCGAGTGAGTGAGTGAGTGAGTGAGTGAGTGAGTGAGTGAGTGAGTGAGTGAGTGAGTGAGTGAGTGAGTGAGTGAGTGAGTGAGTGAGTGAGTGAGTGAGTGAGTGAGTGAGTGAGTGAGTGAGTGAGTGAGTGAGTGAGTGAGTGAGTGAGTGAGTGAGTGACGAAGGGGCTGTAGGACCATCCAATAAATCACTCAGCAGCGCACTCCGCTTTTAATAGCCATTCATACGGTCACTCATCCATACCCCGCCATTAATCTACCCAACCATCCACCCATCCACTCACTCAGTCACTCATCCGACCACTCAGCATATTCCTGGCGAATTCTGATTTACCTACTTGAATTCGCCGTTTCAATGTCAATTTCAAAGTTAAATTTAGATTTTAAAATCCACTTGATCATCATCATCACCATAACCATTACCATCATCATCATCATTACTGCGCTATTCCACTCTATTCTATACATTACTCAAGAGCTTCTCTAACTTTACTCAGACAAGGGTGTCATGGCCTCTCCATCAAAAGCAAAGATGTTTGACTAAATGCGCCATCTCACGCAAAAGCCGAGATAGACTTACGACTTTGCCAGGAGACAGATTACACCTTCGAAGATTTGCAAGGAAGGAATAAAATGAGGGCTTGTATAGATAAATGGACGGACGGACGGACGGATGAGTGAGTGAGTGAGTGAGTGAGTGAGTGAGTGAGTGAGTGAGTGAGTGAGTGAGTGAGTGAGTGAGTGAGTGAGTGAGTGAGTGAGTGAGTGAGTGAGTGAGTGAGTGAGTGAGTGAGTGAGTGGATTGATAAGTCGATTATTATAGTTGAAAATCATTCTATTCCAGTAATATGGAATTTAAAGCATAAATGTTAAATATGGGAAATTAATATTATTATTGATATTACTTATTAATATTAATAATAATATTATGTCTTTTTTAAATAAATAACAATTAGCAAAACAATTCAATTCTCTCCTCTTGAAATCTTGTCCCCTAATCCTCTTCCATTTTTGCTTTCAAATGCTGAGAATTCAGAATAACCGACATTTCCAAGTGCAAATAGGATTATTCTCTCACTTCTTTCAGCTTCTCAACGTTTCTTCGGGTCATAATATTATATGTACTATAATTATAATATATTATTCTTCACGGGACATTACGTTATTACGTTGTAATCTTAATTGTAAACTTCAAAGAACAGTTTCATCATCAAAACTCCTGTTTAAAATCTATGAAAGTAATTGAAGGTCAAGTCATAGCTAACATTTCCAAGCCATTCAGCGACCCTAGCAGTATAAAGTTATAAACACGTAAAAATATTTCGACACCCAAACTCCCACGAAGCTCCACATGAATCCAAAATAAGCCCCACATAAATTCGATTCAATGCAGGGTCCGACATATCTCTTTAAAAGTGAATTTACTTTTTAAGTCCAGGTTTCGTTTTCCAGATGAGGGCTCTCAACAGCATGCCAAGTTCGTTCGACGAAGACGACGTCATTGCTGGAAAACCAGAACAACTGAAAGTGGAAGAACCAGCGACCACCTTGGACAGAAGCGAAACTGTTCGCACCCGGTCGGAATTTCCCAGCGCTTGTTTCGAACGTAGAAAAGCCATTTTTGACATGACGGTAAGGAATTTTCCACTCACTCACCCATCGACCAACCTACTCACTCACTCACTCACTCACTCACTCACTCACTCACTCACTCACTCACTCACTCACTCACTCACTCACTCACTCACTCACTCACTCACTCACTCACTCACTCACTCACTCACTCACTCACTCACTCACTCACTCACTCACTCACTCACTCACTCACTCACTCACTCACTCACTCACTCACTCACTCACTCACTCACTCACTCACTCACTCACTCACTCACTCACTCACTCACTCACTCACTCACTCACTCACTCACTCACTCACTCACTCACTCACTCACTCACTCACTCACTCACTCACTCACTCACTCACTCACTCACTCACTCACTCACTCACTCACTCACTCACTCACTCACTCACTCACTCACTCACTCACTCACTCACTCACTCACTCACTCACTCACTCACTCACTCACTCACTCACTCACTCACTCACTCACTCACTCACTCACTCACTCACTCACTCACTCACTCACTCACTCACTCACTCACTCACTCACTCACTCACTCACTCACTCACTCACTCACTCACTCACTCACTCACTCACTCACTCACTCACTCACTCACTCACTCACTCACTCACTCACTCACTCACTCACTCACTCACTCACTCACACTCACTCACTCACTCACTCACTCACTCACTCACTCACTCACTCACTCACTCACTCACTCACTCACTCACTCACTCACTCACTCACTCACTCACTCACTCACTCACTCACTCACTCACTCACTCACTCACTCACTCACTCACTCACTCACTCACTCACTCACTCACTCACTCACTCACTCACTCACTCACTCACTCACTCACTCACTCACTCACTCACTCACTCACTCACTCACTCACTCACTCACTCACTCACTCACTCACTCACTCACTCACTCACTCACTCACTCACTCACTCACTCACTCACTCACTCACTCACTCACTCACTCACTCACTCACTCACTCACTCACTCACTCACTCACTCACTCACTCACTCACTCACTCACTCACTCACCCACCCACCCACCAACGCATCAATCTACTCGTCTTTGGGGGAATGTGCTCGTCCAATGCTTCAGAAACATATTTATTGTCCAACCATTTTTTAGATTTTAGATATAAATTGTTTTTTAATTGACGGTAATTTGTGGAGATGTATTTGCTATTCAGAAATGATTTAAGATGAATTTTTGCAAAAATCCAGTTCATGAGATTTTAAGAAGTCACTTGTCACGTGCCTTTCCTGAATTCATGAATTCATGAAACTTCAAAGTTTCAATGTTTTTAATTGAAAGAAATTGTTGCCCGTTTAAAGAGGAAGTTTAAAATTGCAAGAAACCATTTTCTCGCTTCCAGCAGATAAATGATCATTCATTAGTCAGACGTTCCATCCATACGTCAATTCACACAGTCATACTCAACTGCCCACCCACCCACCCACCCCCCCACCCACCCACCCCCCCCCCCACCCACCCACACACTCACCCACTCACTCACTCACTCACTCACTCACTCACTCACTCACTCACTCACTCACTCACTCACTCACTCACTCACTCACTCACTCACTCACTCACTCACTCACTCACTCACTCACTCACTCACTCACTCACTCACTCACTCACTCACTCACTCACTCACTCACTCACTCACTCACTCACTCACTCACTCAATAAGATCTTCACGTTGATTAAAACATTTCTGCTTGTTAAGGAATGTTTCGATTGTGACATCGGATAACAATAATATCAAACAATTCAGCAACGAAATGCCACTAAAATTAATGATATGAATTTATTATAATTTATATTTAATCAATAATTTATTATAAATTTATTATAATTAGAATTTTATCAATCGCTCATAAAATCATTCACAAATCATAATTACCTTGCGAGCGTTACCACGACAACTATTACCACAACAGGGCCTCAACAACGATAGCAACAGTTCCACGACAAGCAAGGAAACCAGGTGATTAAAATTATTATTATTATTATTATTATTAATATTATTATTTTTTTTTAAATTATTATTATTATTATTTTATTATTCTTATTATTATTATTATTATTATTATTATTATTCGTTGGGACATAAAACTTGAACAACTTTAAAAAGCAACACGAGGTTATAATGAAGTTCAGTGATGATTGTGTGATTACGACGACGACGACGACGACGATGATGATGATGATGACGATGATGACGATACCCAACAGCAGCAATCAGAAGAGGGAACGCAAGCAGAGCTCAGCTGACCTCGGGGTTCATTACCCCGGTGACCTTTTGAGTCAGGTTCGACCTCGAAAGAAACCCTTGACATCGAGGAACACAATCGCTGATTTCGCAGCTTCGAGGGTCAGACAGACGTCCACTGTCAGTCTCCTGTCCACCGCTGAACAAGGTGAATAATTAATATAATAATATTAATAATAAATAAATTAATTAATTAACCAATAATATTAATAATAAATAAATTAATTAATTAGTAATAATAACAAATAAATAAATAAATAATTAGGAACAAAAAATAAATTATGTTGAATAAGAATGGTTTATAACTAACAATGTCTAAGCATATTTTTAAGGATAACTTAGTAAATAATAAGATTGTTTTTTGAAAAAGTTTAAAAAAAACATTTAAATCCATGTAATGATTTGTCCACTCATTAATCTTCCATCCATCCATCCATCCATCCATCCATCCATCCATCCATCCATCCATCCATCCATTAATCCTGTCACCTGGACTGGTGATTGATTCATTAAACGTGGTTCATTTTTTTTCTCACAAGGGATTTATATTTTAATTGTTAAAATAACCATCATCATCGTTGTCGTCGTCATCATCAAAAACAACAACTTTCAACAACAACGATTACGATGACGACGATGATGATGATGATGATGATGATGATGATGATGATGATGATGATGATGATACTGCCGGTGAAGCTGCTGCTGATGATGATAATGATGGTAAAATCAATTTAATAACAATTAAGAAATGTTATTGTTCTTATTGTTGTTGTTGTTGTTTTTATTGTTGTTGTTGTTGTTGTTGTTGTTGTTGTTGTTGTTGTTGTTGTTGTTGTTGTTGTTGTTGTTGTTGTTGTTGTTGTTGTTGTTGTTGTTGTTGTTGTTGTTGTTGTTGTTGTTGTTGTTGTTGTTGTTGTTGTTGTTGTTGTTGTTGTTGTTGTTGTTGTTGTTGTTGTTGTTGTTGTTGTTGTTGTTGTTGTTGTTGTTGTTGTTGTTGTTGTTATTGTTTTAGTTGCTCTTCCCAGAGAGTGATTCATCACACGTTTTGTATCGTTGAACGAACATTGACTCATTCGTCAGAAGATTAATCGCAGAATTAATCTTTTTAATCGCGCCGTTTGCATACAGTTAATCGCGTTAATGTTTCACGAGACCATTGTATTCCAGACAAAAAGGCCAAGACTCCATTCTCCTTAATCAAGAGGGTTTGAAAACTTTTTATTGTTTTAGTGGTGATGATGATGATGATGATGAGGAAGAGGAGGAGGAGGACGAGGAGGAGGAGGATATTTGATGATGTTTTATCGACGACAGGATTTGAATTCATATGATTTGTCAAAACAAATCAGCGATTGAAACAATTTTTGAATCTTTATGCAACTGCAGATCGAGAAAAAAGGTCATTCTAGGTCGAAGGACGGTGACCTCTTCGATGTCCTTCAAAATCTCAAAAGGTCAGAGTTCAAGGACGACCTACTGGAACGATTCAAGGTAATTTTGAAGCGACTCCAACGGGCGTTCCGGTTGTTTTTATTCTGCGCCCGTCAAATCATGCAGTCATAATTTTAATTATTATTATTATAACAATTATTATTAAATAATGATAATAATCCTCCCGAGCCGCCATCACCATCATAATCAGTATCACAATCGTCATCATAACACTAAAAGTATCATCATCATCATCATCGTTACATCCGTGGATGTCCTTCCAGAAGGTCAGATGGTACAATCTCCTTTCATCCACGTCCAAACCTTCAACGTCTTTCTGTCCCGCTCCAACCAATGCAGTCGACGACGACAACGACGAAGGCGACAGCAGCGATAGCAGTCGGCGTCGCTCCGAGGACATCGGCGACAGGAGGGAGGAGTCTGAGGGCCAGCAGTTGGCTTCCGGTTTGAGCGATATTGAAAGGAAGAGGAGAGAAGCAGTTTGGGAGTTGTTCACGAGTGAATGTGTATTCCTGGTCGACCATCTCATGGTTCTCAAACACGTGCGTTTCTCTTGTCATCACTATCAACACCGACTTTGATGATGATGATGGTGGTGATAATGATGATGATGACGACGACGATGATGATGATGAGATTGTTGCCGAGTCTTAATTAGAAGAATCGTTCCCTCGCTTCGAGTGATTACCCAATCGAGAAACAGTTAATCATTCTGCATCCATTCATCAATTTGACTCATCCATCCATCCATCCACTCATCGTTTCATCCATCCATCCATCCATCCATCTATCCAGTGCTTCATGGAACCCCTGAAAGAGGTTCAAGTTGAAGGTCACCTCATGGTCGCCGAACCACGTGATCTCTTCGGCAACCTCGACGAAGTTTGTCTGGTGAGTCATGATGATGATGATGCTGGTGACGACAACGACGACATTACGATTATGATGATTATAATCGTCATTAGCACTATTACATATTACTATATATATCAATATTATTACGAAAAGTAAAATATATTACTAAAGTAATTTAATTAAATATTCATTTTCCAGGTGACACACACCTTTTGCGTTGAGTTCATAAAAATGCTCCTCAAGGAAGCAACAGAATCGGAGGTTGGACAAACCAAGGTCCTACTAAAGGCGCTATCAAGGGTTGGTCTGTTATTATTACATAACTATTATTATTTTGTCTTTTATTAACTGCCATTGTTACTATTATTTTTATTATTATTAACGGTAATTATAATTATCTATAATTATTGACGTCACGTTTAATCTTGATGAATGCCTTTTGTTCGATCAATTATGCTGTTTTCCATCTATCCATCCATCCATCCATCCATCCATCCATCCATCCATCCATCCATCCATCCATCCGTCCGTCCATCCGTCCATCCGTCCTCCAGTTCTGCCAGTTGACTCGCGATGGTGAGGTGTACCACGAGTACTGCCTCAACTATTCGAAAGCCATGAATTGCTTGGAACAACTTAGGAAGAACGAAGACTTCGTGGAGTTCGAGAAGGTGGGCGAGGTCATCTATTTATAGCTCGGGGAGGTAAAGGTCATCACCATCATCATCATCATCATTATCACATAACTATCGTGATCATTTACTCATAATCATCATCATCATCATCATCATCGTCGGCAGTGGTGTGCTAGGGACAGCAGATGTCACAGATTGTACCTGACTGACCTGCTCATAGCACCGATGCAACACTGCACGAAAGTAAACACTATCCATTTTTATTGATTTTATATTCTCATATTGTTCTTTAATGAAATTAATTCTAACTTATTAAATAAATAAAATAGAAATAGCATCATGATCTCGACATAGATTGTCGAATTTAAAATGGTTTGCCTCCTATGTTCTTTATACTATATAGTATACCATAATATATTATATAGACAGTAGTGATCGACCGGGGCGACAATTTTAGCCGGGACCGGGGCCGGGACCGGGGTAGGGGGAGCGGTTGCCGGGGCAGCCGGGGCCGGGGTTCAGGCGGGCCGGGGTTAGCCGGGGCCGGGGTTGAAGCCGGGGTTGGGGAGGCCATCTATAATAACGTTAACTAACGGTGCTTTTATTCTCTAAACATGTTGTAAACGTCAAATAATATATAAGTATGCTTATTATGTCAAAGAGATTCTGTAAAACCTATAATAAAAAAAAATTTTCACAACGACAACTTTTCCACGCTCCGTTGCGAAAACTTAGAAAAACATTAAATCGTTGATGGAATCTCATGAAAATCAAATCTTTTTGAATACTAATTGATTACTGTTTTGTGAAGGCCAAAGTGATGAAAGTTAAACGGTAATTTTTTTAAAACTCATAGTTTTAAGGACATCATTCCAGGTTCCAGCCGATGATGTTTATTTAACTCCATCGAGTTAAGGAAACTTTCTCAGGCTCCTTTTGATGGGAGGGTGCCTGTATCTTGTTCAGGAACAGAGGAGGGTCATTCAAGCAAGGACAACGACCTGTGGGAAGAAGTATTGAGAGAAGAAGCTTCCGAAATTATGGGAAAGAAAGCACCCGAAGCAGAGAGGGAATTGGAGGCTTACCCTTCAAAAAAGCACATAAATAGAACGGATGACCCACTGGCCTACTGGAAAATTTACAGGAGCGAGTTACCAGGCTTGGCTTAGCTAGCAAGGATTTACCTAAGCCCACCTCCCAGTTCAAGTGATAGTGAACGGGAGTTTAAAGTGGCACAGTCTATTCAAAAAGGGAGAATTAGACTGTTGCCCAAAAATGTTGAAACTTTAGTATTCATTAAGTATAACTTAAGAGCTCTATCGTACTCCACTAATTTGCCGGCTGTACCTGAGGACTTTAACTCTCCGAACGATATATTTTATGATTCGTCGGATGATGAATACATTTTATCTAAGTTGACAAAGCTAAAAATTAGACTTTTGTTTACCCCCGGCTAAACCCCGGTTGAATTTAAGCCGGGGCGGGACCGGGGCCGGGGAATGTTAAAAAGCCGGGACCGGGGCCGGGGCCGGGACCCCGGTGGTAAAAAAGGCCGGGGTTCAGCCGGGTCCGGGGTCCCCGGTCGTTCACTAATAGACAGGTACCCTTGGCTATTCTATATAATATACCTTACTTTACGATATTATACCACACCATACCATACCACACCTTACTACTCTGGCAGGTACCCCTTTTGCTAAGCAACATAATCAAGTACACTCAAGATGAGGATGACAGGCAGAGGATCAGAGTCACTTCACAAAAACTCGAGGCTTCCCTGAGTGAGTACAAATAAATGGATGAACTGATAAATGGATGGATGGATTGATGGACGGACGGACGGACGGATGGATGGATGGGTGGGTGAATGGATGGATGAATGAATGTATATTAACTGAAAAAGTTCCA
>CM067530.1:11565000-11605000 GCA_034509925.1 Hirudinaria manillensis | reverse complement strand
CGAAAATTATAAATGTGATTAATTTTTTTTTGATAATTATTTGTAAATGTGATTAATTCTTTTTATAATTTTAATTTTTTGATAATTATTTGTAAATGTGATTAATTCTTTTTCGTGAAAATCTCTTCATTAAGAGAAAATAAACATTAAAAAATGTATCGACTTGTAACTGAAATAGTAATAATAATAATAATAATGATAATAATAATATTAACGATGTTTTATAACTTTAAATGTATTTAATATTAAACTTCAAAACCCAAGAAAAACCCAGAGGTGACAGGTTCGAATCCCTACTCATCCAAGTCCGATGGAACTTTCCTTGTCGTGCACAGGCAGCCCATTTCATTGGATAGATTCGTTATCCACAGCATCCAATCATCCGATGTCAACGGTAACATGAATATTCATGACGTGGATATCTTAGCATAATCTATGATAAACCTTTTTTATTAAAGTGCGTCCAAGCTTGGAGCTAGGATGCCCTCCAATTAAGTTAACAATAACCTCAGATTTAAGCAGATTTAATCATTAATTGCGCTGGTTAATTTGAACATTTTATTCTGAAAATTATTTTTATTATGTCATTAATTCTCTGAAATAATTTGAAATAATTCATTTCTTTTTGAACATCTTCTCAGAAGTTTAAAACGTCCAGTTATGTGTTTTTTATTGACGACGACGACGACGAAGATGGCGATTGTCATTGGAGATATGGAGCAGGTCCCTAGGATGTCTTATGTCACTTAAAGATAAGAGAATAGGAGCAGATGTGCCACATAAACAACGTTCGGGCAACAAAAACTACCCTCTTATAAATTCCCTGGCATAATCCATTAAACAATTTACAGACTAAAAATATCTTATTGAATATTTAATCTCTTATTTCCTATTAAATTAAACATGCTAATTATGCTAAATATGCTAAGAACGCCCGATCAATCCAGTTGTTGTTATTATTAATATTTATTAATTAATATTATGTTAATCGGTTATTGTTGTTGTTACATTCGTTGGTCATTATTACATGGAAATGCAAAGCCATTAGAAATAGCATCTAGTCGAATATACGGATGGCAATGGAAGCATGGAAGCAATGGGGACTATCTGGAGCTTTCCAGTAACGTTTGATGGATTGTTTCCCATTGCTGGGTTTTGACTCGACTGCATAATTCATTGGCCACTTAACCTCTGTAAACCTCCGTAAAAATATCGTGGCATTGTTTGATAACAGCAGCAAGTGATTCATGCTCATTCAATTTCCGGACAAATACATTATTCCTGCTTTTGTGTATTTATTGTGTGTATTTATTTATTTCGTCCTGCTACAACATCATTTCATCCTGGTTTCATCAACAACGACTTTACAATACTATGATGCCGTTTTGCCAGCTGAAATGCTACAAATGCAGTCAACACCTCAAAATGTCAGCAAAACCCACAGTCTTTTTGACCAATGGAACTCCTGAATTAGAAATGAGGAGCATAGTTTATGGTTCGAAAATACATTTTCTGGCCTCTACATGTTCGTCTACTGGTTCTTACAGATTCCTGGATCAGCCAAGCATCTGCCCCGGATTGGGTTACGAGCCCGCAGGGTCAGGGTTCAAATCCTGGCATGGCTGGCCATCCTTACGGTCAGAGAGGATTTCACAACCTCGGATCTGATTATTACCACTTGTTCGATGCTGTCGACGAAGATGCAACCAGCATTGAAAACTTTCAGACGACGAGGTGGTTAATAAATAATACATAATAACTAACATAAAATGACATACTAACATAACATAAATCGATATTGATTTGTTATAACGTTAATTTAATTATCGAATAAAACATCAAATCAATTAAATAATCCTTATCTCGAGAGAGAGATTTCTTTTTAAAAGCAAATGTCGGTCCATGTTTGCCAGCAACTTCTCTTCGACTTTCTTGATAAGAATTCTCTTGGCTTTCAAGGGAGCATCAATCTTCGCCATTTTCTCCTGTCAAGGCATTTTTAACGATCTTTCATAATCGATGGATGCTTTCAATTCCAGATCGGAAGATGATTTCTTCGAATTTCTCCTTTTATTGTAAACAATTGGAAAAAAAAATATTCAAAATAAAAACCGAAACCAATGCTCGACTAGGAAATAATTCCTCATTTCAAGAGAAATAATTCCACGCAAAAACATCGTCTCTTCCTTGGAATTCCCCGAAAAGCGACATCTGTTTCGAGTTCGACGAGAATAAAAGAAAATAAATAAAAGAAAAACAAAAGAAAACAATTGCATTTCTATTCAGGTCGAGCATATTGACAGCCTGCGTGCCCAGTATGACTGCTTTCCTGAAGAACAGTTTCGTCATAATCCAGATAACGAGGTTCCAGCAAGTCATCGCCGTCTACACCCTCCAGGCGCCTAACGAAGCGTCCAAGGTCTCCATGACGACCGTTCGAGAAGATTTTCGAATTTAACGAATACCTGGAGAGGCCATTACTATTGACAAATCGCTGAGCGATAAAATAAAACTTTAACAATTGCAATTTACCGATTGGATGAACATTTTCTTTTCTCTCCGTTTTTTTCCCCTTAAATAATTGCATTTCATTTTCAATGTTTTCGAATCAAAGATAGCCTGGACGTCGAGAATAGCAGCGGCTCAGCATCGCTACAACCACAACTGCCGAAGTCGGTCTTCGTCGTCGTCTCTGGTCCTGTCACCAACGCAAGGAGTCGACGAGGAAACGGACATCGACGAGACCGAAGTTCTCGCTTTTCCTCCGAAACCGAACGGAAAGAAACCCGCGCAGCAGCCCAAATCTCCGGACGATACCGTGGAAGAGACCATTCTCCCAGCAGTGCACGCCGGGGCCAGAAAAAGTCGTGCAACTTCCCAGGAAACCGACGAAGAAATGGAAGACGACGAGGCCATCAATGGCGACGACGACCCGGACGAGGCTGATATCGAAGAAGAAGGCCCCAGGAAGAAAGACCACGGGCGACACGCCAGGTCTCGAACCGCCAAACAACGAGACAGCGAAATTGGACTTTTGGACGACGTCTTCGAGAACTTCGGAGCCACGGAAGATATTCACGAAAAGAGTCACCGATTTAGGACGAAGACGCTGTCAAAGAAGAGCAAGCATCACGGCAGACACGCGGCAGAAGATAGCAAGTCCTTGGGAGCCAGTCTCAGCAGACACAATCTTTGCGGAAGTGCTTTCACCGGCTGCAGTGGATTCGGACTGAAGAAATCAACTCTGACTTCATCCATCTTGAGCAATCAGTTTTCTCCTTACGCGGGTCTGGCCAACAGTTCTTATGACACTTTCGATTCTTTCTCCGTCAACAGATTCGACATTCACGAGAGGAGACCCGCTCTGCACGTCGAATCGGTCGATTTGCCACCTTCTCTGGACGCGTTGGTAGCTGCCAGCATGCCGGCCTACACGACCAATGCCCAGGTGAATCAGAAGCGACAGCACAAACACGCCAATCAGAGAAGCCATCCTAACATCCAGGACCGCACCGCGGGTCGGCAAAAGGCGGATGAGCTCTACGGAACTAGGGATCTTTCGGGGAGGTTTGTTTCTACACTGGCGCCTGTCAAACTGAAAGTAGAAGCCCATGAATCCAGTGCTACTCTACCACCTTCCTCTCCGAAAAGAATCGACATCATCGTGTCGCACGAGGCTCCTACTCGAGGAACGGAAAAGGGAGTTCCACAGTTAGTAATAACCACGTCGGACATGGGAGAAGCTTCGAAAGCCAATCCTGTTGCACCATTGAAACAGGCCCTAAGAAGTACCTATAGCGTTCCTCTGTCCTCTGAGTTTCCCAGTATACCAAGGCCGAGACCTTTGAAGCAGAGTCCTCTTCTGGCCGTCGAATCGCCGAGCAAGCCACCGACGGGTGCACTGCAACCTCCGGGTCATCATCCTAAACTCACCAGTACCCTTTCTCTGGGACCAAAGTCCGTTCCAGTTGGCAATCTCATCCCCATAGAACCCTTGCTGTCGTTGGAGAGCTTGATCTGTTCCAGCACCTCGACAGGAAACGTTTCAACCGTTGGTCAATCGCTGAAGTCTCCTACGAACATTCAACTGGTTCCAAACACTGGTCAGAGATGCTTGGGTCAAGGAGTGTCATCTCAAGCCATTTTTGAGTACTCAGAAAGCAACAAGTTTGACCAAAGACAATCTTGTCAAAGCGAAGGCTTCTTAAAATCTGATCTCGGAGTTCTTAGGGCAACCTCGGTCGTGGGACTTCAGAAATCTGCAGAAATCGGAGACTATTCGTTCGCTGATCTATCCCTTCTTCAACCTTCTGCTTTCAAGACGGCGACCGGAAAAGCAGCCTCGAGTGTGACTCTGGATTCTGACAATCGTCACCTTTTCGACTTACCTTCTCAGACGACTTTTCAGACGGGCGACAAAATCTCTCCAAACCTCGACATCTTTGATCCCGTAAAGAGTCCATCCATGAACAGGGCTTACTCCAACGACACCATGCTGAACTTCGGCCAAGGTCAGGTTTACAAACCCTGCCTATCGACGTTCGAGCTCGGCTTCTATAACCAATCGGATACGGGGTCGACGCTGAATCAGCCTATCGAACTAAAGGGGGCGGTTACAAAACCGGCGACGACTCCGCCTCCAACCAGGGCTGACGAGACGGAGCAGAAGTACGGCCGGTCAAAGAGCATGAGGTGTCGAGTGACCATGGATACGATAACGGAAAAGGGCATCCAGTCCAAGACGGCAGATGGCAGCAGACGCTGAAACGAACGATTCACTAAGAAGCTTCAACGTTCCATATCAAAATTCAAGACTTCTCTTTTCCTTCTTTCTTTCTTTTTTTTTTTAATTTTTTAAAATTTAAAACGAAAACAAAACGATTTGGAACGGTGTTTATTTTTTAGCACTTGTGCGGCATTATTTCTTCACATTTTATTACTTTACGTGGCACCGAAATGTCTGCACACATCTATCGAATATTTTCGAATATTTATTTCAACTTTTTGCCAGTATTTTACATCGGACTTGAGACTTGAAATATCCAAAATCACGAGTTTCAGTTATTGTTGTTGTTGTTGATGTTGTTGTCGTCGTCGTCGTCGTCAGCTATTCGTGTTGAATAATATATTGGCCGATTGTTGTTGCAATTTTGCGGAATAAATAGCAGAATATTTTTAAAATGTAAATTTATTTGCTGGTTTAAAAAAAATGGTTAAATGGAAAAAAACTCGCTAATTCAAAATGAAACCCGAAATGAAAGAAGCTTTCAAATTACAACTTTTTTCTGTGAACAATGAGACCGCGACATGATCTAAGTTTGACTTACGTCACAATCTCCTGTGACGCCAAACTATGACGTAAGATCAAAACGACGACGATGGTGTTAATAACTAAATTTAGAAGCTACACTTCTGGTTTAGCTCCTGATGAGCTGATGATTTTCATTCGATCGCCTGATGAAAAGACCCAATGAAATTCATGATAATATTAAAAGAAATAGTTTTATTGGAAGATTTATTAAAATATTTATTATAATCAATATTAAAAGAAACACAATGACCATTAACTATTGTAACTTTAACAAATGTCAATCTAAAAACTAAATAATGTGTTACTCTTAAATGTTAAATTGATAAATTGTTAATGACAGAATGGAAATGATTAATATGTAAATGATTAATATGTAAATCATTACCTGATGGTTTTTGTTTCCCTCACTTCGTACTTCCAAGGTCCGATGGCTTTGAAATGAATCTCTAGAAGCTGCTTAATATTCATGAACAGCTAAATACAGCAATAGTCGTGCTGAAAGCGAGACTTCACTGATTAGTTCATTTAAACTATTGTTATTGCTGTTGTTGTTGTTTTTGTTGTTGTTGTCGTTGTTGTTGAGAACAATGATGGCGACGATGATAACGGCGAAGTCGAGGGACTCAACCATAGTTTAGTCCCTTCATCATCACGTAAATTGGATTAAATATAAATATATATCCTCTGTAATCGTCACCATCATCATCGTCGTCATCATCACTATCACTTACATGTGACAGTCTTATACATTAAAACCATTAGTCATGCGTAATTCTTGTTGTAGAGGGATGGTTGGCCTTAATCGAGAGATATTCCGAATTTTAATGTCAAAATTATTTGTTTTTAATTCGAATGTCGAATTATTTATTTGATGTCTTTCAAATGAATAACATCAACTTTCTCAGAATTTCAGGGCGATCGCAGCTATTGTGAGAATCTGGGACTTTACGCTGGTTTCAAAGAACATCAAAATAGATGCTATGATTTTAACCGATCCGACAGATTTTGGACAATTTGTTAATAAACAATAAATTAATCTTTACATGGAATTCATTTTTAAGCTGGTCTAAACTCTATTGCCAGAAATATTTAAGTTTTGACATATTTGCTTGGGGTAATAACGGGTTTTAACCGAGCATTTCTCGTTGCTGTAGACACGCTAACAATGTGAGCCTTGAACTTGCTTTATAAGTTGACATCATCTAAACAAACGTATAGTTAGGCCAAGATAAGTTCAGCTAGATTTAATAACAACGAGAATCAATCAGATTGCGAAACTTTATCTATCATAGTCGGACTTTAAAATACTTGTAACTGAAAAAGTTAGAAATAACCATGGAATGTTTGAGAGGTGTTGTCAATATTTTCCTTTGGTCGTGTGTCTTCTTGTCTCTTCAAATATGTTTATCACACGCCAAGCCAAAGTGTGAAACGAATCAGTATTGGGACAAACACGTCAGTACTTGCCAAAGTTGCTCGAACTGCTGCCCGCCACGACCAGCCAACGAATTTTGTAAAAAGAGATGTAATTTAGGTGAGTTGTTTCAAATATATATTTTATTATCTAAAAAAGAAAAGAATTTATATCCCTTCAAAAGTATTTGTTATCTGTGTTTACGCCGTAGAGGTTCTTAAAAAATAAACATGGACGTGGAAGCTTGTGTCGGTTCCAGAGTAAACATTTGGAAATTGTTCGACGTGTTTTAAGATCCTCGTTCAGTGGAGTTTACCAAACATTGGGATTTGATTGTTTTCAGAGAGTATATGCTCTCGGACACCATTGGCTTCGAAAAGTGAGCCGTCCGAGTTTCCGGTGGCTTACGTCATCCTCGGTGTTGGAGCCTGTTTCCTGGTTATACTCCTTGTTGCAGTTTTTGTCGTTGCCAGAAAAATACACAAGTCCAGAGTTGCAGGTGACCTAAAATTATGTTGTGTTCGATAATGTTATCAAATTTGTTGGTTAATTCATAAATCTTTTGTAATTTTTACTTCAAACATTGTTTTCAAACAATTTAAGATGTGTTTCTTAGGTTGATAACTGCAAACAACTTTTTACATTTGTAAAAACTCTTATCACATTTTCCAGAGAATTGTTAATTTGTTATAAATATTATCAATATGTTAATTTTTTGAGGTTTTTACAAGCAGGTCTAAGGTCTTGCTTTCATTAAAATACGTAATGGGTCTGCAAAAATTGTTTTAACGAGGGTTATTAGTGTTAATGAATTCTCTTTATTAAACTCCGAGTTTAATCCTTAAAATGTTTACAATTTTGAAATTTTCATTGGCAGATAATCCTTATAAGAGTGTGGTTCCAATTTATCAAGAGGTGATAAAATATTCTCTTTAAAATTAATTTTAACTCATTAGATGATGATGATAATGATGACAACCTCATTAATATCATCATCATGAGGCCCCAATAAACACGTAGACTCATCTTAATGTCTTTCCACGACTCAGGAAACAACTCAGGAGACGACTCCGAAGGAAACTTCGTGATTCGATCGAGGAAGGTGATCCACTGACGCAGGCTGTGAATATTGCTTCTGATTGGTCGCATCATCGCCGTGATCATCATCATCATCGCTACTGGAATATTATTGTTCGTGGAAATATTTAAGCGACGGGGGTGGAAGTGACGTTGTTGTTATTGTTGATATTAACACTGTTGTCGTTATTGTTGTTGTTGTTTAATGTTGTGATTGGCACTAAAAACATTTGAAGACCTCACCAGAGGAGTCTTTGAACGAAATAAACGTGTTTAAAAGTGAACTTTCCTTGTTTATTTCTTCGAGTAGTAGTTCTGTACGGTTCTCGCCGTCATTGGTTACCGCCATTATTAATATTATTAGTGTTATTATTATTATCATTATTATTGTTTTAATTATCATGACTTAATGACATTCTGTTGTTGTTTATTCAGTCAGAGGTCTCTTCATTTTCTTAAAATCAAAATGGTTGCTCGTGTCAAGCAAATGTTGCAAGTAGGGACTCTTGGTGCTATTATTAGTTATTAATTTAAGATATATTATTATTTTATAATATTGTAACTTCTAGTTTATAATAATATTTATAATATTATTATTTTTATAATTATTTCAATCAATTTTATTATTATTATTATTATTTTTCGTTACTATTATTACATGATTTTTTGACATTAAAACAACTTAATTGAAATAAAATTAATTTAAAAATGTTCGTTAAAAGGATGTTTAGTAATCGTAATTAATAAATAATATTTTGTAACTGGCAACATTTATTCAACATTTATTCAATGTTTATTCAATGTTAATTCAACATTTATTTCTTAAAAAAATTTAAATTGCCCCGCCTCAAGAAAAAATTCCCCCGTAATTCCCAGTTTCTATTTTGAGCTCCGACGTCAATAATTTTAACGTCGACTATTCATAGATGGGAGACGAGCCGGGATTTGAACGCGGACCCCGAGAGCTGTCGACAATATGTCAGCTGAAGCGTAAATTGGATGGGTTTTTACCCTGCTATAAAATTCGAAATATTCCCAAAATTGCAAAAAGGTTTTTGAATTCTTTCAAAACGACCGATGACTTTGCATGTCACCTGGACTTAAAGTTATGACTTATTCAACTTGTTTAGCTTAAAATATTTAATTTTATTTGTCGTTTTAATGTCATCATTTACACGATTAAATGGAAATAATTATTTATTGTTAATTATAAGATAATATGGCATTTATAATTACAATTATAATTAATCTAACAAATTCATGAATAATTGATGCAACATTTCCTTGTTTTTTTTTAATTACTTGTTAAATATTAATTAATTAAGTTGAAAAAACATTTACAAGGATATCATGTAATTGGAACATTACGTTATTGTTAATCACGGTTACATTATTATTGCTATCAATGCCGCTATAATTATTGCTGCTATTATTATTATTATTATTATTATTATTATTATTACCCATGCATAATGGAGACACCATCGATAACATGTCAAAGTCAAGTACCAGCTCTGGTTTGATTATTATTCTGATTGTCATTGAAATGTTCTATGTAAATGTTTTTATGAAGATATAATATCATTTTATTAAGATATAATATCATTTTATGCAGATTAATATAATTTATGTATAATATAATTATTTATTATAATAATATTATGTTTATTTATTATTACGTAATATAAATTAATATATTATTTTAATTATAATAATAATTATTTATTAAATATATTGTAACAACAATGTGAATTATTAATGTAATTTCAATAATTTATAATAATATGTAACCATTATTTATAATATAATACATATAATAATTAAAATATTAAATAAATAAATAATAATCGTTTGATAATAACCTTAAGAACATTGTTTATCCGAAAACATAACATGCAGAATCACGTGCCAAAATTATGATGAGTCATCATCATGGAATGTGTGACATCAGCCATTCATTCTATGAAACGATAAGAATGGTGCTGTCTTTCGTTATGTTGATTTTAAATTGTAATAATAACATAATTTACAATTATAATAATAAATTCAATAAATTGTAATAATAACATATATTTTACAATTATAATAATAAATTTAAATTGTAATAATAACATATATTTTACAATTATAATAATAAATTTAAATTGTAATAATAACATATATTTTACAATTATAATAATAAATTCAATAAATTGTAATAATAACATATATTTTACAATTATAATAATAAATTTAAATTGTAATAATAACATATATTTTACAATTATAATAATAAATTCAATAAATTGTAATAATAACATATTTTACAATTATATGTTTGTAAAATTAAATCAACAAATAATTGTACATAATATTATCCAACATTATATTACGTTTACATAATTATTATGATTATGATGATGATTATGATTATTATTATTATTATTATGAGTAATAATCAAACCAACAGCAGATAAATAGAATGAGTCATAAAGTAATTTAATAGCATTGTGCTGCATTCATTCGCCATCAGACATTTCTTAAATTTACCATTGATGTTATTATAACAATAATAATAATAAATTATTATTATTATAATAAATTATTATTATTATAATAAATTATTATTATTATTATAATAAAGTGAAAAAAACATTTTTTTGTAAAAAAAAAGAAATTAATGAAAATGAAACTTGAAATTGATTTTGTTTTGAAATGTTCAAGAATTTAACCGTCGAAAGTAGCCACACGGAAGAGCACTTCCGAGTAATTAATGTCACGACAACAGGAAGCTCATTAATATTAATTTTACAAAAATAGCACCATTGAATTCCCCATATTTTCAAAACATCTGAGACATTCAATTTGAACAAATGATTTTAACAATAAACCAAATAAATAAATTAATTAATTTACGAATTACTTTTAAAACCACTTAAATACTAATTGAATCATATCAAAATGGCTGTTTAATGTTTGACACTCCCGATATATTTCTTGAAATCGAAAACAAAACTAATTAGTTTTTTACAAAATGCAATTTAAAATCAAACCAGAAAAGTCACGCCAAAAATATAAAACGGATGTGAGACTTAGCGCTACATAAGCAATTCTTAATGCTATATAAAGTTAGGAATTCCCATATTTTAACCACTATTTCTTCTGATCCTTTAACGTGGTTGGATCGAATCTCCTCGTAGATCGGACGAAAAACTTGGATATATTTTATGGTGCAATGATTTGAAATTTATGAAGAAGGTTGTTAGGGTTAGGAATTTGACGGAAAGTTGGTATTAAGACTGGGAAATGTCTGTTTTACGGTTGATTGGGTTCGCAGTGTTGTTAGGCACAATTGGTGACTTAAGGAAAGCATATGCTGGACAGTTGAAGTGCAATGACACTCAGTACGGAGATGAAGTAACAAACATTTGCATGCCCTGCAGTGCTTGCTGTCCACCCAGACCTGATAATCAGTTTTGCAGGAAGGGTTGTAATCTTGGTAAGTGCTTCAAGTATTCAAGATTTGATGATGATGATGAAGGTGGTTATGATGACATGTGTTTTAATAAGCTTAATATAATTTAAACTCTCGTGTGTTTTAAGTTTGTGTGAAAGTTAAACACAGAAATAAGGTAACCATGTCTGTAATAAGGTAACCATGTCTGTAATAAGGTAACCATGTCTGAAATAAGGCAACCATGTCTGTAATAAGGTAACCATGTCTGAAATAAGGCAACCATGTCTGTAATAAGATAACCATGTCTGAAATAAGGCAACCATGTCTGAAATAAGGCAACCATGTCTGTAATAAGGTAACCATGTCTGAAATAAGGTAACCATGTCTGTAATAAGGTAACCATGTCTGAAATAAGGCAACCATGTCTGTAATAAGATAACCATGTCTGAAATAAGGCAACCATGTCTGAAATAAGGCAACCATGTCTGAAATAAGGTAACCATGTGTGTAATTCTTCAATGACAATTGACCTTAACTTGAGGTCACATCTTGTTAAAACTGTTATTAAAATGACATAAACTATTAAACACATCAGATACCATTTGCAAAGGCTCATCCCCAAAATTGGAAACCAGACACATCGTCATGATAGCCATCTTGTCTTGTTTGATTGTTTTAGTCATTTTAATCATCGTTTTGGTATTGAAGAGAAGGTGGATTCGACGACTATGTATTAGAAAGAGTGAGTTAATAATTGATCATAGTTAAATGATAAATGGTTGACAGATACTTTTTAAAACCTTTGAGGCTCTTAACTATTAATTAACTAATCTTTAACACAAGAAACTTTGCTACCAAATCAAAGCATTCTTAAAAATGCCAAAAGGTGTGCAAGAAGAAAACGTTGAACATCGGACGCAAGTTCAACTCATCAGCTGTGAAGAAGTATGTCAATCCTCCAATTCGAACAAAACCCAAAGAGAACCACGAACCAACAAACAAAGTCCGACGGAAACGTTCCCTCGAGGCTACTCTGCTTTCCATTCCATTCCGAGCTCCGGAAACGATCGACAGGCGGGCAGCAACGTCCCGAACTTGTCCCTTCCTCCAAAACTGCCTCCGTTTTTGGAAAGGGACGGCGTTAGGTTCATCAGGGAAGATATCATCGAAACCTATCAGGATTCCATCTTACCCCTCTTCGACACCGACCCGGACTCTCGTGTCGGAGAACCTTCTTACTCCCCTCTCGATCGTCTGCAGAGAAGTCCGGCGAAGGCAGACGCGGAGGCCTCTTTGAAACCTCTCGTTTCGCTATCGGTTCAATGCACCGAAGATTTGGGTTGCGAGGGGGAGTCCCGAGGAAGCTCTCCGATGGAAACGGAAGTAAAAAAATTAGACTGGAACGACACCTGAAGTCGCGGCCAAACGGGTCGGACGTGATCGAGAGACTCGCCCCACGGACGGGCTGAAAATGCGGTCATAATTATTCGGCATTTCGACAAACCTCACGACATCCTGAATTAACTGCAGCTCAAACAAAAATTTGTTTTTCTCTCCTCCAAGCCAGTGGTTTTTCTCGTTTGGCTGTGATCGGACGTTTCAAATGTCTGCAGGGACATTTGCCTTTTGGGTGCCTTTCTGGGCAACTGCAGTTGTTACACGTAATTGATGAATGCTCGCACGAGACGCCCGTTTGTAAATAATTCTCACGACGCAGATTCGTGCCAATCACGAGCTGCATTTGGTTTTGTGCCATTTAAATATTTGTTACGAGACATTTTCCACATTTAATTTGGAATGACTCTTTAGAACTCCGGCATCAAAGTTTGCCTGCATTTCCTTCCTTGCAAACTTCCGAGTTCCGACTTCCAACCTCTCGGCCTCGGTTTCTTGATTCGTATCTCGTCGAAACGATCGTAAATTTTAAGCAGCATTTGCTCAAATAAAACTCTGCAGCGAGGAACATTTTAGCCAAAGGATTTAATTGCATTAATATTGAATAAATTATATTTTTATGATTTTCAGAAGCCGCCACGAGGCGACTCAAAAGCGGACGACAAAAACGTCTGCGACCGTGACCAATAAACGTTGTGCAACGAGACCCGCTCCACTCCGTCGTGGAAATCCCCGACGAACGTTTATAGACATCCACTCCCCCTACCCAAAAATAATCCTCACTCTCTTTGATGAGATCACGTGTGGCCATCACAGACATCCACGTCATTATAAGTTGATATTAGGAGCAACAATTAACGAACGTCCCGTCGTCGGCACGATCGAGTTTAAAGCGTCGACGAGGAACCAAAGCATCGGCTACCGTGGCAACGAGTTACAAACAAACGAAGGCAAACGTTCTACAAAGAATAATTAAAAAAAACCAGAGGGATGCATGTTTCTCATCTTTGCTAACATTCCATAGCGTGTGGAAATTCCATTGCGCTGTTGCGTGTGCCGCGATCCTGGCCTGGAGACTGTCAGTACTTTCCAGAATACTTCTTGACACTAAAAACAAGTTGCAATTGCCAAGTTTAATTAAAAATAATATAATTGTAGTTATAATGTTTAGAAGAAAACATCATCATTCAATTCACATCTAAGTATTTTTTATCTCATCAACGTCGATAGAAGCACCTCGTCTGGAGGAGATACTGGGCATAGTGTATCTGCTCGCTGGTACCCTTGATGGTGATGATGCGTTCCTTGGTCCCAGGAAGAGGATCGTCGATGTCTATCATGGCCCCCGAATCCGACCGGATCTGCTTGATCCGCACCCCCCCTCGGCCGATGATGGAACCCGCCAACTGCAACGACGACGTCCGTCAAAATCCGCCGAATTACGGATTCGGTCCGCCTATCCGCTCACCTCGGACGGGATGGTCACCTGAGATATTTCCACCTCCTCCTGCTGTCCGCCCATCGAAGGTCCGGAAACCGGAAACTGAAACGACGTCGAGTTTGAAAATGTCGTAGCGACGCAAGACTCGACCGCAAAAAGTTCTCACCGTTGGATTCAAAGGTTTCAATATGGGTGTCGAGTCCTCATCTTCGAATGAACTGTAACTGTAATATGTTATGTGATATGTTATGTAATATTACATGTCATATGTTTGTACAGGAACATTGGAATGAGAAGTTATGTAATGCATTTATTATTATTATTATTTATTATTGTTGTAATTTATTATTGATATTATATGTTTTATTTATACTTTTCCATTCCTTAATTAATATTCAACATCTCATCCTTAAAGCTCAGAACTTCTAAAGCAGTCCCACTTTGAATATTTAAATGACATTCCAACCTCATTAATAATATAATAATAACAATGATGACTATAATATAATAATAATAACAATGACGACTACTATAATATAATAACAACTACCAACCCTTCAAACCTCTTGTTTACGGGATTCATAAATGCTCCCCTTCCTCCACTTTCGTTTCCTTTCCTCGACAAGTCGCATCCGAAAGTCTCTTCTGGAGCGATGTCCATGATCCTGCCCTGATGGAAAGGAGGTCGTTGACCTCTGGGCATCCTCGACGGACCCCTGACGATGATGATAACGATAACGATGCCAATGTCGAGAAGATCAATGAAAGACAAGATAAACAACTGATTTTCAATGAATTGAATTCCAATTACTTTAAAGCACCGACAGCCATTTTAAATTCCCCTCACTCTTTTGTCCATCCATCCTTCCATCCAACAACGTACCTGAAGGAGCCTCTCATTCCACCTCTGCCCATCGACGTCCTGTTGTCAAACGACGTGAAACCTCCGTAGTCGGAGGCGAATCCCTCGTCAAAGTTCATCGGGTCGTACGGGTACACGGGGCCAATGGGTGCAGACTGTTAGTTTAAAAGTTCATTTCCACAAGATAAAGCATGTATGATATTGTTATTATTATTGTTGTTATTATTATCGTTATTATTATTATTACCATCATTGTTATTACAGATACTGAAAGCAGTTCAGTGACTCGTAGTCACCAGAGTTCGAGTTATTGTTGAGGAAATTTGAAATCAAATCTCAATGAATTTCAACTCACGGTTTGCAGAAATTCCACCAGCGAGTAAACGGTGCTCGCCACGACCTCCGGCTGACCTTTGACCTCCACCACCCTCTCGCTCGACATCGGTGCACATTCGGGATACACTTTGATCATCACCTTGTATTTCTGTTTCAAGTTCGACTTACTTTTATCTCCTGTGCACTCGACGTTCGAACGTACGACCATCGACAACAGCATCATCAACAAAAACAACACCAAGAACAACTAACCTCTCTGAACTCCTTTATGTTGCTTCCATTTCTCCCGATGATGGCACCCGCCTGACTCTGATGGACCAAGACTTTGAGGCTGATGTCTTTGTCTCCCTGATTAATGGCCGTGCATTAGCATAAAATATTCGCAACATCTTTCTGCGATTATCCTACTTTGTTGTGTTTGACGTCCAAAATAAATAAATAAATAAATGATTACAAAATTACTTTTCTGATACAATTAAATTAACATAATTTATGGTCTTTACATTTAAAATTGGACTTCATTATTCACCATCTCCACTTACCACAACCACAATCTTAATGACATCCAAGAGTATTGAACAGGCATTGGCCAACGTTGTCGAGATGATCAAAATCCTATTGAAAACACGTTTGTCTCGTAAAGTCACGAATTGCGGCCATTTTTTTTAACCTCGGCTAAAACTGCTCGAAGACGATCGAACGTCTCGTGGCAAACGAACGATCTGCCATCGCTCGAATCTTAGAAACACGAAGGCATCGATGTCAACATGCAATTATAAATGACATGAGATTCTATCGAGGATTATTTAATCATAAGTCAAGGGTCATCGTTATTCAATTAATTCTGAAATATCCCAATTATTAAATTAATTCTGAAATGTCCCGAGTTTAAAAAATTCCCTTCCGGCCCTCGTCGTCTGCGACGATCGTTTCCCGAGGCGGGATTTGAACCCGACAAGTCCCGACCGACGAAGGTCGTCGAGTGCAATTATCACTTCGACGGATTAAAAATTCAACAATATGCAAAGCCAGGTCAAAAATACCGTTCAGGGCCCGAACAATCTGGGAGCAACACGCTAGCATTGTACTGGAATGTGATTGGCCGGACGTCGTCATAATCAGGTCGGGTCAATCGGCAAGGGGGTCGGGATTGGCGAGGAGGATTTCAGGGATGAATGCGATTGGTCGGGTTAATTTGGAGGGAGGGGCACGGCATTGGCGTGAGGGTAAGAACAACGAATCAGCAAGACGTTAAGGTAATTAATTTGATAATTAGCATAATGCATGCAAGATAATAAGGACTCACATTTTCTCTGAGACTCTTGATGTGAAAACCACTTTTGCCTATGATTGCCCCTGCATCCTGCAGGTGTTTTGAATATTTATTTTGATTATTGGTAAATACATGCAAATATGGCATGCATAGATACAATTGTATGTATGTTAAAGATGAGACATCTTCTCACATAAAATTTAAAAAAATCGAAGCCTTAAAATCAATTCTCTTCAACTTTCACAAGAATCCTACTTTGCTGGGCAACAAGACTCTCAGGCAAGCAGGTATCTGACTCGTGAATTTGGCCTTTTTGTGCTCATTCACGTCGTCAAAGCTTTGACATTCTTCATCAGGTCCCCTGGGCCTTTTGAATGCCATGTGAACTGGATTGAAATGGATTTGCTAACATATGTTACATTGCCAATAGAAAATAGGGCTAATTATTACAAGTCGCTATTTGTATATTTATATTAGCTGGATGTAATAAGATGTACAATTCCACTTATACAAATTATATTAGGTGATTGTAATATGCCATTCAATTATTCGATTGGGCTAGAAAAGGCATATTCGTTCTTTTTTTCAAATTATGAATTCGAGTTATGCTAGAAGCGGATGGTGAGAGTTAAAAAAGAAATATTCTAAAACCAACGTTACAATGCTAAAGCAAAATCGGTAAACGTTTTTATTTCAACAAGACTTACCGCCGTTATTTCCTCCGTTGCCTTCTGAGCTCATATCAACGAATTTTGATTCTTCCATCGCTTCTGTATCGTTAATATTCTGTTCTAACTAAATTTTTTATAACTTTGTATGTGTAAACAGCTACGTTCTCCAATAATTGAAACAATGACCCGAAGACTGTCCAAAATCAAAGCGAAACCAAAGTAAACAGATTCGTTAGGTTCAGAAGATGTGCGGTTTCTAGGTCTTACAAAACTATTTTATATTAAGTAATTAGTGAATGAAATATTTATAGCTACAAATTTTATATTCTAAATAATTAATGTAAGCCTTATTTTTGAGCAAATTTCTTTTTTAATTGTGGAAAACAATTTTTGTCTCAAATCGGAGCTTTAAAATGAGGTCCGTTGCTCTGTCAATGCCTCTAAATTTAACAGTTGTATTAATCCAAACAAAATTTAAATAAAATAATTCAAACAAATTAAAAACGAGTAGGACTGCTTGGCTAACAAAAAGGTTTATTTCGTCTTAAAAATATTTAGCGCATTGAAAATGATAAGTCACAAGAAATTCTTGACCAAAAAAAAAATTTAAAAGTTACCCGGATTAACCTTTTGTTCGGCTTTCTTTCCTGTCGTTCACAAAAGAAGCGAATTTGAATGGCGTCCCTAGCGACCAATAAAAAATGCCCGGCATCTTTTCCCAACTATTGCTCAAAAGGTTCTTTCATTATTTAAATAGATCAAATGCAAATAATGAATGGCTATTTCTATAGCGATTTTTTTATAGAATCTTCTAAAAGAATCTTTTTCGAAGTGAAAATGGCCGACCAATATTAATTTAGGGATTAAGCCAATAAGTTGCGCATTTTCAGGAGACAATTTAAAAATTCATCGAAATGTATTGCCATCAGAATGTCATTAAACACGTTCATTTTGATAGTAAAAATCACAAGAGGTAAAATAAAATATCATTTTACGTTTAAAAAAAAGACATAAAATCGTCTTAAAAATTGATGAAGATAAATTCTTGAATTCAGGGAGCTTCCAGAACAAGCTTTGGAAGCACAAAAAATTAAACTTTCACTGGCGAAAAGACTCGAAGTTTACCAGTGGCATTGATGGTGCGCTTTATTTTGAACAACTTCCTTCAAAAACATTTTGTGGAAAATGTTAAAATATTAAGGGCCTTGCAATGTTATTGTTATTGTGGTTCTTGTAAAAATCTATGAAAAATATTCTGAAAGCTTTATTTTTTTTTAAAGTAAAATTTTCTGAAATAAATTTTAAAACTTAAATCTTCCAAAAGCCATTCGCAAATATTTGTCCTTCTCCAGAAAACGATGTGAATTCTGAGAAGGAAGAAAATAATCCCTCGAATGAATGGAAAAACCCCGAGAAAACCCCCAAAAAATCGCGCATTTCTTATGATTCTGAAATCGATCATTTTTTCCCCGATGATATTTTTGCCACTGAAACAACAACAACAACAGCATCAGCATCATCAGCATCAACAACAACAACAACGACAACATGGCGGAGGAATACGGCGGAGAATTAGATGTTCCAGGGGGTGACGCGATCATCGACACAAAGTCACGAAGCCATCTTTTCCAGAAGCGGAAACAGCGCAAAATCCCCGGATGACTGAAGGGACAATACGATCCGTTAGACGTCATGATATGATATCAAGTCTTTTGAATACGAGATCACATTCGGCTGCTATTCATTGCTTTGACGGGACTGCAGGCGTTGTGGTCGACGAAGTGGGACTGGCCGTTGGCTGCAGCTGCTCCGACGTCGGCTGTTGGACGCCGGCGTCGCTCTGATTGTTGCTGGTGGTGAAGAGAAGTGGTTTCTTGATGACGTCCGCTATTATCTTCGAGATGCGTCTCGATCTACGCCTGCGTTTGCGCTTCTTTGCGCTCGACGAGCGACGCTTGGACGACGTAGCGGTCGTGTGGTAGTTGTCGTCCATGTCGCTGGAGTTGTCAGACGTGGTGGTGTTACTCCTGCAACTAGGGAAAAGGTTTTGCTCTTAGGAACTCGATTTTAGTTGGATATTCATGGCTCTGGAGAGCTGTAAATAGTTTAAGAACTGACATATTTTAGCGTAGTTTTTTTCTTTTGTTTTTTTTTCTGAGGAAACATGGAGCTATCTTCTGAAACGAGTTCCATGTTCTTATAAATAAATAATTACAGTTTACAGAGTTAATAAAATAATTAAAAGTTGATGAAAAAAATAAACTTCAAAAATGTAAGATCAGGGTTTAAACCCCAATTTTTAGGGTCAAAAGTTTAAACTCCAAGGCCTCTTAAAGAGTGATCTTATCTGGGTTGTGGTCCCTGATTAAAAGAATTTTGTCCACCCGAGCATTGGTTAAACCAATGGATGATCTAGGGCGGGGCATGAACCCTGCACGAACGTTCTTTATTGGATTAGAAAATTGGGCGGAGCTTCGGTCGCAAACGAAACAACATTTGGGGTTTTCCAAGAGAAAATCTCAGCTAAGGAAAATAAATGACATTTGTCAGAAGATGGAAAGAAGTTCTGAAAAAAGAATCACTTACTCTTTCCAAAGAATTTGGTTCCTCTACATCTTAATTATCCTCCGGTCATTAACATTCATTTTTATGCAGATAGGTGGGCGTGGCATTTATGAGGGCTCAGAGCCATTTATAGCAAACCAATGAAAGAGAAGAAAACCAACAACAACAATTGAAAGCCATACATCGGTCACGGATTGAAAGCAAGCGTTTAGAATATTTCCTTCCAAGAAATACCAACGGCGCTAACAATTTCCATTGTTTATGGATGTCTCTGGAAAAACCCATAGGGAAAAACCGACTCTCTATTTTTAGAAGTCCTACCAATCACCTCCTTTGATTGGACTTCATTACCACCTGGAATGACGAATCACGGAAAAGCATCTCGTTAGAAACAATATGGACACCGGAAGTGAATGCGTGACGCACGTCTTTGACTTACATCGAGGCGATAATTTCCTGACGAGCGAAGAATTTGAATTGCCCATATTTGAATTTTACAAATTATTTTAATAATAATAATAATAAAAATAAAAATAATCATCATCATAATCATAATAATAATAGTAAACAATATAATTTTTGAAAGAATTTCTTGGCTCCCGATTCACCCTTTAAGCTGTCTTTACGAAGCTAATAGAGGCAGGTCCGTGGCACCGCTTATAGGCCGGTGCAAAGAGATCCACCGGGATTCATTTTCTACTAAATTGCCATGGAAGAAAAGATGGCCGGGCTATCGAATTCGACCGTGGTTTACGATCAATTTACGAGTAGGTGGGGGGTCGGTCATAGGGCTGATTGAGGGTTGTTTTCGTGTACGAATTGATTGACTTTAGGCGGGAATTTATGGATATTAATTTCTTTGGAGTCATGAGTTTAAAAATAAAATTTGTTAAAGTATCTTATTATCTTAAATTGATTATGAATAGAAATAAAATAAAGAAATAAATAAATAAAATAAATAAATTATTGCGGAGAAGAATATTTTCATCCAAAATTATGAGCATCGTGTCAAACACGAATTTCTTGCGAAGTTTTACGTGAAAGTGAAGAACCTTTCAAAGGCTTTTAACTTATTTCGTGGTTCCGAGTGCTTGGAGAATCACTCTGGGTTATTATTATTATTATTATTATTATTATTATTACTTTTTTTATTATTAATAAAAGAATAATATTCTGACAAGTCTTGATAATTATTGATAATAATATCTGCACCATAGTGAATTAAATATTTATTGAGGAAATTTATAAAAATAATTTATTATTCTTTAAAAAGAATAAAGGAAGCATATCAATGGAAAAAGGTCTCTTAACATCCGATGAAATAACTTCCCAGAGGGGCTTATGAGCTAAAATATGACTCAACAAAGACAAGGGGAACGACTGACCGAACAGTAAAGAAGGTTCAAAATGGCCGACGACAAGATGGCGGATTAAGAACTTCCCCAAATTACAGTCCCCACGGATAAACTCGGAATGAATTTATAATCCTTCCAATACATCGGGGAAAAACTCCATTTGTACTTAATAGCACGATTACTGCAGTAGTACAATCTACATTGCTTGTGTAAGCACGAGTACTGTAGTAGTGACGTTGTCTCATTCCTCTTTTCCGTTCGTAAAACATCGACGAAAAAAAGCGGAGCTGTTTAGCCGTTTAAACATTCATATAGCGCGAACTTGAGACCAGTACACGTGGGTGTTTCTAACACTAACAGCCACTCACCCACCCAGCCATCCACCCACCTACCCATTCGGCTAGCCAAAAATGCACCTCACCTCTCCTGTGGTGTGGTCTGCTTGATCAGTTCGTTGACAACGATGATGTCCTCTTCGAAGTTCTCCCTGGTGCTGACGATGCTCGGATTTTTGCCGATCTTGTTCAGCCGTTCAGCTGCCACGGTCTCCATAGTCCTGCGCATGACCGGGTAATGTTCCAGGACCGAGTTGAAGTGTTCCACGGACAGCGAGAAGAGATTGCAATAGGTTTCCGCTCTGACGCTGGCCACTCTTTTGGCGTTCGTTAGCAGGCATATCTCTGTACGGGTGGATGGATGGAGAATTTATTGGAGCATAATTCTGGGGGTGGGGGTGTTAAGATTAATCGGGGATGAATCTTCCGCAAGCTACTGGCGGCCCACTCTGGAACCGCCCTTGCTACAACTACGCGTGACGTCATTCCGTTCTTTCAATCCTTCCATCCATCCATCCATCCATTCGTCCAATCTGCAATCCACCCGAGAAAGGAACTCGACAAAGGAATGAGGAACATTGGAAGTCATCTTTGCAAAACCACAGCCCGGAAGTAACTCGTGCATTCCATTGGAGATGATTGGATCCAGCTGCCATCATCATCATCATCACCATCAACACTGTCGCCATCGTCGTCGTCACAATAAGCAATAGCACCAGAATCTCTTCATCTTTTGCCCGATGGGTTCATGAATATGAATAAAATCGATTGTTTTTAATACAAGCATATTTTTTAAAAAATAAATAATGTTTTTAATCTTAAAATGTAAAAATTCCTCGCACGCAATATCATCTCCCTCCGTATTGATGGAGCCCGTAAAAATTGATCCGCCATTTTGTGGCATAAATTCTCAGTAGCTCTCTTAAAAGGACCTTGAGTTATTTTTAGCCATGTATACACGTGATGATGACTACTATCAACATCCACCAAGAAGATCACGTGGTCCACTATCATCATCATAACCACCTCGCAAGGTCACGTGGTCTTCTTAACTATCACCATCATCCAACACCAGAGGATATTCATAAAGTCTACACCAACACTCCAATCATCACCAAAGTCAGGTGGTCTGACACCAACCGCCAAAGTAGGATCCGTCAGAGAGACTGGTCGCCACCTCGTTGTCCTTAGTAACGATGTCAACAATACCTTCCTGTATGAAGTACATCTTCGTACCGAGTGTACCCTCCTTGATGACGTAATCTCCGGGCTGGAACACCTCGTAGCAGAGTTTGCAGACCACCTCCGACACGAAGTTCGGGTCGGCATGGGTGAAGAAGGGTACTGAAGCCACCAATGCTCTGCAGTTATAGTTGACGATCTCCTGAGAAGTAGAAAAATGATAAACAATAAATCAATCAATCATCCAACCAATCGATCAATCAATCAATCAATCATATTTCAAGATTTGAGATAAATGCATATTAATAACATTTAATCAGCAATTGAATTGAAATGAATTAAAGGCAAAACAAACGAAATTTTCTCAGGTTTAAATACAAATCAATTAGGAAGACTCTTAGAGTAGCCTTTTAAGAAAAAGGTCAGAGTTCAAAGTTCAAGTCCCTGACCTTACCTCCTTGAGACATTCGTTGACCTCGTTCAGGATGCTGACTTCATCGAACATCTTTCCGTGGTAACGATGCTCGTAATATTCAGTTATGCGCTGCCTCAACTTTCGAGGTAGTTTCCTGTACATCATATACTCTTCGACCTGCTTGAACTGAAAGTTCAAAGGGTCAACTAAGGTTCGAGAGTTGAAAGACTGGAATTCATGCTGATATATCTTATATCAACTTGACATAAGGTTGATTAACGATAATCAATATTATTAATATCATAATGTTAATCACTAGTATTAATAATAGTTTATACCTTCTCTCTATACAATCTTTTGGACGTATCGAAAGATTGTATGAGAGCAGTCGTGTGACCCACAAAGAGGGCGTAACAAATGGCCCCTGATAACATGCTGACTATGGTCAGCCACACGTCCGTTACGCTCTGAGGGGGGTATCTTCCGTACCCTATGCTGAGCATGTGCGACAGGGCCTTGAACAGGGCCCACGTGTACTGCTCGGTCCAATGGGCTCGCTGAAAAGTAGGTCGATAAATGTCAGCGGCCTCTTGCGACTAACATAAAACTAGCCGGCATCGATTTATGAGTTGTTTTCTTTGTTTTTATTTTAGATATTTTATTTTAAAATATCCATCTTTAAAATATATTTTCTGTTAAAATTATTAAATTTCATAACAATTCAATAAAATCTAGAAAAACCTATCGTCTGATGCAAAAGATAAAAAAAAATAAAAGAACCAAGAAGAAACGCCAGTAACATAGATGCAAAAAAACATAGATAAAAGAGACGAGCGATAATCGATGAACGGACGACATGCAACTGCGCATGTCTTTCGAGTATTTGAGAAATAAACGACAAGGAAAGGGAAAACATCCGAGTGAGCGATAAAACGCTTAATTAACCTCGCAAGAGCACAACACACTTCCGCTTTGTCGTCGCGTGAATTATTTCCAATTTTTTTGGCGCAATTTTTTCCTATTTATCGCAAATATGTTTCAATTCAAGTTTTATATTTCAGAAATTCATTAAAGGTGTATTATTTAAATTATTTAAGAAAATAAATTCTTTTTAATCGAATATTCTTCATGCATAGCCATTAAAGAAATCTTCATTCATCGCTGTCAAGTTTTCAAACATTTCTAAATTTTTAATAAAATAAATTCTATTATTTAATAATAAATATTTATTAATTATGCAAATATTAAGAAATAAATTTTCATTTGTAGCTGTTATCCATCATTATTGGAATTTTTATTGAGGTTATAAGTTATTGCACAAAAGAAATATCAGCCATTATTTCACATTAAATATGGTTATTATTCTGATATTGTTGAATACATAATATCTTCCACAATTAAAACAATTTAATTTAAAAGTGAATTTATCCAACAAATATTTTCAATTTATCTCCTTAAAGCTCCTTTATTGTTTTTCTTTTCGATCGAAGGCTTTAAAAAAATTAAAAAAAGAATTGGATTTTTTAAATTAACATTTCCAATCAGCTCATACAATTTGTAGACTTCTCGGAGGAAAAGACGGATAGACGGACGGATGGAAGATGGATAGACGGACAGATGGATAGATCGATGAACAGATGGATGAGTAAACTCTTATATCCGGACTCACGAGTTCTTGACAAGCGATAATTAAAGGCAGAAAATCACAACATTTGGGAATGTCACTTGCCTCACAACGTAAAAATCTGGTCATCCTCCGAACAATCCGTCCATTCATCATTCATTTATTCACCATCCTTGCATTCATTTATCATTCCTTCATTCACCACACTTCATTCTTGCAATCATTCAATGAATGAATACAATCAGACTCATACAATCAGCACCAAACCATACAACTACATCGATCTCAGAACAACAATTAATTTGAGATTTTATGATTTCATTCAATCCATCTTTCTCTCGATCATTGGCAACCTTCACCTTAAAGCCTGTAATTCCCCTAAATTTAAAATAAATAAAAATAATAAGAAAATAGATTTTCTTTTGTTTCGCTTGTTTTGGGCGGGAAAAAGCCAAATGGATGCTGCAGGATTTATGCTTGTTTGAGGTAAGCATTAGGCATTGGATTTAACAATTAGTCACCTCCTCCTCTTCCTTCTCATCCTCCTCATCATCGTCATCATCATCATTAACATGAACACGATCATCATCGTCGTCGTCGTCATCGTCCTACCCACCTGGAGTTGGTTGATGGACACCCAAGTGTTTGGTGGAAAATCCTGGAGCATCGGAACGAGGAACTGCAGGCATCCGTTCCAGTGTCCGATGAGAAGCATCATGGATATCAGGTTGAAGATGCGCATGAACATACCTGCCACGCTCAAGAACTGCATCGGATGATGATGATGATGATGATGGTGACGATGACGATAACGATGATGATGTTGACGATGATGGTGTTGCTAACGATGATGACGACGATGATGATTATAGCAAAGAGACCGCTTTAATACTGTTAAAAATATCCATCGTGGCATGTAATGATCGACGTAATGATGATTAATTAGCACGATTTCCAATAGACGATGTTGCCCATGTGTGCATCGATGACGACGACGACGACGATGATGATGATGACGAGGATAACGACGACGATGACGATAATGGACATGATTAGGATTACAATGGTGACAAAAGCCCTGGTGATGATGGCAATTTCACCTTCCAAATTGGCGCCATACTCCTACAAACCTCCTAGCATTCAAGCCAGTCACTCAAGCTCTGCACTGCACTCCCCACTCTGCACTCCTCACTCTACGCTCCCCCATGCACTCCTGTGGCCGCCATTTTCATCGCCGGCGATAATACGGCAACCAGGAGGATCACGTGATCCGGAAAAAATGGAACTACGGTGACGCCTGGGTTGACATGCAAAGTTTTCCAATTCGAGTTCCAGAATTAGGTGAAAATATGGATAGATGGATGGATGGATGGGTGGATGGATGGATGGATGGATGGATGGATGGATGGATGGATGGATGGATGGATGGATGGATGGATGGATGGATGGATGGATGGATGGATGGACGGATGGATGGATGGATGGATGGATGGATGGACGGATGGACGGATGGATGGATGGATGGGTGGATGGATGAGTGGGCGGGTGACACATTCAGGATGGAATGGCAAAAAAATGAAGGAATGACACGAAAATGACGTGCTGTGAAAATGCCATCTGCGGCGTGCAATAAAATCCCCATTAATAAAAAAAAATATTAAAAAAAGAAAACTAAAATAATTTTTAAATGAACATTCGAATTTATTAAAAATAAATTGTTTTAAAATGTTATTGTTTTAAATTATTATCAAAATGAACTTTAATTGTCAAGTTTTATTTTTCGAATTTTTGGGTTTAAATCTCGAAATGAAGGTGCATTTGAACGAAAAAAAGAAGTAATTATTGAATAAAACCTAATTAAATGCTCGAATAAATATCGGCAGCGGGCGATAATGAGGATATCAGGTGGCGTGGCTTGATTGGACGACAATCATCACCAACGTCGATGTATATTCATATATGTCTCTATAATAAGGACTACCTGTACGGATTAATAATCAAAATAAGTTGAATTTAATTTTATGGCGAAGACGACGATGATGATTGTGATGATGATGATGATGATTATGAAGAGGAACATGATGAAGGTGTTTAGGCCTGCTATGATAATTGTTATGATGATGATGATGATGATGATGACGATTGTAGTGATGATGATGATGATAATGAAGTCGACATTGAAGATGACGATGGGTTATGAAAGTTGAGAATCCATCAATTGTGTCACCTCTTCCCATTGGCTGACGTATCTGACCAATCTCGACAGTCGTAACAAACGTAGTAGACTGAGCAGTTTGACCAGACGAAATATCCTCAGCGCCCTACCTTGAAAAACAATGATTGAATATTATTTTATTAATTTTAATATAAATTAATATCCACGACAAACAAAATAAGAAGAAATGTCAATTATAAGAATAAATAATTTTTTAATTGAATCTCTTGGACAGAATGGATGGATGGATGGATGGATGGATGGATGGATGGATGGATGGATGGATGGAAGTGAAGCACCGGTGCAATAATGGATATGGCCGTGTCGTTGGGAGGGGGGATAAGTTTGTTTCTACCTTACGGACAGAAACTGGAAAACACGGGAGAGAGGCGGGCGGGAGGCGGCAGACGCCCGGCAAGTAGAGACGTGCGGATCTAATGGATACAAACAAATCCAATAGATGAACAAATAAGATTGAAATGAGTGCCGGGAAATGTTTTCCCTTCCATCACGTACCAACAGGTGCGTCCGGGATTAGCGGTGCGTGTGTCTGTGGTCCGTGGTGGCTTTTCAACCGAGGAAAGAGAGAGCGGGCCTTTTCAAACGACATCATAATTTCAAACACTAATTCAATACCGACGACTGGATGGACGGATCAACGGACAGATGGACGGATAGAAGGATAGATGGATGCAAGAATGAATGAAAGGGTGGATGGATAGGTGGGTGGATGGTTGTGTCGTGGTTAATGTCCCTAGAGTGAAGGTGTGGTGTTCTTATGAATTGATGGATGAATACAGTTCAGAGTCAAAGGTCAAAATGTTTTTATACCATGAATATAAAAGAATTAAGATTTATAAGATTAATTATTATTCTTATTATTATAATTATTATTAATGATTTTGTGATCTGCCCAGCATTGACATCTTTAGCCGATGTTTGCAAAAGCTTTGAGGAGTCCTGGAAAGATCGATAGTAACGATGATGACGATGACGACGACGACGACGACGATGATGATGATGATGATGACGATGATGAGGATGATGATGATGATGATGACGATGATGATGATGATGATGATTGTGGTGGCGGTGACATGGCGAGGACACCAATTTCCATTCGGTAGTTGATTGAGTGCCACGTCGACACCCACCCATCCATCAGTGATAACAACAATCATCATCATCATCATGGCTGGTGATGATGGTGAAGATGATGATGATGATGATGATATTAATAATAATAATAATAATAATAGTAAATTGGAATAAATTGGTAATGCCTAGAAAATCCTAGAAAATTCGCGGCTTTAAAATTTAAAACAGCACCGGGATCATCATCATCATCATCATCATCATCGTCGTCATCATAATCATCATCAACGTCACCGCAATATTTTAATGTGCCCCAACAACGTGATGGACGATAAAAGGGGAACCTAGGTCGACGTGGTGCACTCCTCAGATCATCACCGATGTTTACAACTTGACAGGTGCAGATGCTGTTGATGACGACGACGACGACGACGATGATGATGATGATGATGATGACGACGACGACGACGACGACGATGATGATGATGATGATGATGATGATGACGACGATGATGATGTTGTCGATGGTGATGATGACGACGACGACGATGATGTTGACGATGGTGATGATGATGACGACGACGACGATGATGTTGACGATGATGATGACGATGATGATGATGATGACGATGATGATGTTGACGATGATGATGACGATGATGACGATGATGATGATGATGACGACGACTGGTTGTTACCTGCATGGATGAGTTGAGTGACGTTGGCATCCGGCGAGAAGAGGAGGATGATGTAATCCATTGGCATTGAACTCACGAGGTCAAGGACGAACCACGTCTTGAGGTAGTGTTTGGCTATCTCCTTGGGATCAAGGATTATCTCGTCTGCGAAGTTGTCTGCTATGATGCCTGGATGGATGGATGGATGGATGGATGGATGGATGGATGGATGGATGGATGGATGGATGGATGGATGGATGGATGGATGGATGGATGGATGGATGGATGGATGGATGGATGGATGGATGGATGGATGGATGGATGGATGGATGGATGGATGGATGGATGGATGGATGGATGGATGGATGGATGGATGGATGGATGGATGGATGGATGGATGGATGGATGGATGGATGGATGGATGGATGGATGGATGGATGGATGGATGGATGGATGGATGGATGGATGGATGGATGGATGGATGGATGGATGGATGGATGGATGGATGGATGGATGGATGGATGGATGGATGGATGGATGGATGGATGGATGGATGGATGGATGGATGGATGGATGGATGGATGGATGGATGGATGGATGGATGGATGGATGGATGGATGGATGGATGGATGGATGGATGGATGGATGGATGGATGGATGGATGGATGGATGGATGGATGGATGGATGGATGGATGGATGGATGGATGGATGGATGGATGGATGGATGGATGGATGGGTGAGTGAGAGATACACTGTTAAATAAATAAAAGAACAGTGAATGTATGAACATTAAAACATTATTGTACGAGGTAATAAAATGTCCGAAAAAGATATTGACCGTAAAAAAAGATATTATTTTTGAAATTACGTCCAATCTTTTCCTTATTCCTTTTCCCAGCATCTGCGTAACATCGTTACCGTTGGCAACGCACTGAGATGCTGCGCCACATAAATGAGATGCAATCAAAGCCATCCCGGTAGATCACAGGACTCTGCACACTCCGTGACGCTTCTTGGTCTCCATAGAAACGGATTTTCTTTTTTAATTTTTGATTTTTGTTCTTTTATTTTCTTATTTTGACGGAATTTCCACTTCGTGGGTTTTGATGTCTTAAAATTGATTTATTAATATTTCAGTCGCATCCATTTTTTTTCTTTAAATACTGAATTAGTTGTATCACATCCTACTCCTCATCATCATCGTCATCCTCGTCATCATGATCACCAATTCTGGGATCCATACTTCCTCTCTTTACAGGAAGAGCCACCCCCGACTCTCCAGTGACCTTGAGGCCCCTCACGGAGCCACACACTAAAAATTCGGAATTATTATTATTATTATTATTATTATTATTATTATTATTATTATTATTATTATTATAATTGTTATCATCATCGTCGTCGTCATCGTCGACTAACCTGTCCTAAAGTTGATGATGAGATCGACAAGAAAGACGGTGTCTGACATGCTATTGAAGATGATCCAATGTGTGCTCAGGTCGTCGTTGAAGAAGGAAATGGCAACCGGAAGTACAACTAGGTTGGCCATCAGTAAGATCAGCATGAACAGGTCCCAGTAGAACCTGCGGACGGATGGACGGATGGATGGATGGATGGATGGATGGATGGACAGACGGATGGACGGATAGATGGTTTTGAAAGGCTAAAGTGTAAGTGCAAGAACCTCAAATTTTCCCACGATTCGAGTAAAACAACCACCTTCTGAAACAACAATTTGTTCATCATCACCCTCACACCTTACGACATCATCATCATCGTCACCACAACCGCCATCATCATCATCATCATCAACACCGAACTCTTAATGCGGACATCATTTGGTTGAAGTGCTTTCGAGATATCGTTACTGAGGGTTAAGTTGCTCTCCGCGACATAAAGCCAAACGTTCCTCATCCTCGTCGTCGTCATCATCTTAGAGATCACTATCATCATCGTCGTCATCGTTATCACGACTATCCTCAGGAATTCACTTGAGATGCGCTTGAGGTGAAGAAATGAAATCAACGGGGAATTCCCTGACTAGTATACGTATAATATATGTATATTGTATAATATAATATAATATAATATAATATAATATAATATAATATAATATAATATAATATAATATAATATAATATAATATAATATAATATAATATAATATAATATAATATAATATAATATAATATAATATAATATAATATAATATAATATAATATAATATAATATAATATAATATAATATAATATAATATAATATAATATAATATAATATAATATAATATAATATAATATAATATAATATAATATAATATAATATAATATAATATAATATAATATAATATAATATAATATAATATAATATAATATAATATATATCTCAGAACCTCCCAAGGTACTCTACTTTCGGTTCCGGTTTCGAACTGGATTTGTGGATGAACGATGGATGGATGGATGGATGGATGGATGGATGGATGGATTGAAAGTGAATGTCAAAACATTGCTTTCTTATTTCCTTCACTCAATTTTATTCTCATTCAAAGTTTAGAAATTTTCCCATACGAAATTAGAACACGAAATGTAAATCACTGTTGACGTCATCATCGTCATCGTCGTCGTCGTCATCGTTGTCATCAGACCCGTTCTTCCGTCACGCTGTGTGGTCTCGAATCTTATCTGGAGACCACCAAGAAGACATTCATAGGAGCATGTTTGCATTTCTTCCACTATCAACACCATCATCGTCCTCGTCATCAACGTCGTCACTCACAATCATCATCATCATCACCATCACTACGGAGGCCAAAGAACTTTAAAAATCCATTCAATTTTCCATGGTGCAAGGCGTGCGTCGTTGTCAGGGCAACCGTCGTCAAGGGAACATCGTGAAGAATGAGTTCCAGGCACGAACTAAGAAGATTCCAGGTGAGGTCACGAGGTCGCAGATCTGAAGTTTTGATTGGTCGACGGAGTTCATCGTGGGCGTGGTTTAACATCGGAACCCCTTTGAATGGGCGGATTTCTCGAGTGCAAAGTTCGAAATTGGCTGTCACGATGATGAAGAAGATGAAGACGATGACGCTAAACGAAATTATCATCATCATCTTGAAAACTATGATGAGAAAAAGCGCGAAAAGATCAGGCGTTGACAAAAAAAAAACATCGATAGCAAGCGACAATGGAGAACAAATGTGATGCAAACAGGGAACAGAAAATTAAATTAAAATTAACTTTTCCATGGATTTCTTGCATCGGCCAGTTTCCCACTGGAGACTTGACAAAGAATCAAAAATACCAAAGACGTGAGTAACAATATTTTATGGCGGTGGCTCAATGGTAAGACGCTCCTTGTTTGAGCTATACACGCGACTTTCCGAGTATGGATTTGTACACTGTACGCTGGTTAGAGATGAGGTAGGATGGATGGATAGACGGGTGGATGGATAAAGGTTCTAAGGTAAGAAATTGAAATGCCGGGACTTGGATTCGAACACCGCGTGCAAGGGACAGAAAGACTGCCGAGATAATAGTCAGACGAGAGGTGAATATCAATTTTATGCACCGGTCGTTAGAAGGATGTATGGAAAACGATGAGTGGTTTCAAATGGTATTCCACAGGAATAGGGTAGAAAAAGGCGTTCTGTCATCATGTGAATCAACGTCATGAAGACATTCGTCGTCGTTATCATAATCATCATCATCGTCATAGGCATCATCCTGAACCGTAAAGCTCCACCGTGTCGCAATGCATTCTGCTCCTGGCATGTTGATGTGAATAATGTAGCACCTGGAGTTGTCGTGATAAATCGGTACACTCCGTAGAAAGATGAGTATCTCTCACTCACTCACTCACTCACTCACTCACTCACTCACTCACTCACTCACTCACTCACTCACTCACTCACTCACTCACTCACTCACTCACTCACTCACTCACTCACTCACTCACTCACTCACTCACTCACTCACTCACTCACTCACTCACTCACTCACTCACTCACTCACTCACTCACTCACTCACTCACTCACTCACTCACTCACTCACTCACTCACTCACTCACTCACTCACTCACTCACTCACTCACTCACTCACTCACTCACTCACTCACTCACTCACTCACTCACTCACTCACTCACTCACTCACTCACTCACTCACTCACTCACTCACTCACTCACTCACTCACTCACTCACTCACTCACTCACTCACTCACTCACTCACTCACTCACTCACTCACTCACTCACTGTAGCAGATTCATTCAATCAAGTCGTCATTTCGGTCTTATTCTTTTTTCACTGATCATTCCATCAGTCACTGGGTCATCCAAGCAATCACCCATTTAGATGCTCTTAATCTATACACGTCCAACCATCCATCTATCCACCCAATCAACCTCATCATCATCATTATCGTCGTCGTCATCATCATCATCATCAACACATCATCGTCAGTCCATTCTTCAATATCAGAGTGAATTAATTCCAGCTCAAAGATTCCCCAACCTCAACCCCAGCCTGTTTACCTCAAAGAACCCACCCATCTCAACAATCTCCACTTTTTTTTAGACCCTTTCCACTCCACCTTAGGCATCCACAGGGAGTCTCCAGGAGAAGAAAAGCTGGAGATGAAGAATGGATTGAAAAGGAAAGAAATGAAACACATGCTTACCAGAATAATAGTCCACAACAACGAACTCCTTGATGAAACTCCACCGCCATTGGGTGGATGATTGTGATGATGATGATGACGATGATGATGGTGATGATGATAATGATTAACATGGAGGATGCGTCGACGATGATGTAGAGCGATAATGGAGAGGAATAGAGTATTTAAGATCATTATGCTTGATTAGCTACGTCATCAATGACGTCGTTAGTACGGTCGTCATGACGACTGCCCCAAATAATAATAATAATGGCCATCCATTAGACATCCTACCTGGCGCTGATATCATCGCTAGATTCATCATCATCATCATCATCATCATCATCATCATCAACATCATTACAGTCACTGTAATCATCATCAACATCATCGTCGTCGTCGTCTTCAGTCATCATCTTCGTCATCATAATCAAGACTTCAGTGCATCTCAACGGAATCGACCAGTTCTTAGACCCGCAAGGAGAGTTTAAAGGGAAAAATGCCATGAAAAGGTATGAAGACCGGAAACCCCAGGTGTGTGTGGTTTGATGACGATGACGATGATGACGATGACGACGATGATGATGGTGGCGGTGGTGGTAGTGATGGTGATGATGATGGTAATAGAGATTCTATTAGTGATACACAATGAGGCAATAATTGCTCTCGATGCACTCTTAGGTCATCATCATCATCATCATCATCATCATCATCATCATCAAACACTTAAACTTTAAAATAGGATTCTCAGTTTAAAATGAAAATCGCTTCTCCATTTGATGCGTTTCGAAACCGGGTTGACGAATGGTTGGAATTTCCGTGAGTCTATTTTTAGAACTCTCCTCTGCATAATTGGCACTTGGAAAGTCGATGATTTATGTAGAGCGTTATTTGTAAAGAAGCTCTATTTGTAACGTCAGTTGCATGAATTTTAAAAAAAAAAACAATTTAACAATTCAATTATTTCTCATTAAAACATAAATCGATAAATTCTTATCCATGAAAATCATGATTTAAAGTTTACCGAAGAGTATTAGAATAGGAAAACATCGGCGATTATGATGATGATGATGATGAATATTTCCTCCTCCTGTTTTTAGGATCTTTGGTCATCCATACAGAGGATGTAGCCGATCATCCGCCATCTTGTTTCAACCGATTTTGCTGCTCAGGAAACATTTTGATTGATTTTTCAACTGGACATTGCTCCCCCAACCGAGAGGTTCAATCAAGCATATACATGTACATGTTCCTTCAGCTATTCACCTGCTTTCCATCCACTCTTGAGAACGTAACCCAACTAACTTATCTTAAATGTTGTGAATAACTTATGCTAATGAGGAGTTGAATAATTAATCGGGCTTAGTAGGTGCCCGCTTGTTTTTCTAAATCTCGGCGCTGGATCAGATCGAAGAAGTTCACTGAAGCGTGAAATTTGTGTACAGCCCCTGGCAAAACCGTTCTTATCAGCTTGTTCATCCATTCCATTCATCATGTGTCATTTGTTCATTCATTTACTCATTCAATAATTCTATCTGTCTATCTATCTTTCACTCATTCATTCATTCGTGCGGCTGCAATCGCATCGCTCATAAACCATCAGAAGCTCAAGCAATCCATCAAGATCAGGAGCGAAAGAGTCAGAATTCATTCACAAGACCACTGGTCACCCAAAAGACCACCACCCACTCATTCGACTCTCCACTCAAAACCACCCACTCATCCATCAAGATCCACTCACCCATGTCAAACTGCTCATTCCACCAATGGGTTTTCACATTAACTTCCCACTTCTGTCTCGGTCCAAGGACTTTAAGAAGCATGAAATTCAGTGACCATCGAACTAAATCAGACATGGTTAAAATCAGTCTCAATCACCTCCAGAATGAAATATCATTTCCCATTTTTCTTCTCTCTTTCCAGCATCCATCCATCCATCCATCCATCCACCCATCAATCCATCCATCCATCCATCCATCCATCCATCCATCCATCCATCCATCCATCCATCCATCCATCCATCCATCCATCCATCCATCCATCCATCCAGAAGGGTCTCATCTACCCCGTCTCCTCCAAGAACCGCCAACCAAATAAAGTCACAATATCCAGCTTTTTCTATTTTTAAACTTTATTATGCAAGACAAGGAAACTAAACTATTTCTTTCGATCACGTACGTTTCTGGAAAAACCCAGTTTCTATTCTGTTCCCGAAGTGTTTATTCCTAAGTTTTGGTGCCTCTTAAATTCAAAGATATTCTTATCCGGCATTATTTTGAATTACTTCAAAAATACTCGAAAATCGACAAAAAAAAAGTTGCTTTGGCGTCTCATACGTGAGCTGAAATTTTTTCTGGAACAAACTTCGAAGATTCGAAGAATTTGAGGGGAAAATAATTTCTGGTTTCGTGTTTTTCGGTATCAATATTTCCAGTTGCACGTGGAAGGTAACTTTTATAGTCATTGTCTTCGTCGTCATCATCATTACCGCCATCATTATCAACATTTTTAGTCCCATAATCATCATCATCATCATCGTCTCATCATTCCGATAACCGCCTTTCTAAGGCTGCAAAATTGGATTCTTGAAACGTTATAAATGCAAATTCAACATCGCTTAGCACCAATCCGCCTATCCACCCACTCGTCCGTCCGTCCATCCATCCATCCATCCATCCATCCATGCATGCATCCATCCATCCATCCATCCATCCATCCATCCATCCATCCATCCATCCATCCATCCATCCATCCATCCATCCATCCATCCATCCATCCATCCATCCATCCATCCATCCATCCATCCATCCATCCATCCATCCATCCATCCATCCATCCATCTATCCATCCATCCATCCATCCATCCATCCATCCATCCATCCATCCGCCCACCTGAAATTACTACAGGGATGTATGATCCAACTCCCAGCCTCTTTCTGTCTCAACTTCTCCTTCATTAGAGCCTTTTTATTTCCAAAGAGTTTCATGGCCAGCTTGTTGTCAGACGGCTGGAAGAAGGAAATGATTTGCTCCTTCAAGTAGCTGCTGGACAAGGACTTCGAAGGATCTGGTTCCTTATAGGGCGACAAGTCTTCTTTCGGCGTTCCGTAGAGGCTGATGTCATCTCCGAAGTTGGCCATCAACTGATGACTGGTCGTACCGGTACTGCTCCCTGCCAAGCCACCGACTAAACTCCCGGCCAGACCCGTCGAGTAGGAGAAATGTCGGTTTTTAAGGGAGTTGTCCCTGCCCGATCTACCCTGACCGTGATTCGTCGGCGGTCTCAGTCCCCCGAAGAGTAGACTCGGGGAGACGATGTAGTCTTTCGCCAAGTGATCTTCGACGTACAAGTCGTCTGCTGCCGTCGTCGAATCGAGAAAGTCCTCGCTGAAGTGATGCTGTAGCGCCGAATTGAGTCTGGAGCGTCTCTGTCGAGCGCCGTGGGTGGACGAGGTCAGCAGGAGAGGAGGAGGTGGCGGTGGTCTCTTGTGTCCGAGGGAGGCTATTCCCACGCTCGAGACTGGTGCGCTCTTTCGCGAGGTCTTTGTCGTCTTGGAAACTTGGTCGGTCTTGGAAAGAGCAGAGGTCTCGCTAGGAAGGTTCTCGGGCGCGTTGTTGTTGTTGTTGCTGCTGCTGGTGTTGTTGTTGAAGCTCTTTGCGAGGGGTGGAAACGGAAAAACGGATTCGTTTTCCAGCGGTGTAATGGCGACATCGATTTGCGGGACGTTGTTTTCGTCGTGGAAGATCAGCTTTGGGGGTGACCTTCGTCGACCCTGTGACCCCTGATGGATTGAACCCTGGTCTGACCCCATCCCCGCGGAAATCTTCCCGATAGAGCCAACCATACTGCCATCTATCGTGTTACCACGAGTCAGGATCGGAGTGACTATGATTGGAGGAAGAATCGGAACGTCTATGATGACCGTCTTAGGGTAAGACTTCGATAGAGAGATGCTAGTGTCGAGGCTGGGAGCAGCCACTGAAAGGGACTTCTTGGCGGCTTTGAATTGAAGGTCTTGATTGTCTTGGACCGTCGTCTTGGAATCCTGGTGCTGTAGTGTCGTTGAGTTACTGATATTGAATGTCGTGTCGTCTGATTGCTTGGTTGATCCGTCATCCTTTGATTGAAGATCTCTCGATGACTTCTGAATTGCAAAGGAATTTGTCCTGCCGTCCACAGCAGAGGTGATGGAGGATTCCAGGACCACGTGTTCCTCGTCTTGCTCGTCGAGGTTCGTCTTTTGATGTCTCGTGCTTCCTTCGAGGCCGACGGAAGTGGACAATAAATCTCCGACGAAGATGGCTTCCGTCTGATCGGCCAGCAGCACTGAAGTTTCGCTCGGTTCTCTATTATCGCTCGACGACGGAAAGAAATCTCGAGTGGACGATTGCTTTCTGTTCTTTGCTGCACTTTGTTCTTTGTCTCTACCGGTTGCTAGAAGCGGTTCGTTGATGTTGTCCTCCATGACTTGAGACTGGTCTTGACACTCGAAATCTCGAGGCCGAGAGCGCCTTGTTTGCTTTGGCAATATGTCCAATAGACCGCTGTCGGCTAAAATGGAAATTTCTTTTCTATTTTGAGATAATTTTATTTTTCACCATAAAAAAGGAAAATATAAGATGAATTTTTATTTCTTAATTATTTCGTTGAATATATTTATACGTAATTAATCAAGCATTTATGACAATATATTAATCACATTTAAGAAGCTTTAAATTTCAGATAAATTCGTATAAGTTAAAATATCCAAACCATATTTATTTGTTTAAATTGACATTTCTCATGATTTTTGTTAATATCTTTGATTAATGTCAAAAAATCATTAATTGCAGGCTTTTCCTTCAATATCCTGCAATTGATAAATATATAAAGGCACCACGTGGCACAGGTAATGATGATGATGCTTTGTCGTCGCGATGATGATGATGATGATGATGATGATGATGAAGATGATACAATACAGATTTTTCAGTTGAAAGAGTAAGTCATTTGCTTCTATTCAAAGACAATAGAATTTAATAATATATTAATAATATATATCCATTATATTATAATAATAATAATAATAATATAATATAATAATAATATAATAATAATAATAATAATAATAGTAATAATATAATATAATAATAATATAATAATAATAATAATAATAACAATAATAATAATAATGGTTCTTCATTTTAGTTTCATTCTGCCACAAAATGGCTCCATCGTAAAACAATTTTCCTTCTCTTGAAAGATTAAATAAATTGAAAATAAAAATTAAATTATTGCAAATATTATTAAATTATTTTCTAATATTTTTTGTTAATTGCTAATTAATTGGCGCTTTATATTTATTAAATTAATTAATTTAAAAAAACAATTTAAATTCAATTAAAAATTTTTTTTTAAATCATTTTTTAACCAATAAAATATTTTTAAAAATTCAATTTGAAAATAAATTTCAAAATTGACCCAATTTGAGGCACGAAGTGATTCATACCTGGTGAGGTTATTGAGTGCTTCACATCAGCGTTTCATCCCGGGTGGGGGAATTATTATTATTATTATTATTGTTATTATTATTATTATTATTATTATTATTTATTTTTAAAAATTATTTTTTAACATTATTTATTAAAATAAATCAATAATATTTTAATTTATAAATTCACAATTCAATCCTTGATGACAAGACGATATAATAAAGGAATAAAGTTTTTTAAATAAAGATTTAAAAAGAAATATTTATAATTTGAAATAATAACAAATATAATTTAAAGATGTTTCTCCTCTGAAATGACGTTTGCAATATTTTCCTTGACATGTCCATTGAAAATGCTCGTCATTTTGAATAAGATAAAATTAAATTATAATGATATTTATAATAATTATAATGATAAATACATTTATTTTTAATGTTTTCGATTATTTGTAATTAATCGCAAATTACCAGTTAAATCCCTTCGTTCACTTTCAAACAAATTGTTCTGTCCGTCTTACGATTTAGCCTCATTTATTTTTCTGGTAAAAGTTTAAAGATATTTGTAAAATATTTAAATTCTTTGATAAATCCGACAGAAATTGTCAGAAATTAATGATTTAAATTCCAATTTAAAAGGAAAATCATTGAAATGTTAAATATTCCTCGTTAAGAACTTAATAACCTTTGACAATCGAATCAATGTTACAGACATTTCTCTGTAATATCCAGCGGAATAAAATTAAAATCAAGCAATTTACTGATTTATTCTCTAATTCGTGTTTAATTAATAATTTTTTATAATTTAATTATTATTTTTTTTTAAAAATTCTTTTCTCAAAATAACATCCGATATTTGTGACGACCACGATGTTGGCTCTTCCGTGTACTTTTTGAGGACATTTTGTGTGCCTTGCTGTGTGTGGTCTGTACGTGTTCCTTGTTCGTTCTTGTCTTGTGAACAGCATTTAACATTTAATAATTTATAATAGTAAATACTATTTAATATTTAATATTTGTTATTACATTAATAATAATAAAATTTTTTTTTGAAGTTACATTTTATTTAATAATAATAATAATAATAATAATAATAATAATAATAATAATAATAATAATAATGAGTGCATTATAAATTCACAAATCCGACCACTTAGAGGTTAACTTGTTTAATTCTTAATTTAAATTTTATTTAATTTCAGC
>CM067530.1:11452500-11562500 GCA_034509925.1 Hirudinaria manillensis | reverse complement strand
GATTATATTTGTGACTGTGGCAATTAAATAATATTATATTTAATTATAGGCACTGATATAATAAGCGATGATAATAATTTAAAAAGTAATGTACTTGTATACTATTATATGGTACTTTGCTGTACTTTTCCACGACATTCCTTGAAACTGAAGACACATTACTTGTGTCTAAATGTGCGCTACACAAGCACGCAATAGTCGTCACGTTGGTTAATATCATCATCATCATCACCATCATCATTATCATCGTCGTCGTCGTCATCATTATCATCAAGATATTTTGAATCCTTCCAACGAATTGCCGGCAAGTATTCGACATAAACTCGAATAGAATTTTAACCACTTTTGCGTCCCCTTTGAGCAGAAGTGGTGGAGAACGAGGGGGGTGAGGTACGCCCGTCTCCATAGCAACCGCGGTGGCTCCCATGGCAACCCCCTCTCCCGGAGATGCGCGGCATCTCTCTTCCTCCTCCTCCTCCTACTCCACTACAGCACAGCGAGGAAATGGTGTACGCCTGGCGCTGTACGCCGCTTATAAAGGCGCAAGTAGCCGTGGCAGTTGAGCCAAAGACGGTCCTTGGTGCGCGTGTGTTTTGGGGGCGCGATTGGATTGCGTTGCATATTTAAGAGCCAGTGACTCTCGTGTCTTTCAAAGGCAAGAACAATAAAAGAAGCGCAAAGATTTTCTGTTCAAGGAAAAGAGTAAAAGATTTTTCTTCTTTACGAGGAACCTCTAAGAAAAAACGATGCCGAAAATAAGGAAGGTAATGATGATGATGATGATGATGATGATGATGATGATGATGATGAGGATGATGATGATGATGATGATGATGATGATGATGATGATGATGATGATGATGATGATGATGATGAATGATGATGATGATGATGATGATTATGATTATGATGTTGATGATGATGATGATGATGATGATGATGATGATGATGATGATGATGCTGATGATGATGATGATGATGATGATGATGATGATGATGATGATGATGATGATGATGATGATGATGATGATGATGATGATGATGATGATGATGATGATGATGATGATGATGATGATGATGATGATGATGATGATGATGATGATGATGATGATGATGATGATGATGATGATGATGATGATGATGATGATGATGATGATGATGATGATGATGATGATGATGATGATGATGATGATGATGATGATGATGATGATGATGATGATGATGATGATGATGATGATGATGATGATGATGATGATGATGATGATGATGATGATGATGATGATGATGATGATGATGATGATGATGATGATGATGATGATGATGATGATGATGATGATGATGATGATGATGATGATGATGATGATGATGATGATGATGATGATGATGATGATGATGATGATGATGATGATGATGATGATGATGATGATGATGATGATGATGATGATGATGATGATGATGATGATGATGATGATGATGATGATGATGATGATGATGATGATGATGATGATGATGATGATGATGATGATGATGATGATGATGATGATGATGATGATGATGATGATGATGATGATGATGATGATGATGATGATGATGATGATGATGATGATGATGATGATGATGATGATGATGATGATGATGATGATGATGATGATGATGATGATGATGATGATGATGATGATGATGATGATGATGATGATGATGATGATGATGATGATGATGATGATGATGATGATGATGATGATGATGATGATGATGATGATGATGATGATGATGATGATGATGATGATGATGATGATGATGATGATGATGATGATGATGATGATGATGATGATGATGATGATGATGATGATGATGATGATGATGATGATGATGATGATGATGATGATGATGATGATGATGATGATGATGATGATGATGATGATGATGATGATGATGATGATGATGACGATGACGACGATGATGGTGGTGACTACCAAATGCGATTGTTTCGATTGCTATAGGCTTTGATCACATTTTCAACAGTTCCAGGAAATTGTGATGATGACGGTAATGATAATGTGGATGGTAATGATGATGATGATGGAGACGATGATTAATGAAAAAAACAAGTAAAATATCATTCAACCTCGGTGCAATTCAATTACCCAGGCTTTGATCTTAATCATCAAAGGCTCCACCTCCTCCTTCATCATCATCATCATCATCATCGTCATCGTCGTCGTCATCATCTTTATCGGTGTCGTCGTCGTCATCGTCATAGTCGTCGTCGTCGTCACCATGGTAACGAATTAGACAACCTGGTCGTTAAGAGTCTAAAGATTGATTGGGGCTTGCTTGTAAAACTACACTTTCCAAGAGGCGCCAGTCATTTCCTGTGATGGCGAAGAAGACGACGACGATGATGACGATGATGGCGATGACGATGACGATGACGATGATCAATGCTCATTATATTCTATTTAACACAATTCAATTTAACACGCCATATTAATTGGCAGCTCAACTATATAATATTAAATTGTTTGCCTGAAGATGATGACGACAACGATGATGTTAATTAATGCATCATCGTCGTCGTCGTCATCATCATCGTCATCATTATCATCATCGACATCACGGCTTACGAGCTTGGATGTCATATTGATTTTTCCCATCCGCTCTCCACGTTCCATGGCAACTTTAAAGTTTACGGTTTGATCTTTATATTTTAAGTGATATAAATTTAATTAATTTTTATTTATTAATTTATATATCTTTTTATTATTAATTCGATAAAATATTTTAAAGATGCACGAGATTTTTCTAAGTTAAATATTTACTATTTTGTGGATTAAAAACATCCGAAACTATATGAGTGGCTGGACAAATGAATGGACGGATGGATGAACGAATGAATGAATGGATGGATGAATGGATGGATGGATAGATGGATGTTTGGATGTTTAATGGATGGTAGGAACAACGGAAAAATAACTGCGTATTGAGATCTCTATGAATTAGAGATAGGAAAGATGTTGCCGAAAGTGAATTGGGACTACTTTTTTGTCTTCGGGGCGGAGTAATACACACGGGGAACGTGCGTCATTCGGCGTCCGACTCTGGATAAGGCTGGCATTACGAGTTCGTAATCTCCGCGAGCGTCCATCCATCTGTCCATCCATCCCCTCGTCCTTCCAGCCGTGTTTAGTTTACTTTCATCAGTTACAAAAAGGGCTTACATTGCCAATAGAACCTATTAATCCAGGTAATAAGAGTTAATAACAAATATAACAAAATGATCGGCAACAATGAATCCGCTTTTGCACTTTTATCTTTGAGAAATTGATTGATCCATTAATAAATATAAATGATATTAATATTTGGATGTTGGCCGAGGATGTAAAACAACAAAATAATAATAGTGTTGCGCAATAGTCGGAGATGTTTCGAAATATCTTCCCACGAAGCGGAATTGGATCACAACTGCTGTTGCAAACCTCTCTTCTCCTTCCTTCAATCCACCACGGTCTCACTGGGCCTCCTCCGGGTTGGCCGGTGGCTGATCTTCGGACGTCGAAGGCACCTTTTCGGCTGCCGGAGTCGGCTCGCCGGCCTCGTTTGGCTCCGTCGGCGTCTGCTCTGTCACCGGCGGAGGTTCGACCTCCTGTGGTGCAATTTCTTCCACCGGTGGCTCGGGCGGAGGTGGCTCTTCTAAGACTAGTTCCTCGGGTGGCTTCGCTTCCTCCAACACCGCCTCTTCCACCGCCGGCTCCGGTGCCGGTGGCGCCTCCGACAGTTTTTCCTCCGGTGGCGGAGGAGGAGGCGGAGTTTCCTCGACGGGCGGTTTCTCTTCTTCGGCCGCTGGCGCCGGTTCTCCTTCCTCCGCCGGCGGAGCTTCTTCCACCGGCGCAACCTCTCCCACCGACTCTTGCGCCGCCGGGACTTGGGGCTCCGTGACTTGTCCGGCGCCTTCCGTACCCGAAGTTTTCTCCACGGCCGCCTCCCCCGTTGGGACCTCGGCTGCCGCCGACGGAGTTCTCTCCACTTCTTCCGCTGTCGGAGGAGGTTCTTCCCCGACGGCGGGTCCCGGCAGTTGTTCTTCGACCGGTGCGGGCGGTCGTTCTTGCTCTTCCGGTGCCGCCTCCATCGACTCTGCCGGTGGCGGAGAACTGACCGCCGTCATGGCCTGCACGGCAGATAACCTTTCTTCCACCACTTCTGCTTCCGGAGTGACATCTTTGACAAGGACCTCCTGAATCGCCGTCTCTTGGACGGGTTCGGGTTTTTGAGGGAGGCTGTCGTGGGAGACGACTTTGTGGGTCTTGAAATCCGCTCCCATGTGGAACTCGCCGTACTGATAGTAAGGTTCGTACTTGTCCTGCGAACCCGTCACCTCAGCTTCCACCTGCTCCATACAAACGTCGTCTCCAATGCGGGTCACTATACCCTCACCGGTCCTCTTACCCTCGGACCAAACCCCGGTGAAGAGAAGGTTCGAATTGGCGTAGGCATACTTGCCCTTGCCGTGGCGCATATGATTCACCCAGTCACCTTCGTAGTAATCACCGTTCGAGTAAAAGTACTTGCCGTAGCCGTGCCTCATGTCGTCCACCCAGGCACCTGTAAAAAGAGCAGGGGTGATTGTGGTAGTAATGGTGGTGTGGTGGTGGTGGTGGTGTGGTGGTGGTGTGCTGTTTCCAGAGGTCACTCTGGTCTGAAATAGTTTCTAAAATTTCACTATTACTTATTTCTTATTTCTAATTATGATGACGGTTATTGTCATTATTATTAGTAACAATATTATTGCTGTATTATTATTATTATTATTATTTAAATTACTTCATTAATTATTTTATATGTGCCTGGATGGACGAACTTAGTGTTATTTAAACTACCGTCATATTTGGATCCATCCGGGTACTGGAAAACCCCGAGTCCATGTTTCTTTCCATCTTTCCATTCCCCATTGTACGTCGCTTCGTTGGCAAAGGTGTACTTTCCGAAGCCGTTTCGCTTTCCATTCTCGTACTGACCTGTACATGTGGTTCACAGAATTTATGTAGCGCAGACATTTACTGTTACTGCTGTTGTCGTCGCGAGTTACTCGACATGTTACTGATGTTACTGTTACATATTAAGTAATATTAAAGCTGGAAAGCTTATTAATATTAATGCTGGAAAGTTTACTAATATTAATTTTATCACTAAGCATGACCATGACCATCATCATCATCATCATCATCTTCATCATTGTCATCACCACCTTCATATTTATCTCCGTTTGGAAAAAATGCTTTTCCAAATCCGTGCCGTTGATAATTTTCATTGTACTCTCCGTCGTATCTGTAGCCCGTTTCCATGGCTACCAATAAATTCATGATTTATTATTATTATTATTATTATTAATTATTTTAATAATTTATTATTTTAATAATAACAATAATAATAAAATGATGTTTATCATTAATCTTGTCATGAAGGGTTCATGCCATTCATATTCATAATCAGTTATTAATTAGCATAATTTATTCAAATATGGACGGTCACCACGTTGAAGAAAATCAGTTGCCTTCCTTGTTTCGCTCGTCTGTTCTTTTTCTTGTCAGATTATTTTTTATCTAATAATGAAACAAATTCATATTTTATTTTTATTTATTATTATTATTATTATTATTGTATTTATTTTATTATTTCGTTATTATTGAAATTGTTTTAATCAGTTTTAAAAAGTCAAAGGACTTGAATAGAAAATGAACTCAAACATCAATTTTCCATATGTTCCAGATATTTCGCTCAAAAGATTAAATCTGAAATATATTAAATATTCATTTTAAATATTTATATTAAATATTTATTTTAAATATATTAAATATTTACATTAAATATATTTCACAACGGGATGCCGTAAAATGTTACGGAAGTCAAAGAATCGACTGCTGTTCAATCACTGATTGAAATCGTTCAATCATCACGTCATTCAATCACTGATTGAAACCCAACTTCCTTCGCAAACAAACACCTCAATAGACTCCACCCCCTAAACAAATGGAATCCTTGCAAACGCTTCCGTTCTACGAGAGGAATTAATTATTCATGATTACTCCATACGTTGTCATTATAATAATATAATTAGGTCCATTAGATTAGAAGCCAATGGACTACGCAGAGAAATATTTCAAACTGTAGACTCAAAAAATGCCGAAGATTTATTTGTCTTAAATCGAAAAAAATGGAATTTAATTTTTAAATTTAATTAAATTGCAAATAAAATGTCAAAAACATTTAATTACAAAAATAAAAAATCAGAAAAAAATTGAAATTCACGGAGCAGACGACAAACCTCGGTTGATGTTGTGTTGTTGTGAGTTCACCCGATGACGTGGTGGAAAGTAAACAAAATGCTTCCACTCGAGTCGATCATGTAGCGCTTCATTTCTTTCTACCAAGTTGTTGTTTTCGTTGCAAAAATGTCTGCATGATATTTCAATATTTTGTAAGTAAGTGCTTTTCTGTATTTTTGTTTATTTTATAATATTTGTTCTTTGTTTCAAATCAAGAGGCCGATTCTAAATCTTTAATGACAATTTACAGATTCTGCAAACTAATTATTCCTGACGGAAAATCGCTAAGCTATGGTGACGATAATGATGATGATGATGATGATGCTGAAGAAGAAGCAAGTGGTCATCAACGCCATCGTCGTCGTCATCATCATCAACATCATCATCGTCGTCGTCATCATCAACATCATCGTCGTCGTCGTCATCATCAACATCATCAACAATTTCGACAAGGACTTTTCTCCACCTAATGACGTCATTTATCATAATATTCCTGAAAATGACACAAAAAGTCTACTATCTCCGCCTCCACGTTACTCTGGACGACGACGACGACGATGACGATGATGATGATGACGACGACGATGATGATGATGATGACTACGATGATGGTGACCCAAAATGTGAATATGTTTCGTCCAACATTTGAGCTGAAGTTCAGCACTGAATGACATCAACATCACAGATATCACCATCACCAGCAATTAAACCCTGAGGCCCCCCTTCTTGATTGGTTGGTGTTAGTCACGTGGTGTAGCGCCAACATCCGGTCAGGCTTTGATAGCGTAATTTCCGGCTGCTTGTCTGTGGTTTCGATTTTATGCTGCTTGGCGATCCTGGCATTACATCACCACATCATCATCATCGTCGTCATCATCGTCGTCGTCGTCGTCGTCAACATCCTCAACCTCATTATTTTATTTTATTTGGTGGTTATTTTATTTTAAATTATTGTCGTAAATAGCAATAAAATTTACAAGTAGCGGATGTCCTTGCAATTGATTTTAAGCCTCCAATCGATTCTTCTGCTTCCCTCCACTCCTTCTTCCGTCGTTCCTTGGCAACCGTTGCCTGGCAACCGACGACCTTTCGCCTCCATTGCTAATCCGGAGCTGGAATGAAGCAAAGTCATCGTCGTCGTCGTCGTCATCCGCGCCACGTCATCATCGATGTCATCCGATGATGACGTTGGCACGGATGCGAGTCTGATGTTGTTACCCCCGAAAGGTCGTTAAATATTCATGAACTCTCATTGAATATTCAAAGAGAACATCTCATTGAATTAGTGGCCACACTGACGGTCGTCATGGCCGAACGTAACGTCTGGCGACACAACGGTGGAGTTCATGAATAATTAATTAGCCGTTTGTAATACCCTTATTTCGCATCTAATTGAGATTCCATCAATTTGACAATGTAATGAAGACGACGACGACGATGATGATGATGATGATGACGACGACGACGATGACGTCACATCCGGAAATTTGCACGTGACCTAGGAAGAGAATTAGAGCTAATTGGAGGAAAAATATCGATCAATAATTCGGAGATCATTACCAACACCACCATCTCCGCATTAATCATCATCATCATCACCTTATGACCCATCGTCGTCGTCGTCGTCGTGATTGTTCCAATGTTATTGTGGTGTGCAATGATTCAACAGCAGTTGTGAAGTTTTACGTTTCAATAGGAGACCGTGGAACTTTGAGATAAGAGCAACTGTTTTTCTGGAGAGAGATTGAAGTGCATCACACGACATCATCATCGTCGTCATCATCATCGTCATCATCGTCGTCGTCATCGTCGTCATTGGCGTATTTCTGCTTCAAAGTTGAGAGAATGTCGAAGAAAGAAAACATGAAAATATCTATTCATGGGACAATTAATATGTTGTAATTATTATCGTCATTATTATTATTATTATTATATTTAAATAAATTTATATATTAATTTAACCAAATTTTGGTGATTATACTTAAAAATTACTTAAATATTCCTCTGCAGTTCGATGACTCACATTGTGGAAACCCAAGAACTCGTTGGTTCCTCAGTTCGACACCGAAGAATCTGTAGAATCGAAACCAACTCCCTTTGGGTAAACCCAAGGATTCGTACAACAGAAACTGAAACCGTTACTTCCTAAAAGTGGAATACTGCCCGTATCTTTCCCGGTTGGGCTTTTTTGTGAGTCACCGAATTGTTGTTCACTGATGCGTAACAAGTTACCAGTTGACTGAGCAGAGGATGATAAGCGTCGACACTTTCGCCGATTTCGTCAAGAAGAAAGATCTGGGTCGGATCAAGTTTGCCCTGAGAGAGATACACTTTGACCTAGATAGCACCGATGAGGTCAGTAATCATTTATTTCGTGAGCAAAACACCCTAGTTCAACGTTTTCATCATCCTAGTCACCATCATAGTCATCATCATCATAATCATCATCGTCGTCGTCATCATCATCAGGACGGAAGGACGGTTCTCCACCACGCGACGCTGGATGGAATTTCCAAGAACGATTCTCAGATGACGAGACACCTCCTCAACTTCGGCGCTGACGTCAACATACGGGATGAGGTTGCACGTGATAATGATGATGATGATGATGATGACGATAACGATGATGACGATGACGGTAATGTTAGCGATAATGGCGACGATGTTAATGATTGTGATGCCAATGGTGCTCCCGACTTCATTACAGCAGCGGATGTATGGATCGGTTTCTGATGCAGCCGGGCGATAATCGATGACGAGGGAACATTGATAATCGACAGACGATCCATCATCGCTCGATTCATCATCAGCGTCATCACCATGCAATTATCGCTCGTAGCTTTCAGCGTTCTGCGGTGACGGTTCGACCTCGAAAGACGCAAGAAAATAATTATTCTCTGCATTTATTACTTATTATTTCCAATTATTGCCACTTTTGTTTTTTTTTATTTTAGTTTTATGGTCCTTCCACTCACCCCACCAGCGGCCCAACCAGGGGCCTCCAACCCCCCCTCAAAAAAGCCTGGTCACGCGACGCTACGTGCGTCTCCATGGCAATGACGTCAGCAAATTAGATTGATGAGTCGTCGTGTTAAAACTTCGTCACCGCGGAAGTTGCAGGAATGAGGATCGTTATCATCATCATCATCATCACCATCATCATCATCATCATCATCATCATCATCATCATCATCATCATCATCATCATCATCATCATCATCATCATCATCATCATCATCATCATCATCATCAGCAGCGTCGTCGTCGTCCATTCGTCTTCATTCAACCATCCATCCATCACAATTCGCCGAGCGTGGACACGAAATATTAGTCACAGACAATCGTTCAACGGTCCAAACTAAAAGCAGCAATAAATCTGCAACTTTCCACCCACCCAACCTCGTTCACCTCCCCACCTCCTCTTCACCCCCCCCCCTGGAGAGGGAAAATGGTTTCGTCCATTTAGGACGCGTCCATTTGCTTAAGAGAGGGGCGTTCGGAATTGATGGGTGTTGCATAACAATGTAGACTTTTAAAGGATGGAATGTAGATGATTATTTTGATGATGTTTTTAATAATAATAATAATAATAATAATAATAATAATAACAATAATAATAATAATAATAATAATAATAATAATAATAATAACAATAATAGATTGAGAATAAAATTGAAAGTAAAAACGAAATGTCTCTTACTCTATTTGAACTGATGTCAGAAATTGTTAAATAATATTATACAAAACATATAAATTATAATAACGAAAATTTACCACCACCATCATCATCATTATCATCGCAGACCACCCACAAGGAGACCCCCCTGCACGTTTCACTCCGCTTCGAACACGTGGAATTCATCAGACTCCTGCTGACCTCACCGACCTTCAACGTCGTCAAGAGCGACTACTTCGTCAAGCAGGTGACGATGATGACGACGACGATGATGATGATGGTGATGATGACGACGATGATGATGATGATGATGGTGATGATGACGATGTCGGTGGTTCATTCCGCAATAATATCTTCGATCCATTGTTATTTAGATCCCGTTGCTGTGGCTGTGAATAGAATCGGGCACGATTTCGAATGGATGGATGGACAGACGGGTGGAGGGATGGACGGATTGAATGATGGATGAGTCACTCCGGAAATGCATGATTGAATGAAGATAAAGATAAATTACTAGAGAATAACTGAATTAGGACCGTCTTTCGCCATTTTAAATATTGAAATAAACATTCAATGACAGTGAATCACTGAAACTCGTGTATAAATTTACTAGAAATATTTATTCAACAAAAACCTCAGGAAAATTGTAAATAATTTTTTTTTGCAATTTTCTTAAAATCAAAATCTAATCATTGAAAAAGCGCCAGCCGTTTTTCCAATCAACTTTAGTGTCTTCTTTTCCCTATTTTCGCCCAGGCGCCATCTTGGTTCCAACGTCTGTTGCTTTTAATCCTTGAAAAATTCTTTCACTCCAATAAGCTCCGGGGATGGTACTGAAAAAAGTGATGCTCTGACGTTTTTATCATGAATAGATGGATGGATTGATGTGGGGTTGGATGGATGGACGGATGGATGGGTGCGTGGGTGGGTGGGTGGAAAGATGAATAAGTTAGTTGGACGACGGGTTGAAAGGTCAGGGATGAATGGACAAATGAATGGATTGACGAGATTAGAAAGGAATGAAGCAATGTTTTCGTGTTTGTCAAAACTCAATTCCAAAACGTCATCACGTGGCTTCCTGTCTCCCGAGGAGCAGGATTCCTGCATTTCAAAATCCATCCGTCCGTCCGTCCGTCCTTCCGTCCATTCTTCCATCCATCCATTCATCCATCCATCGATCCTTACGTGAATGTTACAGTGTACAACCTGTGATAATGAACAGTTTATCCTAATGCTTGACCATGCTCTGACGATCTCATGAATATTGACGAGGAATAAATTATGTTGCATAATTAAGACATAACGAAGTGGGAGGAGTTAAGCGACAGTAAAAACCAAAGTCCCTGGACTAATTCATGATCCTTTCTGCAAGTTGACGGACAAATCGAATCGAATCAATTTTACTTTTAATCTTTGGAAATTCCAAATTTTAAAGGAATTCTCATGCATCCATTTTCTCATGGAATTTCCGCTTTCCTATTGGCTCCAGGATATCAACTTGGTTATTTATAGAAGTGGGAGGGTCTTTCTAGTGGGTAGGGAAATTCATATATGTCCCCTCCAAATTTCTAGACTGTTTTCTTGCCTCAAAATTTAAAATAAATAATTATAAATATCAAACTAATCAAAATCGAGCAATTAATTAAATTGAAATCGTGAATCTAATTCTTAACGATTATTTATTAAAAAAGAGTGCTTCCAACAACAACAGCAACAACAGGACAACAACAACAGGCAGAAACGAAACTAAAATAAAACTTCGAATGCCGAGTGAATGCAAATTTTTTTCTTTATCTCGAAATTCCCCGGGGCCTTTTCGCTTTCATTTTAAGATCATTTGTGAGGCGAATTGAAGATTCTGGAAATTATTTCCAAGGGGAGGTTTTCCTTCTAAGAAATTGCATTTGATGTTCCTCCTCAAAATGGGATCTCAAACTGGCTGGTTGATTGAATGAATGAACGAACAAACGAACGAACGAACGAACGAACGAACGAACGAACGAACGAACGAACGAACGAACGAACGAACGAACGAACGAACGAACGAACGAATGAATGAATGAATGATCATTCTATTAAATGATTGACGAACTGATCAGATAGCACCACGCTTCCCAAAGAGAATAGACGAGCTGGCAGCCCATCGCCTCCATCAGTACGGTCATGCACATCCCTGCTTCTCCCTTCCAGAATTTCCCTGCAGGTCGGAATCGGACGTCACCGACGTCACCGTTTCCCTGTGGAAGCGTGACGCGACGTCCAGCAGCGTTAGCAGCATCGACAGCTGCTGCACGACCGCAACTTCGGACTCCGTCGTGACTCAGATCGAGCGCTGCTGCATGGAGGCCTACGGTTCGACCACCTTGAATCAGTATTCATCGACGCTGGACTCGTGCCAGGCTTCGGTCAACAACAGCTGTCCTCACGTCAAGATCCACTCGAACGCCTCCAGTACTTTCGACTCGTCACTCAGCTCCCCGGGCTCTCAGAGGGGCGAAAGGAGACGCCCCTACCTCCTCATGGTGCGTCAAAACCTGGCCAATTACGTCGACTCTCTCCAGCCACCCGTCTTTGATCAGACCAGTATTAGCGACTACTGTCAGGCGGCCAGACACGGCCAGAGTACTCCCTCCAGACAGCAGCAGCAACAACAGCAACAGCAGCAACTGCACAGCTTCTGTAGTTGCTGCAGCCAGCTTCAACACCGACAGCAGTTCGTAGCCAACGACTACAGCGACATCATCCTCCTCCAAGACGAATCCAACTTCACGCCTTTCTCTGACTTTCTCAAGCGTTCCTCGAATCCAAAGTACCTGCGCCACCTCATAGTAGTGGACTGCAGACTCCAGTGGGATCCGCAAGAAGAACCTTTTTCCGGACGACGTTATCATCTCAGCACCCTCATCCTCTCTAATACTCACCTGAGGAAACTTCCCTCGCAGATCTTCGAAATGGCCGGATCGCTGGAAGTCTTGAAGATCAACGGAAACAACCTGGAAGAGATTCCGGAAGATATCGTCAGACTCGCCAAACTGAGGGTCTTTTGCTGCGACACTCAGAAGCCGAGACTGAGGTATCTGCCACAGTCCCTCGGCAAAATGCTTTCTCTCCAGGTAGGGTGCTGCTTTGTCATGTTTGGAATCTTTTTTCTTTTTGAAAATCTCTTTCGGTGCTTGTTTCAATGTAATTTATTTATAAATTACTTATTCTGATTAACTTTTTAATAGATGGCTTTCCTAGCAACTTGATGGGTGTAGATGTTCGTGAATGATTCCATTTATGTGAGGCCTTCAGATGATAACATGAGATAACACCGAGGGCAGAAATTGAGTTGCTTCTCTAAAAGCTTTATCTTGTAATTCTCGGGAAATGAATGAGATTTTTGGTGAAAAAACATGTCTTTACCAAGTTTAAAACTAATTCACGAACATCCGTTTCAATTTTATGTTATTTTCATATTTAAAATAAATTTTACAAAATATTTTTCCAAGTTTAAAAGTATTTTCCGAATAAATTTTATAACGACGTGAATTACGCACGAAGAAAACTTAAGCCTAAGTCCAACATCGGTCAAGACATCATCACCACCACTGTAACCATCATCATCGTCGTCATCATCAGCATATTCATCAGTCTTTCTCTTGTTTCAAATTCAATTTATGAAAGGTTAATAAGCGTCGAATTCACTTTTAACCCTTTGGGGTCAACAGGTGCTTTCCTTCAGTAACAACAGGATGGACGACATTTCCTTCGTCTGCAACTTGTTCAATTTGAAAGTTCTCAAATGCGATAGGAACAGAGTGAGCCATCTGCCGAGAAAACTCGCCAATCTACAAGAACTCCAGGCAGGAATTTCAATCTTCATCACATAAAGATTTTTACTTCCGATTTTCAGTTTCGTTTCTAAAATTGAACTTAAACCCCATTACTTAAACTAGGAATTGTATGTCGGCAATTTTATAATCGTTATTTTAAAACAAATCCTTAGTTGTTATTATTATTACTATTATTGGCATATATCAGGAATTAAGTATTTATTCCTGCTTCATTTCCCATGGCAGGTTCTCGACATCAGCCACAACCGGTTGAGTGCAATACCAGCCTCGTTGAACGACCTTATTTCTCGCCTTTACAGATTCGATTACTTCAACGTCACCCTGAGGCCGAAGCATCTACAGACTGACAGAACTCAACTCCTGAAACACATCGACCTCGAATCCTTCTTGGATCAAGTCGTCAGCAGACTGCCCGTCTTAGATATCTCCATAGGAGTCGTAGGAGAATCGCAAAGTGGCAAGTCGACTCTTGTGGAATACTTGAATCAGGACAGGAACGAATCTTCATCCACTCCGCTCTCCTCTTGGATCTTTTCTAGCTATTACTCGACATCGGCCGACAACAACACATCCAACAAGAGTTCAGACATGCTCCTTTTCCACAGCATCGACGGTGGCTGTCCGACCGGAAAGGGACCCGCTTGTCCCACGTTCGTCAGCGCTGTAGAATTGAACAGAGGCTGGGCGGACCAGTACAGTCAGAGAATCAACGTCGATGTTTTTCTGCTGGCCATCGACATATCGACCATTCAACCGCACAATGGCTGCCACCAGCACCTCTACCAGAGACACATGTGTCGCCTCCAAATGTGGCTCGAAGCGCTTTACGAACTGTCGCCGAACACGCCGGTCATCATAGCCGGCACCCATGCGGATCACGTCAAGAACTCCTCCTACCACGAGATCTGGGCTGCCGTCGAAAGGATACTCGACAGAGGGAAGCAGTTCCATGCGAGACGCTACTCCGGTGAGAATCGCCTCCACTCTTGCCTGCTTTGCAGCAGTGGTATGTCTAAACATCGTGCCGCTCGTAGAACATTCTCGAAAGGTCGCTCTGCGGCCGGCATGCTAGGCTGTGTGGATGGGTCCGAACAGCATAAAGAAAAGGGCAAAGTACCCATGTCGTCGTCTTCGTCTGCAACAACTCTACAGGCCAAGAACCCCTCGAGTGCCACCCTGACCTCGTCCAATACGACCACAGATACTTGCGCTAAGCCCCAGCAGCAGCAAGATTCCTCGCCTTTCGGCAGCCGGTTTAGATTTCCCCATGTCCTCGCTTACTACGAAGTCGATGGGAGGAAGATTGCCAACAAGATAACCAAGCAGAGAGCCTACTCGTCGGGTCAAACTTCATCGACGTCGAACCTTCTGACTTTCGAATGTTATACGGCCGAGCAACTCAAACGGGCCATAGTCAAACTCTCGTCGGAATCCGGAAGAGGATACAGGATTCCGAGAAGTTGGGCCAAGTTCCTTATCAGACTGGCTTCTTGTAGTTCTGGGCCACAGTCGGCACCCTTCCTGACCTATGAGGATGCCAAGGCAACTTCGAAGACCTGCGAGGTGACCTCGAATCAGTTCCAGAAGATGCTGACCTACTTCCATAAGCGAGGGAAGCTCATTTATTTCGGTAGCGAATCGGACGAACTGCTGTCCAGACTGGTCGTCGGAAATGTTGGATGGTTCCTCGGTCGCATTGGCAACATGCTCGAGACTCTCGACAGAAGCAACTGCACTGCTCTCGAGATAATGCAGAAACTTTCCGACAAGGAAGTCGATCAGATTCTGATAAAGAAGAAGGCCGCACTCGGTTCAAAGTCGTCCAAAGGTCTCGGAATGTCTCAGACTCCATCACTCAGTTCGTCGATAGTAGGATACACGAGATGGCTGCTGGCGGCCATGATGAAACTCGAAATGTGCTTGCTCATGCCGGACCTCGGTTCTACCCCGGCAGCAATGAGCACGAGTCCCTACAGGATATTCTTCAGCAATCGCTTCCAGGGCCTTTCAGCGAGCGAACAGAATGTCATCTTCCATCAACAGAGCCAAACTAGATTCTTTCTCATTCCATACCTTCTGGAACACGGAGCGCCGAGCCACGACGTTTGGCCGGATAATCCGGAGTGGGAAGAGAAGCAGATAACCTGCGAATTCCTACTGAGAACTCTGAAGCCGAGTTTCTTCACGGACCTGATGCTGAGGCTGAACAAAGAAGGAAGAGGATTCTTAAAGATCGTCTCCGATCCTTCGCCTATTTTCATGTCCCATCACATGGTCTTCTTTTCGGCCTTGGACGAAGGCGGCTGCGACGACTGCTACTACTACAGGCGACGAATTAGAGCGAGACACAGTCGACAAGAAGTCGATTCGACCGGTGACTACAGTCAGTCGCAGAGCGGCCAACAGGACGAAGTCTTGCACAAAGTCCATCTGTCACTACACTCTCGTATGGAAGGCATCAGAGTGCAGGTCAGGGGCACAAGCCCTTGTTGCACTATGAAAGCTGTCCTGAATTTTCTCGAACTCTTCCTGGACGACGTACCAGACGACGAAACTGAGACCTCGGCCTACAGCGACGCAACCAGCAGTTCGAGTAGTCACACGCCTAGCAGTAGTCTTAGTCCTAGCACTAGCATACTCTACAGCTCCGACGGTCTCGGAAGTTTTGGCAGCCTGTCACACGGCGGAGTAGGAACGGCCGTCGGGGCGAGTGGAAGCGGAGCCCTAAACGACGACACTGAAGACAGGGATTTGTTCCTTCTCTGTCCAAAGTGTGTTCTCCTAAGGCACACGCAGCCCAGTCGCATAGCCTATCACTGCATCTCGCCGAAGAGAAAAGCCATCTGCAAAAAGTGGCACAACCTGGGAAGCTGGGGCAGAGCTGTGAGCGGCGATTACCACTTTGGCGGAAACGGTGGAGTGATCGTGGAGGTTCCTCCTACGACCAGTCTTACTGTTCTACCGGACTACGAGCACCCGAGGCTGGTTTTGATACTCCCGCCGAGTTCCATAGTGACATCCAGGGACTGGTACTTGTCCTCTAAGACTGGATTCTTGGAAGGACTCGAGGTGAACTTTCTCTGCGAATACACTGGCTACTGGCACTTGACTGACGACGTCGGATATCGCATCAATCGATCGCTACAGTTTGCCAAGTCCACCGGAGATCAACTCTCGAAGCTGGTCAACCTAGCTCTGCCCCTGGTCCAGGTCATTCACGGCATACCCGAGCACTCCAACAACGCCAGACTGGTAGCGCCCATCATTCCCGACCTCATAGCCAGTTACGATTACCTCAAGTGCGGAGAATTCCATCAAGGGCAGTCGCACGGTCAGACCCACGCACTCGATCCGACCGCTTGGCTCATCAAGAACAAAGACCGAGTCATCACTATGCTCTCCAAAGTTTTGACGGCAGCAGGCGACGGAATGACGGATTTATATTTTAAGGTTGATTAATCAACATTGTTATGATAATTAATATTATATCCAATTGTATTGAACAACGACAAATACATATCGACACGTTATCTAAATTCCATTTTCGTTTTCAAAAGGTAAACAATCCTCTGAACGCCCACGCAATCTTCCAGGCCGCCTCAACTGCCAACCGGTCGCAGCTGGCTAAGTTCTTGAGGATCGACAACAGTTCTGGAAGGTTCGGCTCTCTGAGGCCGTTGTACATCGAGAGAGAAATCAGATGGGTCTGCGACAAACACTATGAGGAACTCAAGAATGCGGCCAATTAGTTCAGTCGGTCCAGTTTCTGGGGGCTGAAAGTGAAAGAGGTTCTTTGTAGAAGCCTAATTTAGCGTGTGTGTCGTTTCAGTAAAATCGTGCTGGAATTTTTTTTCTCTTTTCAGACCTGATTCTCTGGCGTCTGTATCTGAGTTTGTCTTTGATTTCAAATTTCCGGTTCTGATTTCCGAGGGAAAATGTTTGTAAAATGTCTGTAAAATCATTGATTTTCATCGAAATTGACAGCCTAGAAACAACTGCATTTGTGATTTAATCTCCACATTTAGATTTACGCGTCCGATTGGTTGTATAATTATAATATTAATAACTTGATTGAATATTCATGAAGCCAGCTATTCGTCCATTCATTATTTACGAGTGACTGCACCAAAGGTAACAATCCCTCTCCGCAGTGAATGTGTCGATACATTCTCGGGCATATTTATCATGACCAATTATAATAATAATAATAATAATAATATTAATAATAACATTATTAATAATGTTATTATAATAATAATAATATTAATAAAAATGTTATTATGTTATTATAATAATATTATTATTATTATAATGTTATTATGGTATTGTAATAATAATAATATTATTATTATTAACCAATCCGTTCTCTGCAAAGCGACCCAAATAAGAACTGACCCAATTCATTCTCTTCCTCCACAATCAGTAAATTTCAGAGCTAAGACCTGAACCCCAAGAGGTGCGGCTGGGTGGACATCGCGTTCCAAAAACTGAGAACAGACCAATTGCATTCGGTAATCAAAGTGCTAAGTAAGGATGGTTGATTGTAAGCAGTTGCTAACGAGATGAATAACATGACAGACAGACAATAGAGCGAAAATACTAAAGTTTAGTAACTAAACTATCTATCAGAAAAGCCTGCTTTGTAAAGCAATTCGGAGAAAACAAGACGTATTATTGAGCTCAAATAGACGATTACATGAACACGAGAAGTATTGCCTCGAGTTGTTTCAATGAAAGTAGCTGCCTGCAGGAGAATTATTCTCAGGTTTAGATTGTTTAAATACGTTCAAATAAATTATTTAATATCAAATACCAAAATACAAGACGAGTGTGAATGCTTAAGCGTTCCAAACATGGCCGAGAAGAATGAATTGAAGAGCATCATTACCATTAATGGAGCCTTTTCCATCATCGTCGTGTTGATATCGACTCTGGCTTTCGGACTTTCGGACAACTTTTGTTTCAGCTGCGATTCCACGAACGGTTCTTCACCGGATTGTGACGTCATCATCACGGACTCCGTGACCTACCAAGTCGACTGCACGGGTGGATACTGCACAAAACTGACCAGGTCCAGAAATGGTAGGCATTAATGATCGATGGTTACCATTCCAGGTAATAAAAACAATGCTAATAATAATAGCGATAAATACATATGTAATATCATTAAATACTAGAGTATTTGTTATTGAGATACACAATATATATACTGTCAAATCTTGCTACTAGTCCACCCTCATTATTATGCCACTTTTGCTCGGTAACGACAAAATTCAATACAAAATAAATTTACTATGCCACACCAACCCTCGCTACTATGCCATCAGGGTTTTGACAATGTTTATTTAACCCATAAAGTTAAGGACATATTTTCTGTCAGGGGAGAAGTAATTAAGAGACATTACTTTGTATTTTTAAGACTTGATCAGGTTAATACTTACCCAGGACTTGTTGGTGAGGGATGATTAAGAAAGGTGATGGAACGTTCCATGGAATTTGATTGGTCGAATGGGCAAAGTTGACTGGGAGTGTTAATAGGAATGAGAGTGAATGTCGAGATTTTATGTGAGAATTGCGAGTTGGAGTGAGGATTAGCAAATATCAGTTCAGAAACGCAAGAGAACCGATTTTACGCTGAAGGAGTAGAAGGAGATCATTGATGCCTTAAAGAAGGAGCCGAATCATTCTAAGATGGCCAGGGAGATTAGCAATAAATGGGGCGTCAAAGTTAAGAGAACCACCTTGAAAGGCATTCTCAGCAAGAAGAATGCAATCAAAGCTGGAGTTCCATCGAACTGCAGGGCTTCATGCGGAAGCTGACGCAGGCTTATCACCCGAAGCTCGATGAGGAAATACTCGTGTGGCTGAAGCAGGCAAGAGGACAGAATCTGCCTGTCAGCGGCGATGTGATCGAGGAGAAGGCAATGAAACTGGTCGAGCTGATGCTCATTCCGGAGTTCATGGCAAGCGACGGTTGGCTGGACAATTTCAAAAAGTGCCTCGGCATCACGTTCAGGACAGTGCAGGGCGAAGTCGGAGCTGTGGCTTCGCTAGTCTGATGTGATGCAAGAGTGAGATCAACTAGAGACGACGAGATCCACCCGAAAGGAGATGCGGCAGTCAACGATTTTGAGAGCTTTAGAATGAGCTGATGGGCAAATTGAGAAAATAAATTCGCTTATATTTGATAAAATAAATCCGATTTTACAAACCCTCGTTACTATGCCACTTTTGCTAATAATAATAATATTATTGGTTAATAATAATAATTTATTTGTATAACTTTTGGTCGTCCAACATTACATTTTCTTTCAGCTGCGAATGATTTCAAGATCATAAAACCTATATTAATATTGTATATTATTGTGATTATTAATAATTACTATGATTATGGATTTTTTCTTCGATACTCACGAACTTTGAATTAAAAACTTGTCTTTCTAGGTACCGTCTTTTATACACGTCGAGGTTGTCACGATAAGGATTCAGACAATGACTTCAGCTGTTCCTTGGCCTACGTCGAAGATTACGTGGAAGAAAGCTGTTCCTGCAACACCAGCCGCTGCAATGGAGCCACGAATCTCAACTGGAAAACGCCTTTTGCCATCTTTTGTTTGGTCGCCATGGCAATGTTTCGCTGACAATCGTTGACGTAGTTTGGACCAAAGATGGTGGTTTTTTTTTAACGAGAACATGCATCATATTCATCAGATTAGAATGCTTTAATATTTTCCTTTTCCATGGAATCATTTTTTAGGTATTTTTCAGTGACAAAATATAAATGAATCCTTCGAAACGTTTTATTATGTTGTTTATTTAATTGAAAGTACAATCCTGATGACATCTAGTACGAAGTGGATTGCACCGGGGTCTATTGCAACAAGACCACGAGATGGGTCAACGGTAGTTGCTGGCTTATTCCCATTGATACGATTAAGTTTTAAAGTTTTGAGATACTCAGAGTTCTCTGGAAAGCGACCCAGATACGAACTGACCCAATTCATTCTCTTCCTCCACAATCAGTAAATTCCAGAGCTAAGACCTGAACTCTAAGCGGTGCGGTTGGGTGGACATCGCGTTCCAAAAATTGAGATCAGACCAATTGCATTCGATAATCAAAGTGCAAAGTAAGAATAGCTGGTTGTAAGCAGTTGCTAACGAGATGAATAACATGACAGACAGACAATAGAGCGAAGATACTAAAGTTTAGTAACCAAACGATCTATCAGGAAGGCCTGCTCTGTAAAGCAATCAGAGAAAACAAGGCCTATTATTGAGCTCAAATAGACGATCACAGGAACGTGAGAAGTATTGCCTCGAGTTGTTTCAATGAAAGTAGCTGCCTGCAGGAGAATTATTCTCAGGTTTAGATTGTTTAAATACGTTTAAATAAATTATTTAAATTATTTAATATCAAATACCAAAATACAAGACGAGTGTGAATACGCCAGCACGTTCCAACTTTAAGCGTTCCAAACATGGCCGAGAAGAATGAATTGAAGAGCATCATTACCATCACTGGAGCCTTTTCCATCATCGTCGTGTTGATATCGACTCCGGTTTCCGGACTTTCGGACAACTTTTGTTTCAGCTGCGATTCCACGAACGGTTCTTCACCGGATTGTGACGTCATCATCACGGACTCTGTGACCTACCAAGTCGACTGCACGGGTGGATACTGCACCAAACTGACCAGGTCCAGAAATGGTAGGCATTAATGATCGATGGTTACCATTCCAGGTAATAAAAACAATGCCAATAATAATAATAGCGATAAATACACATGTAATATAAATAAATACTATAATCTATTATTGAGATGCACAATATATATAATATTATAATAATAATAATAATAATAATAATAATAATAATAATATTGGTTAATAATAATAATTTATTTATATAACCTTTGGTCGTCCAGCATTACATTTTGTTTCATCTGCGAATGATTTCAAGAACATAAAGCCTAAATTAATATTATATATTATTATTATTAGTATTAATTACTATTATTTTATTAATTATTATTATTATTTTATAAATCTTACCATAGCAATCCTGGTGTCAGCTAGTACTATTCAATTGTGACTATATTTGTTGAATCTTATTTTTCATACCCCTTGAGGTCATAAAAGAAATTCTTGCAAACGTCTGAAGAGGAATTTGTGATGCTTCAAAGTGATACAATCCATTGTCTGCCTTTTTCTTGTTCTTTTGATCGGTCTCTCATGCTGGAGAATTGCTTTTGTTTAAATATTAAATATTTCAATTTAGAGTTAATTACCATAAAAATGATTCGAGTGGTTTATTTAATTCATGCTTCTGCAGTTGGCGAATTTATTAATTAATAAATAATTAATAATTATTGAAATCTTGAATAATTTACTAATTAAAACAATTTAATTAATTAGTATTGTTAATTATATTAATATTAATACTTAAATTTAATTAAAATAAGTAATAAATATGTGAAATGTTGTTAGTTTAAAATACGAGAGCTTTAAAAGCAAAGAAAATAATTGGACATTCACATGAGGCCTGTTTACGTGGATGTACAGAATAGAATGAAAAAGCCGTTGAATAGGCATAGGTAATATTAATTACCAAAGAATACCGGTTCTAACCGGTCGGCATGTGATTTAACTGAATAACAATCTACGATCTTTTTATAACTTGCAGCTGTTAGGGGCGAGACTCATTCAGTAGGAAATGCATCAAGTGCAAATCCTTTGTAACGCTAAAGTGAAATAATAAAAAAAAAATTAAAGTAATATATTAAAATATCAAAATATTAAATCATATGAAAAGGCCACCCATTGTTCAAATGGTTTTTTTTTCTTCGATATTCACGATCTCTGAATAAGAAACTATTGTCTTTCTAGGTGTCGTCTTTTATACACGTCGAGGTTGTTACATGGATGACGATCCGGGTGAGGACTTCGGCTGTTCCTTGTCCTACGTCGAAGATTACGTAGAAGAAAGCTGTTCTTGTGACACTATCTACTGCAATGGAGCCACGAAGCTCGAATGGAAAACGCCTTTTGCCATCTTTTGTTTGGTTGCCATGGCAATGTTTCGCTGACAATCGTTGACGTAGTTTGGACCAAAGATGGTGGTTTTTTTTTAACGAGAACATGCATCATATTCATCAGATTAGAATGCTTTAATATTTTCCTTTTCCGTGGAATCATTTTTAGGTATTTTTCAATGACAAGATATAAATGAATCCTTCGAAACGTTTTATTATGTTGTTTATTTAATTTTAATTACGCAAATAAACGGTTAATTTTTAAAATAAAGATACCGAAGTTATAAGAAAAGAGCCACAAAGGTTAAGGGTGGTCTAGCGAATAACTTGTCAACGATATTTGTTTGATGCAAATTATAAAGTAAAATGATTGATCGTCATCACGTCATCACTTCAATCATCATCGAAGTTTGGTAAAAAAATGTTAAACATTACGTGATGAGGATTGATTTTTTTTATATACCAGCGTATACCTTATAAGGCCTCTCTAATTCCGTTCTCTTTTATCTTAATAAATCTCTTTAATGAGGTCATTCAAAATCTTAGCATAAACAGTTTTACTTGCAAAAGCTTTCAAAAGCAGGTTGAATGAATAGCTGAGAACTATGACTGATTGAATGAACTTTCTTTTGCAACTTGAAATCAGCTTTTAACAGAGTTGCTCTTTCTTAAGTCGTTTGTGTTGTGTTTCTCGGGTGAACAAATCGACTACGAATAAGTGTCGTTTGAATGTTTCAAGAGACTTGAATTAGAAACAATTCGAGATAAATTTAAATGTAAATATTCGATAATTAAGAAATTGAAGCTACAATCAGAAGCCATGACGTCTTCTTGGATGAGTATCCTTCTAATCCTTGCGACGAGCTGTCAACATCCAACCAACTGCATCAACAACTTTTGCTTCCAATGCGAGTCGAGATACGGCGACCTTCCGGATTGCGAGAACATCAATCCCGATGACATCAAGTACGAAGTGGATTGCACCGGGGGCTATTGCACCAAGACCACGAGATGGGTAAACGGTAGTTGCTGGCTTCTTCCCATTGATACGATTAAGTTTTAAAGTGTTCATATACTCAGAAGATATCGGACAAACTAATGTTTAACAAATTAATGTCTTATCTGATCCTCAAATAACTCTAATGGGGCTAAAACAGGTACATGTTGAATTTTAAATGAAATTAAATGTCAAATTAAAATTTCATTTATTTTTAATTCTAATTTAATGAATAATATTTCCATTTATGACCTCAATCCAGGTAGCGCCATCTACTTAAAGAGAGGTTGTCAGTATTCACCGTCTGAAAACATATTCACGTGTCAAAATGTTCCTGATCTTATAAACTACGATAAAATCTTCTGTACTTGTGACACCAGCTACTGCAATCGTTCTGATTGGCTGGTCAAGATTGACCTGACCTTGTTCCTGTTCATGCTGACGGTTCCATTGATCGTTTGAATTTAAAACGAAAATCAGAAATATGTTGTGGTACCATTTTAGCTTTGGATCGCTTGATCATAGGATTAGGCTTTGAAGGATTAGGACTCTGACATCTCAAAGATTACCAAGATACCCTACAAGATACCCTATGGATCAATAATTATTGATTCAGCTTTAGTCCAATGAACGCATACGTATAATGATTGATGATAAACAATGGAGTTATGAATTCTAATCGCAATATAATTCCAGCTGTTTTCAGTTTTTCCACCATTTTAAAATAAATCTTCAAATTCCTCTGTGAGTGGAATATACAACAAAATTTGAAAGTTTATCTGAGTTAGGAGGGAAGGAGAGATTTTAAAGATGGGTCTGGATGACGTGTTGCTTAAAGTGAGTTTAAAGTTCAACCGATTAACGTTAAACTGGAATATCAGTATGGATCGGATGAAATGGACAACAGATAAGTGAATTTCAACTGAAAATTTGTTTGTAAAAACATTCAATTATAGTTAATGATAACAGGGCTTTAATCTGAAAATCAATCCAACGACATCTTTCGTGATGTTTATTTTGATAAATGATAAATAATTGAAACGAACTTGTGACAAATTATGGTTAAAACATAATTAAAAAATATAATAAAAACAACCGAAACAATAACAACGACAGCAACAATCCTATTTCGTTTTCTAGACAATTCGGAAGTGCTCATCCTGCATTGACTCAGGAGGCCAAAAAGATTCTGCAATGTTTTAATATTCCTGACCAAAACATACTGCGGCAAAAGATTCGAACATTCAAACAAAGAAAACAAAACGTAATAATAAATATAATATTGATAAAATATAATAATAAACAAAACAAAGCAAGGATACCTCATCTCCATTCTGTCGAGATCAGAATTGGAGTGTCACACTTCATGACGTCAGCTGATGGATTGTGAGTTGAAGGGTAACAGATCCTTCTGCCCTCACCATGCAATACTTGAATCAAAAGACTCAGGAAGTCGATGACGACGTGCTTATCATTGCACTGAAGCATCATCAATATAATATCAACAGAGTTTTAACTGACAGATCATTGACGTTAAAAAATGGATTAAGACTAACGTATAAAAACCTAATTTCATTTTGCTCAATCTTGTAAAACATTACGATTTTATGTTATTTATTCGTTAATAACAATAAATATTCAATAGTGAAACTTTATGCATACCTGAGCCTCCATTAAGTTGTTATTTTGAATTACTCAGAAAGATACTAGAAAATATATTTTATATTTAAATAATTTAATTAAAACTCACCGCTATGAACTCGCCTATACCATCCATCTTTGTCGCCATCTTTGCATCCTTTCTTGGCATCGGGAAATTGTTGTTGATCCCAGAAATTATTATTCACAACTGCTTTAAGTGTGAAACTGACAGTTTAACAAAGGATTCGTGCCATAATCCCTCTCCGAAAGGACCTTATGTTGTTTCATGTAACAAAGGCCTTACTTGTGCCACGGAGATAACCACACTGCTGTATAATGGTAAGCAATGGATATATATATAATATAGTGGATATATATATATATATCCATATATATATATATATATATGAGTATATGATGATGACAACGACGAGCACGATGATGATGGTTATGATGATGATGAATGTCAGATCTCTTTTTGATGTTGTTTGGATCTCCACGGCGAAAATGCTCCGCTATTGCACTGTTATTATTATTGATTCCAAATTATACTTCGACATTAAATGACAATTAATGTCAGCAAAATAAATTCAAATTATTTTCAATGCGAAAGATTAAAATTATTCCAGATTATTATAAGATAAAACGCTACTGCCACAATAATATGTTTGAAAAAATGGGTTGCCGTGAAGAAATTAAGTTGGGAGGAACATTTCACATTTGTTATTGTAATTATAATCTGTGCAACACTTCAAAAAGTTCCAAAGTATCATGGACGTTGTTCGTCAATTTGCCTCTTGTCGTATTTTCCAACATCGTTCTGAAGATTATGCAAGGCAGGTTTTTATTGGAATGGAATCAGTAGAATTTGAACTTTCGGTTTCAGTTTCTCTTCCGATTGCTACTATTTATTATTTAATTGAGAGATTAGAAAAAGAATCAATTCTTAAAATGTCATAAACATCTTTATCAGGATTTTGATTGTCAGAACATTTGGACGAGAAAATCAATCAATATCAACACGTCTGCTTTACACAGTGACAGTTTTAACAGATTGTGGATAAGATGCAAAATTATATTAATAATATTAATAATATTAATTATATTAATAATATTTAATAACAACGAAGATTATTAATAAATAAATAGTTAATTAATAAAAAACACAAAGTGTCGTTATCGTTCATCTTTGGATCGAATATTAAGTTCAATTTTAAACTTTTCGTTGGAGGATAAAACCTCGAGGGTCAGAGGTTTCTGTCCACCTCTTGCAAGGATTTGAACTTAAGCTTGATGATGATGATGATGACGACGACGATGATGATAATAATAATAATAATAATAATAATAATAATAATAATAATAATAATAATAATAATAATAATGATAATAATAATAATAATAATAATAATAATAATAATCGTCGTCGTCGCCCTTATCATCATCAAAGATGACTTGTTATCAGTGAATTAATGTGAACCAATCTGAGCTATCAAGCTATGATTGATTATCAACAAACGGAACAACATATGAAAACCCACGACAATTTCCTGTTAATTGCAGTTGTTCGAAGAATCTTTCAACTGGGAACATTGACTTTAGCTTTTAATAATTATCCACAATAATAATAATAATAATAATAATAATAATACAAGCACAACAACATAGTTCAAGTACCCCTTGAAGTACCGTACAAGTACTGATTAAGTGAGTAAAAAAGTGTGGAGAATTAATTTTTGATAATAATAATAATAATAAATTGATATTTCCTTATTAAATGCATGTTTTATGGAGATGACCTCCGCATTCAACGTCCTGGTTACCTTAGCAACCGTTTGTTTGGTTGTGGAAGACGTCCAATCCTATTGTTTCTTTTGTACGTCGACGATGAATTCCGATGAATTTTGCGATGTCCCTTCGAAGATTCGAACAAATTACGTTGGCTGTTTTGCAGGATTTTGTGCTTGGAAAAAGGTTTATTTGGTCCGAAACGGTAAGTAATACATGTCTATGCAAGTGTATAATATGACGAAGACGACTAATTGATAAAGTTAAATGAATTTATTAACTTTTATCGAAGATTTTCTGCGCTGTTTTATGTCAACCGCACCTTGCATTTCACCGCAACAATTTTGGCAAAAACATTCTTTTATTGATTCATAATTCAACTTTAAAGTTCTCAATACTTTCTTCTTTTTTTTTCTTTAAAAAAAATAAAAATCACGAATTAATTAATTAATTTGTTATTTCCAGGTAACTTGTACCACATTCATCGCTTTTGTCATCGAAGTTCCAACGTGTCGCTTGGATGTTCGACAAAAACTCTTGAAGATAAAATCGTTGAAACGTGTTTCTGTAAAGGAGACGTTTGTAACGAATCTATAAAATTAACGTGGAGGCTGTTCACCAATTTACTTCTTGTCGTGCCTTCCATCGTTGCAGGGCTTTGAATTCCAGGGAATTGAATTTAATTTATGACATTAAACCCTTTTAATCGACGCCAAATTAACGTTTGCTTTGATGTGATCAGGTGTTTGCAAGTTCATTGAGTATCCTCTAAAAGCATCATCTTCAAGTTCACAATACTTTTATTAAGATTTTAATCCGAACGTTTGGACGTAGTTGCAATAAATCTCTTGTCCTTGTTGTTGTTGCTGTTGTAGCATCTCAAATGCAACTATTAAACCCAAAAACTTAGCGAAAACTGACAAGCAAATTTAATTCAATAATTTAAAAAAAAAGTAGGAAATCGTATTTAAATAATTTTAAATTAGATTTTTAAAAAAATAAAAAATGTTAAGTTCTCAAAAGCCAGCAAATATTGTTTCCATTCTGCCATCACCTTCGCCAAAGCCAGGATTCGAACCGTCGACCGTCAAACCACAATGTCGTGTTCGCTCTCTTCCACCCTGTCGCACGAAGGACTGTTCCGGAAGCGAGCCAATGCATTGCTTATGGAAAGGGTCACGGATTTTCCAGTTCTTTTGCAATCGACGTCGTAACTTGAGGCCAGGAATTCTTCTTCTTCGTCCAAAGTGTCCAGGTAATGTCTCAGGTGAACTATGCACAGCGGCTGTTTCAGGGCTATGTCCTCTGCCAGGTAAGAGAGGGCAGTTCTCATGCCGGTGTCTAGTTTCATCTGCATAATATTCATTTCTCGGCTAATTGATATTCTAATTCTAATAGAAATGCAGTCAGGTGTTGCCCTAACTCGTGTATCATTACCTAAATCGCTATAGTGCTCTCGCAAGAGCTTAAGATTAACCAGAAATGTTGAAATAAAAATGCCTTGCAATGTAGACGTGTAAAAATTCTCGATCCAACGTGGACAGCATTCATCTGAACTCACTTGGCTGATGTAAGTTATCATCGAACAGAGTTTGTTTGCCTTCAGAACTGGTTCAATTATCCAACCGCTCGAAAACATCTGCAGTAAAAATATTTTTTAAAGTATGGGAACGACGTAAATACTTCTTTAAAGATTCGACTTTACCTTCGATGAAACCAATCCTTCTATCAACTGCTGCTGTTTCGTGAACTTGGCCAATTTTCTGCCCTCTTTCACCCCAACCAGGGGGCTAGACGGTTTGCCCTTCAGAAGTTCGAGACTGTTTCTTCTGGAAGCAGAGCTTAGCATAGAAGCTGGGCTTGCTGGGTCGGGAGGCGGAGTTTGAGAGGGATAAAGGGTGGAACTTAGAGTGCTCCAGTCGACCGATTGGAGGGTTATGACGTGCTTCATTCCTTCGATTCTCTCTCCTTGTAGCACGATGAACTCTCTCATTTCCCTTCTAAAGTGTTGACCAACTTCATACAAGAGGCGTACTGACAACAACGATTTGCAAATGTCGAATTCCACTTCGTGATTAATATTGGGAATTTCTCGAAGCCATTAGCTTCAATAGTAAAATTGAAAGCCCTGACTTTGAAATTGTTGGATATTTTAACGCTCACCTATCTTCATTCCTCCTTCCAGCTCTTTGAGAATCTCCACGTTCTGTGTGACGAACGTGCGTTGGTTTGTTTCAATATTTATTACCAGCTCAAATAAGTTGTTAATATTGTAATATGAAATTATGCAAATGATTCACCTTAACCATGTCGTCATAAGCTACCCGTCTGGTCGGACATCTCAGCACCTCGTAGACCAGCTTTGGAGGGTGCGAAACCATGCCCTTTCCTATGTAGCTGTTTAAGTTTAAAGCGTTAATTAATATCATTTTATAATTTTTCATCAATAATTTCATTCATAAATGAATCTAACAATTTTAATAAATTACCTGTGTAGAGGCACAGAGTCATCGTTGGTCACCTTCTTCAGTATGACTGTATCCTTCTCTAAGCCGCAGTAACTACGAGATACTGATTCGTTGAATATTCATTTGCTTTTATTAATATTTAAGGAATTATTAATAGTCTGAGCTATATAAATAGCACTGCGATGCTGACTCACATCCAGCCTCCGGATTGGATGGCCTGTTCTTCGCTTTTGGCTTTTATATCCAGATTTGCAACTTTGCATTTCTAAATATGTTTTTAAATAAAAGTGTTTATCAGATATTAAAAAAAAATTTTTTATAAATTATTTAGCAATTTACCTCCGCTATGATATCCAAGGCTGCATTATCTACCATGGTCTCTAAGCATTGCAGGAGATCAGAATCCACATCTGGAGACAAAATATTCTTTCATTAAAAACTGGTTTAACAAAGTGAGTACTTCTTTAAATAATTTCGATAACTGAAAGAAAAACGAAGTAAAGAAAGTAAAATATGCCATAATTTTTATAAAAGTTACATGTAAACATTTGTTTTGTAAACCAGCTATTTTACATTCCGTAGGTGGCAGAAGTGTTGAATATTTGTCGCGATACAATGACCGTGTACTTATTTATTTTAAAATTTAAAATTGATTATTCATTCATGTACTGTCATCTGGAAAGGCAAACGCTTGCCAAATTTTAGCTCATTCTGACATCAGGATTAAGAGAAAAATCAATTGCAAGATCAGAACATTCACGTATCGAGCTTAAGAAAAAGCTTAAAAAGGGCCCAATCCTTAATTGGTCTCCATATGGAATCCAATTAATTAGCATAATTTATTTCCTAAAACCCAACCCGGCCTCAAGTGGTAACCGATTTTACAGTCGTGATAACAAATTCTGATGATTTAATACTCATTAGCAGCACCTGAAGTACACTCAGAGGAGACGGATGTGGGTGTCCTGTGGAGTTTCTTGTTGGATTTTTCATCTGACGGCCTGCTACCAGCTGTACCCCCGTCGGGCTGAAGACTCCATTTTTTCCGGACAATGGGCGTGACTTCCTGTCGTTGCCAATGGTTACCAATTCGAACCGGTTTGCTACGATCACTTTAGTAAGAACTCATTATCTCTCGCAAAAATAATTGTTAAAAATATTTTTATACATAATTCCGTAAAAGTCGTACGTAAGCCTTTGCCGACCTTGGAACTCGCAGAACCGAGACTTTCGGTTTCGATTTTCTTTTCGTCGAAAAACCTGGCAGAGAAACTGAACCTCTTGATTATATCAATGGGATTCATTGGACTGTCCAGTTCTTTCTTTGGAAGTTCCTGGGATTCCCCCGGAAGGATGTTCCACTTTCTCGAAGATCTGGAGTCTCCGCTCTCTTCCTTTTTGTCGTCCAACATATTTCTGATCCTCTGAAAAAACGAAATCTCTCCCTGGTCGTCGGATTTTCCGAGCAAGTTTTTTCTCCTAACAGCCCCAGAATCTAAAGCCCCCGATGCACTGTGGGCATCCGTAGAGGGCACCGAGGACTCCCCCTCGTCCGACAGGTGCAGAGTTTGGCACGGTCCCATCGTGTCGAGCGTCAAGAAGTCGTTGAGGCCAGCTAATAGAAGCGAGGGGCAGTCTCTCGTGAATGATTGACAGGTCAGTGATCTCAGCCATCCTGGGACGTTCCACAGTATTGAGGAGTCGTTGCTAGCGAGAATCGTCAGGAGACAAGATGAATCTGCCAATTTACATGTTAATTAATTATTTTAATATTTAAATAATTATTTTAATATTAATTAATCAATATAATTAGTCTCAATTGATGTCTACCTCCGTTAGTGGCGCTGGAATTGAGCAAATAGAAAACGAAACTCTGGAAGTTTACTGAATATTCAAGCAGCCAAAATTCCTTGTCGCAAGATTTATTCCAGCATCTGATAAATATATTAATATAAATTATAATTAATTGTCGATTCATAATTACTAAGCAATGATGAATGTTGTTGTGACTACATACAATATTATAATATACCGCAACTGTTATTAGTTACATTTAATTAGGTCACCTTTCGAAAGACTTGCATCTGAATAGCGTCTCAACTTTCGACTCGACCAAATTTTTCAAGCGTGTCATCCAATCAGCTGCACTCTGCGTGCCAGCCTTGGGATCCAGGCGGACTACCTCCCTGGTGTAGCCCTCTGCTTCCGTGGAATACTTTCTCTGAGGAGAGCTCACCTCGCAGCGGCTTTTAGCCTCAGAGCGACAAGAAAACGTTCGAAACTTGCAGCCGCGTGGAACGTTAGCGTCCCACTGGTTCTTCGCCTTGCAATTCTTTAGAACGCCTTCCACGATCTAAAGCGGAAGTGATCGAACGCAAGGAATGACGACGACGACGATGATGACGACAACAACAATGATGGTGATGATACCTCAAACGGCCTGCTGATGACGGCAAAAGAGGCTGCGATCCCAAGGTCAGCCCTCTGGTACTCTGACGACAGAGTCCTTCGCCATTTCCTCGTTCCGTGTCGAATTTCGTGGAGATGCCAGACATCGTTGCCGACGATTGGAAATAGCTTTTAGTTGATAAAAAAGAAACACATATTTTTTTATGTGAATTTTACATGTTTATCAATTCGATGTTGTTGATGAAAGTTTGTTATTAAAATATTATTAATATTTTGAACGACATCAGTTTTAATTCCACCTTGTTTTCGTTCAAAAGACACAGGAACTCGGATACATTTGACAATATAATCTGAAATTTTAAATTAAATTTTATTAATCCATAAAATAAGACCAGGCTTGTTTCTTGATAAAAATGGACTTTCGTTTAGCTTGATAGAGTACGAAAATTGTTTCAAAATGCAATATTTACCTTTTTCTTCCTGTTGAAGAATAAAAAAATGACGAAACCGATAATGGAGGTTATTGTCGCACCAATTAAATACATTTCCAACAATTACCGCTTTAGATGCCTGCTATAAATTTCTAAATTTTGCATTTGACAGCGCTTTCTAATTCGTATCTACTAGAAATCAGGTGATTAGCTATCGCAAATACGCAATTAAACTCAAAATTTATCTAAATAGCAATTCTTCATAAACGTTGTTGATAGTGAACGCCTGATAATCGATTTTATGACAGATGTTCGCAAAATGTCTATTCTATGCGAAAGAGCTATGTATTCATTTAAAATATTTATTTTTAGGATGTGTCTTAATAACAACCTATATTTATTTTATCACATTGTTGTGTGATGAAAAATATAAATGCATTTTATTTTTAAACATTAACCTTACCCCGAAAGATCCACAGACGCTTATTAAAAACCAAAGCAAAATTTCATTTTTAAAACACTTGCTTTACAATTTTTTTAAATCAGAATAACGAAACCCAAGACAAAAAAAGTCAACTTTTAATTGCTAAACTCCTGAGTTCGGCGAGTGTAGGATCCGTATGGCTGAGTTGCCGATCGCGAGACATTAATGAAATTAATTTCTGCTCTCGTTTCGATCGTATTCTATTTGTTTGAGACATGAACACGTTGAGACAAAGGAGGGGCATAATTGGAATAATCCAAGAGTTGGATGCTTTTCCTAAAGTCGAGGAGGATCACAGGGAAACGTCTGCTGCCGGTGGTGGTTGTGAGTTTCCAGTCGATTAAGTTTTCATCCAATCGATTGATACTCATCGTTCGATGCGAGTGAAGCACAATTTCAATCACTTTGTGGATCACTTTTTTAAATTAAACTTACCATTGAATAATTAGTTGATGATGATAAGAATGTTTTTGTTGGACCAGATTCCATATTGGTTTTCATCTTCATAGCAGTATTGGTGACCTACGAAGTCAGACATTATTTGCAGTCTAGCATCCATTACAAATATGACATTGACCCTGAATTTGACAAGTATGTTGTTCCAATGTTTTTTTTTTGTCTTCTTTTAAGAGACGGTAAATAGTACTCAATTACTCCCTTGGCACTTATTTGTTTCTTTTTGGAGCGTGGGAGGTTTCAGATACAAATTAATTTGCACTCCTCCTGATTTTGTTTGTCATTCCAGAAAGCTGAAACTGAACATCGACATGATGGTGGCCATGAAGTGTTCACGTACGTAACTTACCATCCTCGTTCAAGAGAGAGTTTCACAAACTCAAATTCTTGTTCTCCTCTTTCCATCCATCCATCCAGATATCGGAGCAGACGTGGTGGACCAGACGGGCGAGAACACGGACTCTTTCGGCGCGCTCGGGGAGGAGTCCGTGAACTTTGACCTCTCCCCCGTCCAGGCCGAACAGTTTTCCTACCTGCAGAAGGTGAACTACCACCTGAGGGACAACTACCATGCCCTCCACCAGAACTTGTGGTGGCATGCCACTCAAGATGGCGACGACTACGACAACAAGAAAGGGGATGAAAATGAAGGACGGAGGAGGATTTCTCGGGTCATGACACTGGCCGACATGTTCCCACTGGTGTTAGTTGCTCGTGGTAATGATGACGATCATGATGATGGTCGGTAATGATTAAGGTGATGTTGATGAAGGTGATGATGTTGTTGTCGACAAACAACAACGTCTCGTTTTTGTTTCAGATTCGAACAAGTCGAGGACTCCAACGAGCTTTCCGGGTGTCGTTTTCGTGGCTCTCTCGAGGTCAACAAGGTCGCCGGGAATTTCCACATCACTGCCGGAAAGTACGTTTTCATTGCGAGAGCGATCGGAATGATGAGTTGCGATGCGTCGAATGTTTTCTGATCGAACGACGGATGATTGAACCTCGGGCGCTCGCTTGTTACCCCAAACTTCGATCACCGATCAGATCGTTCCCCGTTCTCCCGAGAGGGCACGCCCACCTTTCCATCACCATGAGGGAGTCCGGTGAGATTGCGTTTCTGCAATTTCCTCGATTCGTTTCTTTTTTTTTTTGTTTCTTTACTTAACAAGAGTTTTCAATCGGTTGGACTCAAAACTTTCAATTTGCTAACCAATTTATCAATTAATTTATTTATTCGTTTAACGAAAACAGTTTATTTCTGTTTATCTTTCCTGTTAAACTGTAGTTTTACCAGCTTGGTTTTAGCTTCCCTTCATGTTTGCCTGCATGAGTGTGACCTGGCAATCGTTATCATGTTTGAATGAACCAATGGGCTTCAAGTTTCATAAATTATGATAATTTCTCTTCAAGGGCGCTATCTCTAGGATCGTCACATTTCCATTTAAATTTTGTGGAGGAAAATGGTAGGAACTGGTTGTGTAATCCGTTCGGTCGTAACGTTTATTTACGTTTAACTGCATGCTGATTAATATTAATTTATTATTATTATTATTATTATTATGTGATCATCGGTAAACCTTGTAAACTTGGCTGATGAGTCATAAAATGCCTTAGATCGGTGTTGACGTTGGCAGCTTGTTATTTGTTTTGATATTTTGGACTTGCTTTTGTTATTTCTGGCTTTTCAGTGATTCCTCAAAATTTCGAGTTGATGTTTTAACATTACTTAATTAATTTACTTATTTATTAATTAATAATTTAACAAATTAAGCAATCAAAATTGTTGTTATTAAATCTCACGTTAAGATTAATTTCATTCCCTCGCATGTCGGCTTTATAGCCACTGCAAATATTTTTAATATTTTGATTATAAATCGTGCCAATTTGAACCAACGACACAGAGTACAACTTCTCCCATCGGATCTTCCACCTCAGCTTCGGAGAGAAGTCGTCGCTCGTCAATCCGCTCGACGGGGAGGAAAAGGTCGTCCATGACAGTAAGAAGCAGACGCTTTTTCTTCTGTCGTCGGATTTTTTTTGGGAGGGGGAGGGTTGCCTCGTGGGTGATTTAACCTGTTGATGCTGGATATAAATTCTATCCTCTCTGTCTGTGATGATTCACTTGTTGCATGGCTTCCTTTGTTCTGCTCTGATGAAACATTTTAAACCGATCGCTTGCGGGCACCGAGCGATCTGACTGGCCGTCTGTACGTCCAATGGCTGAGCATATTAAAAGGATTATATAATGATCGTATATTGATTACACGTTGATCGTATATTGATTGTATATTGAAACCTTGGAATGTTGCTTTTTAATGTTTTGAAAGTCAATTTATCATTGTCGACGGAACTTTAAATTCGTGCAGACAACCACCTGTTCCAGTACTTTGTGCAGGTCGTACCAACAGTACTCGAGGGAACCTTTACCACAGTCGAGACTTACCAATACGCTGCCACTGAACAGGTGGGTATCGTGATATGATAATGATCAACGATAAAACTTGGACACAGAAGTTATAATAATTAGTTTATGCTTGAAATTGCTGCATTGATTGTTTGTGCATTTTTAATTTGAGCAATTGAGAATTATTAGAATAACTGCTCAAATTATTTTGTGGATCAACTCTGTAAATGCCAGGACTTTTAAAAAATGGAGGATGTATGGAAGATTGGATGGGTGGACTCGGACGGCAAACGAACGATCTTTGCTTCATTCTTTTCCAGAATCGCACAATCAGTCACTCGAAAGGCAGCCACGGCCTCCCGGGCATCTTCATCAAGTACGACCTTTCACCTCTCAGGGTCACGATCGGGCAGAGGTCAACTGGCCTCGTCCAACTGCTCGTGAAACTCTGCGCCATCGTGGGAGGAGTGTTTGCAACCTCAGGTAATTAATATTGATCAATATTGAATATTGATCGTGTAAGTAAACACGATCACGATCGCAACATGTAAATATATCGTTACTAAACGATCTGATATCGAGAGCTGTAGCAACATTGTTAATCTGTTTACTATATCTTGTTGTTGTTGGTTATCAAACTCCTTAGTCAGACTTGTAACCATTGAACCGTCTTGAATATCATGTATTTTTGGAATTATATTCACCTGCCACATTTAGTGCTAATTATTAATTTTATTACAATTAGTTAATCAAATATTAATTAATCACTTCTGCAGGGATCATCCACTGCATGGCCAGCAGTTCGTTCGGCTTCATTTGCTGCCAGTTTTCCAAAGAAATCGATCGTCGTCGACAGAGGCTCGACTCGACGGAGACTGGGTCCGTCGTCCCGGCGGCGACCCCCCTGCTCGGCCTTGCCGAAACCTGGAATTCCCCGGAGCTGGAGGTTTCGATTTCCGACGCCTCCCTTTCGGAGAAGGTCCCTTTCAGAGACCTGTGATGCGAGAGACCTCGTTCTTTGCTCCTATAGCATCCTAGTGGCCCGATCGGTCATTGAACCGGGTCGTGTCAGGTCAAGGTCATCTTGTGTGTCATTCTTAAAGTTTTAGAGGTGATGGTTGTTGTCATTGGAGACGATTCTGATCGATGGACTGCATATTTTAACTCGGTTGTGCTTTTTGCTGACCCGCAAAAGTCAAAGGAATGCGAATGTGGCTCTCTAAGTTGCACGACTTTATTTTTAACGATCACGCGAGGTACGTCATGAGCGTCCGACGCGGAGGAAAGACGAAAACAAAGCCGAAGAGGAGGCAGGAATTTCAGGGGGAAAACGAAACACTAAAGTCTCCCGTTTTCTGGATTTTTGAAGAAACAAGGATCTGAGGAGATCTCGAATCCAATCTCTTCGTTGGCAACAATTTGCTGCGATTCGAGCCATGAAACAAACAAAAAATAAATAAGCAGGCAACGTGACAAACAGAATCGTAATGATGATAATGATTGATGGACGATCGAATGGTAATCAAATCTATAAATAGGCATGCTTGCACGACACGTGCACGTGCAATCGACAAAATATCGGCAGAGCGATGCATTCCGAGAGCGAATCACGGAGCGTCGGGCGACGCTCTTTTACCGTCACGACGACGTCCACGTCGGAGGTTCAGACCGTCAAATCCGTCGGAGAGGAGTCGAGAGGTTCTGGGCTGCAGTTGACGTGGTTCGGCCAGAATTCCGCCCGGCCGGAAATCTTCAGGGAGCGCGGGGAAGCGAGGAAATCCGGGTCCCCTCCGTCCGCCTCCAGTCGCCGGTCCGAACGCCTGGCCCGAAGTTCGGTTTTGATTTCCGGCGAAGAGGCATTCAAGAGGATGCCTCTGAGCGTCCCGTTCCTAGTCCTGAGCGTCTGGACGAGGTCCCGCCTCCTCTGCTCTTCCTCCGGCTTCTCCTCCCAGTGGTCCGCCGCCACGATCATGACCGCCGCCATCTCCTTGATCTTCTCGTCTTTTGCCTGTAGTTTCTGAGTGCGTTTATCAGATGCATGCAGTCGCTCGATGAATGAAGGCGAGTTCGAAACTGTCACGTCGAATCAGTCATAGATTCGTTCGAGTCAAAGGTCGACTTGTAAACGTTTTCCGTCACGAATTCTGTTTTCTCGACTCGAATTTCAAGCACAATCTTCGGTCGAACGAATCGGCAACCGAGCGAAAGGGTTCAATCAAAAAGTAAAAATGCATACCTTTGGGTAATCTCCTTCCCCCCTGTGATATGCTGCCTCCATCTCAACAGTCGAATTGAGTTTGTCCATCTGTTCCCTGTATTTGGACATGATGATCTCAAGGGTCGTCTGGTGCTCTTCCAGGGACTGCCTGAGTTCGGCATTCTCCTCCTCCAAGTCCTTGATCTTTTGGCTCTCCTGATCATTAGGAACTGACTTACTATTGGTTGAACATCAATATTTATAAAAGCAATACTGAGGTTGGTTTTGTCTTAATAATAACAATAGTAATAATAATAATAACAGTGCTAAGTGTTAAAGTGCTAAGTTTTAACAGAAGCCAGGTAATGTTTATGTGCACATTTAGTAACAAAATGTATTGCTCCCTTTCATCCATAATATATTGAAAATGGATAGTTGCTTAATTAACAAGGTAGAATGCTGATGCAATTTATCACTCCATATGCAAGTTAAAAACTAACTTTGGCAAGATACTGAATTATCTGAAGTCTCGGTCTGTGCCTCGCTACTTTGTCCAAGTGATCTGCCAGATCTCGAAACTGTTACCAACAAAATCCAAACCTAAATTAAGTCCTTGTAAATTATATCCAAAGTGCTACCACAGCATTATAAATCTTTTTAGAACCATGTAAATTAAGCAGTCTCAAATACTTTTGAAATCACCTGCTTCATAATTTTAAGTCGATTCTGGACGTTCATTGTGGCAGCGATCAAATCGTCTGCCGTACTGTCCCTGGTTTTCAATCGACTATTAAGTTGCTTCGCATCAGATAATATTTTTTCAATAATGTTGCTTGAGGACATGACAGAAGAGGCTGTCGAAAACCACCTTAGATCGACTCAATGTTTAGCAATATTCGTGCAGATTTGGAAATGGAAAGACTCTTTTTATTGCTGTTATTACTATGTTATGGTTCGTGATTGTATTCCGAATATCTCCGGAGGCTTTAGAATACGACTGATCGCGATAAAGTCAAACAATCATGACAAAATCTCGCCGCTCTAACGTAAACAAATTGGTTTCCATCTATGCTGCAAAGTTTTATTAATTAGCCTGGCCAGTAAACATTACTTTTTTATATAGAGTTTGCCAAATATCTGGCGATATTGCAAGGAAACAAATACAACAAACTTTTGAATTATTGGTGCGTTTTAGTTAAATTATATTATTAATTAATGCAGCAGCTTTTGGTGAAAAATAAAAATTAAAAAAACAAATAGATTTTCGCTAAAATTAATTTTGACAAAATATCATTAAAAGTTGTTTAAATTACATTTTTAATAAGAATGTATTTAAAAGTAATTGTTTTATACATTCTTTGCGCAATATTATTGATACTAATTGCATTTTTCAAAAATACAATATTTCTCTGATCGCGAATATTCATGCATATGTCTAACAAATTAATTGACTTTGTCTTAAAGACATTCACGATTCTGATATATTAATAAGTATAAAACTTAGGGGCGTGGTCTTATAGGGCGCGCTTTTTTACTTTTCCTGCCTCTGTAGTCTTTAGAAACTTCGACACGCTCATCTTTCGTGTTGATGGCTGGTATTGTTTTTGTAATTTTCTAAGCATGTTTTTATGCTTAATTTTTTAAATTTTATTCGAAATCAGTCAAGCTGATTTAAACGCTGGAAGTTTTAAAAATGAACCACGCCCCCAAAGCTCATACATATTCTAATATAAGAATCATGGCTGTTCTTAAGACAGCAAAATTAATTCATATAACTGTTCATAACTAGGAGGATTTTGAGACATATTCTTGTAGTGTTTCAGATATTTTTAGTTTATTTGCCCTGGAATCCTGCTGGCGTAATGAAATATTTTAAATTTGTAAGTAGGGATGGGCAACCATGTTGCGATAGTTGATTTTGTGTGACGCCTGCTTGACATCAAATTAATGTCTTTCATTAAGTAATTTATCACTAAATAATATTTCAAAAACTGTCGTAAAGCATTTTATTGGCTAGCCGACGAAAATTACAGATACGGCCTCACTCAAGTCAAAACTTTAATCCATCTTAATTGGATCATCCAAATCGCGTGTAAACAACAGCTGTTATAAATTAACAGAGATCTCGGATAGATATTATTCGTGGGTGATGTCGCCCAAATTCAAAAGCAACGAAGCCTGAAAAGTTCATTTTCTCCTGCTTCAAAAAGTTTGTGAATCTCTGAGCTTTTCTTCAGTTATCAGTTATAATATAATACATGGAACATATTCGTTTGTTGTTTTTTTATCGGATTAAAAAATTAAATTAAAAGTTGTGTTAATAAATTTTAAGTTCGCTTAGGATTGGCCGAAGAAGCAGCCATTGACGGCTCCTCGAAGCTCTCATTCAAATGGCAGTCGGTTAAAAACTGCCTTTTGTTGAATTCTTACAGGCTTTATAAATGTTAGTTCTTGAGAATATCATGCACGACGCACTTCGGTTCGATGTAGGAGTGAAAATGAGGATTTAAAAATTATAACGCGTGGTAGAAAAACATTGACCGAGATAGTCGCGAAAATTCACTCCGACATGACAAAACAGGTTAGGTATTAATAATTGGTTTCCATAATTACGGTGATAAATTTTCTCCAATTGTTATGATTTCTAGAAGCTATAATGTCCTTAACTTGAGAAGATAATTCTAATTATGTTTTCTTTATCTTTCAATTTTCAGCCCAAAGTAATCTACATACTCTCCTGCATCCTCGTAATAAATTTTCTCGTATATCATTATTACCTGAATAATGGCAGAGAAACTGCAAGATTTGAAAATAAAGGCTTCCATTCTCGAAAAGGAGAACAAACTGCCAATCTCAAAACTGCACCCTTCAACCAAGAGACCGTTTCCTATCTCCCTACTGCTGGAATAACCACTTTTCCTTATCAGGACACCAGCTTGTTGACAGCCATCAGCACCACCGTCAAGGATGTTAGCAATCAATTCAGCGGTTCACCAGAGGTTACCACACTTCAACCCTACTCCACGGAGGGCTACCCCCTGAATCCAATCATCTTCAAGAAATGGCAGGAAGCCAGTCGCAGCAGATCGCTTTTATTGTACATGTTATCGGCTTGGTTGGATTGGAGAGGTTTAGAGGATGGCAAAAGCGTCGTCAGAGTGGTTGTAGTCTCGACTGCCATTAAACGCATCGAGAAGCTACTATATTGTACGTATTTCAGTGAACATGACGGCGAAAGCGGGGCCAGTTTGCAGGCCAAGTCGTCGGTGAAGACCGGTCCTCGGCTCAGAATGGATGGAGTTCAAATGCAAGGTTACGTTATCATGTGTCCAATTGCCGACGAGAAAAATCATTCCAGAATCAGAGTCCATTTTGGAAAGCACGACAGAACATTTAATGCAAATTCCACTCTAACAATTATGCGGGAAAGTGATTCAAATGGCGAAGGAGTTCACGAACTGACAGCCTGCGCGACTTCCAACTTGATGTCCGGCAAAGACACAACTGTAGTGGACTCCCTGGACGAATATAGGGCCCTCGAATGGGTAGTGATGCAGCGAATTCTCGGGATAGAGCACATGACAGTTTACATGAACCAAGACAGTCCTAGACATACAAAAATCATGTCAATTCTGATGTCGTATCTTCAGATATATCCCAAATCGATATCTCTTCGATGGTATGGCTACGTAACGAAAGAAATCACAAGAGAGGTTCACGACCTCCATTCATATTCCATAGCTTCTGATTGCTTCTACAGCTACCTCAGCACTTCAAAACGAGTACTGATATTAAGCTTAGAGGAATTTCTTATTCCAGGGAAAAAGATGAAACTTCCGAATCTTATCAGTCAGTTAGAAAATGAGATTACGAGCACTGATAGCGTCACGCCTAATTTCGTCTTTCGAGTCCATTATTTCTTCCCAAACTTTTTTCCTAGATTCGACGTAACTCCGTATTCCATCGTTCTCCGTTACGTCCTCAAATCCGGCAGTTTAGAAGAAAATCCAAACAGAACAACATCGAATATTCGATCTGTGATCAGCACTTCAGCGTGTGCTGTGGTCGAGTTGAGTAGTTGCAAACGGTTTGAAAACGAATTAACCAATAGAAGTTTCCAGGTGATCTCAGAAGCTGTTGCTTCCATTCATAACTACGAGTCTTGCGACGATGAACTTTTTAATTGCACGACTGCATTGTTATATCCAACAGTCGACGAATCAATAAGAAAATTTGAAAAGATCTTACTTAAGAGGCTGCAAAAGAATATTATGCGATTTTTCAGTCATAATTTATAGAACGGTACTACAATTATACGTTGCTTGAAGATTAAATTTGCGGACGAAATGCTTTTTTTCAAATCACATTGATTTTTTTAATCTACAACTAAAACACTTGACAAATACGGATCAAAACATGGGTTTGAAAGCAACTCCGACGGTCCGCCATTCAATTCGGGGGCGATTTTAATATTACGGAGAGGGCGTAAGGATAGTTATTAAAAAATTTTTTAACGATTAAAATAAAACTGATAATAAAATTGAGCAAGTCGGAATTTTAATTTGTGTTTAACTTATACAGCGAACTATCAGTTGAACACCATTTAATCAATAGGGAAAATATTTTTTATTTATAAATTATTAAGTCATTTAAATTTTGTTTTATATTTATCAATATAAAATCATTAGAAATATAATGCATCATATATAAAAAAGCGATCATTGTTTCTTCGGTGTTCAACCATCTTCCTTTTTTTATTTTTTCCGTCGGGAGACGATCGGTTAGAGACTTTTTCGTCCTTGTAGGTTCTAAAATGCTCAAAATAAGTTATTCAACTCAGCGGAATATTTAATTGGATATTCACGTTTTTCTGTCGACTTGTAGAAAATGACTGCTGCCAAGAGAGAAGGAAAGAAGAGCGTCGCCAACGAGGTGGTGACCAGGGAATACACCATCAACGTGCACAAAAGAATCCACGGAATGTGAGTAAAATCTACTTTTTATGTTAAAGCTTTTCTTCAACTCATTCCCGGAAAGCATGCCTTAAACACGTGTCTTTCTTGCCTCGAAAGTAGTGTAACCCCTTACTTAAACTCTGTTTATTTTTTCGCATTTTCATTTCTGATTGGTCTAATGTAACTTTTAAACAGTGGATTCAAAAAGAGGGCTCCCAGGGCCATCAAGGAAATCAAGAAGTTTGCACAGAAGCAGATGGGCACCGTCGATGTGAGAATCGAGACCAACCTGAATAAGCACATCTGGTCCAAGGGCATCAGGAACGTTCCATTCAGGGTCAGGGTTAGGCTGTCCAGGAAGAGAAACGAGGATGAAGACTCACCACACAAGCTGTACACCCTCGTCACATACGTCCCGTGCGCCAACTTCAAGTGTGAGTAGAGAGGATATCTTGTTAATAATTTATTTGATAATAGATAGGATATCTTGTTAATAATTTATTTATTTGATTGATTGATAGCTAATATCATTCTTTTGATATTTTCAGGTCTGAACACTGTCAACGTTGAAAGTGAAGCTTAAGTCTTGGCTTTGGTTGAATTTGAAACAGTTTTAAACAAAATGTTTGAAATAAAAATTCATCCACCTCCATATTTTGCCTTATTGTTTAAATTGGGAAGAAAGTCATTATGTTATGGGATCTGAGTTGAAGATGACCGTCATGAGCTTGGTTGACTTTATGGGTGTGGCAATCAAAATCCAATAACACTGAATAAAAATTTTAATGACCACAAGCAATAAATATGCAGATATCGTGAATATTGTGTCAAGCATCTTTGTGCATGGTGATGTAAGCAGTCGATAATGCGGATAAATTCTCAAATTTCTTTTGATCGAGTGCTGCCATACTCTTTAGGAATTTGGTGGCTGCTTGTGTCTGATCTATTTCCATCTCGACTGGGATGCTGCACAACTTTGTGGAAGCTATTGGCCAATCAAGCTTCAGATGATGCCTGTGTAATTTGTGCATGCTGTTGTCCGTGCAGTGCCACACTATGCCCTCGACTTTTCCGTCCTGACTGTTCTCGAACCAGTCTGCAAAGTTATGCAGGGAAACTTCTTTCGGGGGTTTGATTTTCAGATCTCCGTGCCGGACGAGGAAGTGCATAGGATTCCTCTTGTTTCCTAGGTTGTAAGGGTTTCCATTGATGTTCGTGCCAATGAGTTCAAATGTTTGGCCCATCAGATTTTCTAAGTTTTCTATGTTAATTTTGAGTCCGGCGTAACCTTTGGAATCTGTGCCGTCTTGAGGTCGAAGTATCAGTGCCAGTCCACGTGCTAAGTCGACCGTTTCCAGATGCCAGCAATACTGTTTTGAAGTTGTGAATATGGGTACCCAACCCATGATGTGCCCGTTGGTGTCGGGCATCAACCGACCGGTTTCGTGATTCAAACAGCTCTCCGATGGTTCCCAATTTTCTGGAGCTTCTCGATAATTGTCTTCATTGAAGAAGATCGTCTGTACGTTATCCTGATTTTCACCCGATGCACGTTCGAGGAGTTTCTTGTGGTGTTTTTCAGCCTGTTTGGTAAGTTTCCTGTCGTGTCTAGCCCAAAGCCAAGGCTTATTTTTAAATGGCTTGACAAGAACAGAAGTTCCATCAATTTTCTCGGTAGCCAGCAGGCCGCAGTTCTGCAAACGGTTGACGAAATCGACTTTTAAAACTTCCGAAGCTTCCACTGAGAACGTTTGGCGAGGTCTCTTGACACTTTTACTTTCGCCGTTGTCGTGTTGAATAATAACACTTTCAAATATGCAGGGAATTTTGTTCTGCACACTGCACAATTTTTCCTGAATCGACATGCTACCAAGACCGACGCAACTAGCGAAACGGAATCAGACATCTGAGGGCCTGGAAATTCAATATTTATAATATTTGTGAGTAGGCAAACGAGCTGTAAAGCGAATATATTACTTTTAAAAACGCAAATAAATTTAAAAGATGTATTTAATAAAAATTATTTAATTTAAACGATATAATAAGATCGCCTGATTCACAACCCTCAGTCCAACCCACCTTGATTTAATGTACTATGTAAATATTGCCGAACATGTTGGAGCTGTGTTTTGAATCCTGATCGCTGCGTTGTGAAAATCTTACATTTTCGTTTGATATTTGTTTTGTCGCGGCGCGTGTACGGTTTGAACAATAATTGACTTTAATATCTACATGATTCTAACATTTTCTGTGTAAAAATAAGTGCTTTAAAATGAGCAAAATCGGCGACTCTATTAGATCTAAATCTGCTAAAACTGATGACGTTCTAATCAATTCCAACGGCAAAGATAGCCACGTTGGCGATATAAAACTGTCGAAGAATAGCTTCGAATCACAGGAGGTCAATAGTTACGAGGATGAGAACGAAGAAGAGGATTTAGATGACCATTACTCAAGCAAAAGTGACGTTGGCAGCAGTAACTACAAAGAGGTGGATAGGTTTGGCTTCGTTGGGGGCAACCAATACACTGATCCAACAACGTGAGTGAAATTTGTTCTTTTTTAGTGTGACATTTTGGGATTTGTTCTGTAATTTTTATGTGATTTTAATACTCTCTTGCTTGATTGTCACCTGACAATCATTTGACCATCATGTCAAACGATTAATCAATCTATCAATCAATTGCCCAGGGATAATTCAATCCTACCAATTGAGATCCTAAGGATGAGGGAACTGAAATGGCTGAACATGATGGAAAACTGGGACAAATGGATGTCCAAGAGGTTTAAAAAGGTCTGCCACCTTTCACCATTACCACAATTACCATCATCATCACGTGATTCACTTTTTTATCATCATCATCATCTTCATTGATGTCTCATATTGCCAAAGGTTAAGGAGAGGTGTAGGAAGGGCATTCCGGACTCTCTGCGTGCCAGGGCCTGGCAACTTCTGACGGGCAGCTCGAACGCATTGGCGTCCGGTCCCGGTCGTTACCAAGGTTACCTCGGCTCGAAGGGCAATCCGACGTGCATCGAGGAGATCAGAAAGGACGTCAACAGGCAGTACCCGAACCACGAGCTATTCATGGACGACCAGGGTCAAGGGTCAGTCACTATCGTAACCCCTATTGGCATAGTCGTTGCCGAGTTCATTTCCACGATCATTTACCGTATCCGTAACTATCGCTTTCTTCCTCTTGTTATGTCATCATTAACAAGCATTCATGTGGAGCTTCAAATGCAATCATCACGAGCATCATTATCATCATCATCATCGTCGTTATCATCGTTGTCATCATCATCAGCATCTTAATTACAGCCAGGAGGACTTGTACTCTGTACTGATGGCATATTCCGTACACAATCCTTCGGTCGGTTACTGCCAGGCACAGGGACCACTGGCTGCAGTCCTTCTGACTCTGATGCCTGCAGAACAGGCATTCTGGACCTTTCTGACAATCTGCGAGAAGTACTTGCCTGGATATTACAACATGGGACTGGTGGGTGGTGATGATGATGATGATGTTGATGATGACGACGACGTTGTTGTTGTTGATGATGATTTGAATTGCTGTGTTTTGTGGAATTCTCTTGTTTAGATATTTCAATGGCTAATTGGATTTTAATTTAATTTCAGCTATTTTAAATTATGATGATGATGATGATGACTGTGCTGATAACTTGATGATGGTGGTGAGGATGATGATGATGACGATGATGGACACTTTAATGATGGGGGTGACGATGTGGTCGTGTTCCCCTTTCTAATTATAGCTGACCAATCAGTTAAACAGTCATTAAGATGAGTCATCTAGGATTTTATAAGAGTAACGAGGATGTTCTTGAATTTTTTGTGCCGTCAATTATGATGATGATGATGGTGGTGATGATGCATGGGAAACATTTGGACATTCTTAACTTAAATGGCTATTATTATCCTCATCATCGTCATCGTCGTCATCACCATTTTATCTACAGGAAGCCGTGCAGATAGACAGTATGATCTTGTTTGGTCTCCTGAAGAAGACCTGTCCAGTTGCCTACAAACACCTGGTTAGCGGATGACGTACTGTTGTCATTAATAATCCCTTAATTAATTATTAATGTGATTTAATGCAATTTGATGCAATTTAATGATAAATTGCCAATTTCTGATTAATATTCATTAATTCTCTATCCAATAAGAAAAAGCAGAAGGTGGAGCCTATCCTCTGGATGACTGATTGGTTCATGTGCCTCTACTCCAGGACCCTTCCATGGCCCTCGGTGCTTAGGGTCTGGGATATGTTTCTCTGCGAAGGTGATGATGATGATGGTTGTGATGATAATGATGATGGTTGTGATGATGATGATGACAATGATGCTCAAAGACAATGGACACATTTTTACATCTGTATTTTGGAGTATTTTTATATACTCTGCCCGTCGTTGAAAATCCAACGATCGTTTCTCAGGTGTCAAGGTCATGTTCCGCGTCGCCCTGGTCCTGGTCAAGAGCGTGCTCGGCACCTCGGAGCAGGTCGGCAACTGCCCCACATTCTACGAGACACTGGACAAGCTGAGAAAGATACCTGCCGAATGCATGGAGGAGAATTATCTCGCGGGAGAGGTGAGGCTCTCATGTCGATGCTTTGTCTCGTCGATTCCAAGATTCGGGCAGAGTCACGAGTAAGGGTTTCATAGACTTAGTTTTCTTTCTTCAAATTCCAGTTGGCAAAACTTCAGCTGACGGACAAGGACATGGAAAAGGAACACTCACGACAGCTCAAAAAGTGGAACGCGTCCAAGGCCGACAAGGTCCAGAAGAACAGTTCGAATTCAAAGTCTTCGGTCGCCGCGGCTCCGTGCGCCGAGACCGGCAATGCCGACGCCGCTCTCGCCTTGCCGAGCACGATTTCCGACTCGATTCCTGCCACTTCCACGACGTCCGTCGTCACGACTTCCGTGACGTCGACGGCTTCCGATTCGACCGCGAGCGACCGAGTCGTCCGACCCGCGGACAAATCCCTTTCGATTCATTCGGAATCCTCGCCGATCCTTCCGGCTCCCGGATCCCTGCTCCTCCCAAAAACAATTTCCTCGAGTTCCTCGTTCAAGCCCCTCGTCTCCTTGCCAGAGTCCGCCAGGACGACGAACGCGATTCCCCTTCCTTCCGTCGTCGCGACCGGCACTTCGTCCGACGTCCCGACGACGGTTTTCATGCGACCGACCCCTCAAATTTTGATCGACGATTGCCAATCGAAAGCCCAAAAGGACAAGAGATCTTCGAAGAGGTTTCCGTTTTTATCAAAAATGAAGTCCAAATATTCGTCCGACACTTCTCAGAATCACTTTGATTCGTCGATAGCAAACTCGAAAGAGAGCATCGCGGCCCAAGAGCCCTTCAAGCGCTACCAATCGAAACCTTCCGTTTCGCCTTGCTCCTCCCTCTCGGCAGTTCCGCAGCTGCCGGACAAACGGAGGAGGACTTTTCGCCTGAGTTTTTATCGACCCAAAGCCTCGAAGTCCACCTCGAACATCGACCAATGAGAGGCTAGAATTCAGAGCGTAAAGTAACGTGATTGGTCGAGCCCAAAAGACCCGCTAGGATTCTCGAGAGAGAGCGCACGGATTGGCCTAATGAATCGCCCGATACCATATCATTGCCATGTTTGTTGCTCGTTATCGTGACCAAGTATGTCTCTTGCTCCAACATTATTTTGTAAAGTTGATGTCGTTCTTATCAGTCGATGCTGTCGTGATCATCATCATCATCGTTTATACCATTGCCTGCACCATATTCTCTGAATATCTGAGTTAAGTCTTTTGGTGGTTTACATTCCATGAGCGACTCCTTTTTTTCCTACTTTTCCCAATATTTGTAACATAATTTAGTTTTTAATGTCACGGCGATTACAGTCAAAGGCCACTTAATTGTGGATGTTTTTTATCCTCCTCGACAAATCTTGTCGTGAACGACCTCATCGTTGTTGTCGTCGTTTGCACGTTTTGCTTTGCATCCGACGTTTTACGCTTCCGTCGACCATTTTCACTCGCTTCATCGTTGACGTGTCGTTGCTTAGAATTGCTTTCGTGTCGGAACTGACGTCGCTCTCTGCATGTCCGGACCAAAACTCTCATCAAATACATAGATATTCAAGGAGGATGTATGAACCACCTAAATTAGAAATTGCCAATCGACATCATAATCATTACCATCGTTCTTGCTTGCTCACAACTCATCTAAAGATATATCATCCTCGATTTCTCGAAAGCCGCAGGATTCCTCGTCGTCAGAAATTTATTGTTGAATAATTTATCGACTTGTTTTTTTTTACTGTCAGCGTCGACGACGAAACCCGTCCGACGTATTTATTAGGCGATGACCTCGTTTTTATTGCTGCTAATGTTGTCATAAAGTCTCATAGGAATAAATACTCATACTCTGCATCTTCGATGAGTCAGAAGTAGGAAATAATAACAAAGTGATAAAACCACATTTTTCCCAAATTTAAAATCTTCCGTAAAAGACACAGTTATCATTCGGAAACCCATCGTCTCCGATCGAAGTGCAAAAACAAAAGCAGGCAATTCAAAACATTCGTGCTGAAAACTGGACGTCCCCGTCCAAAATGCCTCGACGGAGCAAAGTTTCGTGCAGACTCCCGAGGAGGCAAACGCTTGCTTTTGATTGGTCGAGTGCGGCATTCATAGGACGACGTGATGCCTCGAAATATTAACAACATGAACTTAAGATAATAATGTTTAATAATAATAATAAGATAATGTTTAATAATAATAATGTTTATTTTAAGAGCAGTCCATTGAAATGCAAATCCAAAAAATAACATTCGCACGGGAATCGGTGTCGTGCTATTAATAGCTTCGTTGAAGAAAGACTTTAAGACATCATTTCGTCAGTTTCCTGAAAGATTAAATGCAGGCATTTTAAGAGATTTTTATATAAATTCACATAAATTGTTGGATTATTAATTGCAATATGACCAGAAGCAACATATCAATTAACTGTTATTATAATTATTATTCAAAGTGTCATTTGTTCAATGACTTATGTAAAACTAGTCAACACATTACAGCTCCCTAGTTATAATAATTAATTAATAATAATAAATAAATAATTATAATTAATTAATAATTGACTCAACCAACCATTCCCTTGGAAAGGTAATCGTCCAATTCCGCATCCAACTCCTCTTTTGTCAGGTCCTGCTTTCGTTCCCTGCCAAATCCACCCTTCCTCTGTTCCCTCGGACCACTGAAACATACAAAGTGCTCGTTTGATACAATTGATACGAAGCATTTGAAATACACTGATATTCAAATTATCACCAAAAATATCCGAACTAAATTAAGCATTCAGTCAGCTAAGGTTATCATATATGTATGATATTACATTTATATTATATGTAGATTTATATTATATTAGATTTATATTTACACATATAATCGTGCAGTGAAGCTCAGAAGCTACCGTTGCATTTCAAGAAAATTTATTTTAATACATTAACTAATGCACCTAATGCCCTATTGCCACCACCATCATTACAAACTAAAGATCAACTTAGTTTCAAATTATATCAACAACAACAACAAAACACGTTCATCCACGTGACACGAACTTGTTTTGCCTGGCAGGCCTTCCGCCGAACTCCCTGATCGGCCTCTTATCGAACTTGAACGTCGATCTGCTTCCTGCTGCAAAGTCCTGCTGCGAGTTCCTGTTGCCGAGTCTCGAAGCGAGGTTGGAAGCGCTCGGCGCGTCGTCTTGGACGACGATCTTCATGGGTTTCCCGTCGAGTAGTACGTTGTCATACTTCTTCATGGCATTCAACGCCTCCTCTCTGCTCCCGTACTCGATCTCCGCAGTCTCCAAAGAACGACCTGCTCTGTCGTAGTGCAGAGTCGATCTCAAAACGACTCCGAAATCCTCGAAGAGTTGCTGAAATGGAAAAGAATTTGATTTGTAAGTTTACTGATGGTCATTGACACTTAAACGGTTTCAAGCAGAAGTATCGATTTTAACGAACCCTAATATCATCCTCTGAGACGTTGTAGTGAAGATTGGAAACTTTCAAAACTGTGTTTGATCCTTTCACTCCCAGTGGTCTGTCTGTTCTTCTTTGTACTGGAGCCCTGGCATCATCTTGGAACAAATCGTGACGCCACACGTCGGGTTCGGGAGACTGTAGAGAAATTGATGATTAAATAATCCGTTGTCGGTAGGTAACTATAGTGACACCAGTTTTTTCCTAAAATCTAATGTCAACCTCTTCCACTACATGCAAGCAAATTGCCAAAACAATATTTTGAAAATTAAGAAAAATTCGCATCGAGGACAAAGCAAAAAACACGATCTCCACAAAAACTTGAAAATATCAATCGAAACTATCTCAGACATACCCTGTTAAACGGAGCAGACCTCCTGAAACTCTGCTGATCGGGAAACGATCGTCTTTTGGTTGTTTGGCCAGACCTAGGGTTTTGCTTGGAATATGGTGCAGGCCTCCTGAATCGTTTCCTATCACCTCCATCGACGATGGAACTGCTTCTCTTCTTAGTCATTTTTATAATATCGTCGAGGCTCATGTTGATTTTCTCGGAATCCATTTCGATTATTGATTATTATTGTAAGCACGGTTCGCCGTATAGATGCGCTTGATTACCAACTCTGACTTCACAAGAAGAGGCAATAAAAGTAAACAAATGCATGCGTGTTTTCAATAAATTTTTATAACTTTATTATTAAATTTTAATTAAAATATAAAAGATTTATAATATGAACAATATTAATTTATACAAATAATTAAATAAAGTAAGTCATTTAATGACCATCTGAAAATAATGGCAGAAAGACGCTCAATTTTCCTACTATAAATCGACAAAAAATTTCGTCTGTTTAAAACAGTCAAGATCTCAAAGATATTTGTAAGATGTGATGTCGATAAATTTAGATCTCTCGCATGATGGCGTCAGTCACGCTACCACAAACAGCCGACAAACTGTAAATGAATAAAATTTTTATTAACTTTTAGCATTTCTACTACCAGTAACTTCTTTATAAACTTACTCTTCTCCCGTGAATTTTTGTAGCGCTACTCGCAGACGCCTTTCGATACCGGAGTTTAGATTTAGGCTCTTTATAATATTTTTAACCAGCAAAGAGATCAAATCATTTGTAACTATTGTTGCTCCAAAGTTCCTGAATATTGACAGGACTTCATCGTGCATTTCAGATAGCCTCTTTCCCACCTATAAAGAAATAACCCGTTCTTCCAATTCGACGTTTTAACGAAAAATCACTAGCTACCTCGTCTTCCAGAAATTTAGTTTGATCCTTCATTCGTTTGAAATTCTAAAGTGAATATGCTAAGTATCAAGCCATATTGAAAATGTTTACGTTTGATAAAATGGTTTCCTACTTCCTCTAAATGTATGGCGGTCTCTTGTAATTCGTCTGAAGATGAATAAGTATCGGTTACATCGGGTCCAGTTAATGAATTTTTGCTCATCGAATCCTCTGTAAAGTCCGGTTTCTGTGAATATTTAAGCTCTCGAAGTTATAAAACAAATTGAATGAAATAATTATTTCTGATCGGAAATATCTTTATAATACTTTTAAGAATTCAGACCAAATTCTATATATTATTATATATATTATAATATTTTGTATATTATGAATTAACATTAATTATGAATTATTAATTAATTATTTATTAGCCTTTTTCATTATTATTCAAATTAAGTTTACTATGTTTTGTCAAGTTTTGAATAACAATTCACATCGATTATTTATCATTAATCTTATGTGTTTAAAGTTAAATCAAACATATTAGCAAATTAAAATTTGATACTCACTGCCATTTCAGATAAATCTTCCTTTTGAGAAGTTTCACAATCATCCCTTTCCACGACTTTCTTGATCGCCTGGAGTGCCTCGTCTCTCAACTGATCAGAATCGAAAAATTTTAATAGCGAAAAGATGGCTATCAGGAAATGAGGATGTTGTTCATTTTGTGAAATGAAAGAAGCCACTTGTGAGTAAATAAAATCGCTTTGATCTCCTTTCATTCCTTCGTCGTCAGTATATTCCATTGATACCGAGGTTGGTCTTTCTGACTCGGTAACTTCTGAGTTTGTTTCTGAAGATGACAAAAGACCTCGATTGTTTAAAAAGTAATTTCAAAATTTAGAGAATGGATTTCATTTCTAATCGACGAGGTGGCCAACCATTTCTTTTTGCAAATCTAATCTAAAGGAAACCTTGAACGTAATTGCATTCCGAAACAATGCTCTGAGTTCCGTCATCATCCTGCTTCTGTTTTGGATCCTGATGCTCCTGACAATGACTCCCAATTAAACAAAAACAAACGCTAACATTGCTTTAATTTAAAGTACCTTCATATATTTAACAAGCCTCTTGAGATTGCCTATTTTTGATTCGATTCTGACTAATTTGTGATCGATAACGCTCGAGGACGTTGAAGAATCTGAAATTAAGATTTCCGCCATTTGGTTGTTCCTCATTTGGTTTAATAAGCATTTACCCCTCATTGTTGACAAACCGACAAAATCACAAATTCGGAAAGAATCCCTTTTAATGAAATATAATGAATGAAACTCTTTGTGAGAAATCTTGCAACACCTGCGCTAGTAAGAGTAATATGTTTTGATGCTTCCATAACAACCATAATATTGATTTATCAACTTAACAAGCTTAAATTACAGTTTCAAAATCAGAAGAGAGTAGAAATTAAATAAGCTCTCAATATAATATTTAAATTCATATAAAATGAGAGCAGTCTCACAACAAGCACAAATTCTAACATTTCAACGGCTAAAATAAAGATATAAGATGGTGATGGAAAATAATTAGTAAAACCAAATGTCATTTCTCAAAGATGGATATTCTGAAATTAACCGGCCCATATTTTCAACTGAATTCAAAGTAGGAACCGCTATTTCAATCCAATCGATGTGCCGAATGGGACTCTTGTTTACAATAGATGCGTGGCACTTTATCACGGAGTTGAGAAAATGATAGAAGGTTTAAATCCGGTATTGCAGGCCTTTTTGGGGACTCTTTTCACATGGGGGATCACAGCCCTAGGAAGTGCTCTAGTTTTCGTTTGTCAAGGCGATCAGGTGCTTTTTATGAAGAAGAATAAACTTATTTATGAGGAGGATTAAACGATTAAAAGTTGATTCAACTCAGTTTTTCAACTGGATGACTGATATTTCAGAGAACGTTTCTGGACGCCAGTCTAGGCTTCGCAGCAGGGGTGAATATATATTTTTAAAACTATAATGCGGGTATTAAAATTAATGCAATCTTAGCAACTGCAAACATTTGCTTTTTATATTGGAATTTGTTTTACGGTTTAACTTTGTCTTCTTATTTACAAGAGATTTGTTATTTTTAATGGATTATTTTTGAAAATTGACTGAGTATTGCATGGAAATCAGGATCAACAAATCCTCGCTAATTCTAACTTAAATTGTGAAAATAGACTTGAAACATTCAACTCAAAACTTGAAACTAAATTTATCCTCCTCATTTTATCGTCTGCTAACCACCATTGTAAGGTCATGACAGCGGCCTCATATTGGTCCCTCCTCGAACCTGCCATAGAACACGCCAGATATTCCGGACTATACGGAAAGAACGGCGAGTATTCATTCTTTCCTGCTGTCGTTGGCTTCCTCTTTGGCTCCTTGTTCCTGCTCGTGGCAGACAAACTGATCCCAAGCTCGGTCGGTCCATCTTCTAGGCATTGATGATGATGATGATGATAATGATGATGATGATGATGATGATGATAATGACGTGGTGATAACGATGATGCCATCGCTCGACCCAGAATTCCGTGACAGACCTTTACATATTGGAGGAGGAAGCAGAAGACCATCTGCTTTTTCTTTCCCCGAAGAAAAGCGACGGGTTCGCAGTTCCCAGGGTCGAGACGAACTTGAGGAAAAGGGGTTCGGCAGCGGTCGACCCGAGGGGAGCCTCGAGCGCTCCTCATGGGGTGGAAAACCACTCCACCAGCTGGAAGAGGCTCATGCTTCTCATTATCGCCATCACCATCCACAACATTCCAGGTGGTTTTGGAATTTTGATTGCCAGTTTTTAATAAAAAAATTTATCAGGTTAGTATAAAGTTAGATTATTACCATGCAATTATGTTATCAAACGATCATAAAATTGTATTTCACTAAGATTTTGTTTCAAACAAGTCATTCCAGCACCCATCTTTCGTTCCTTCTGAGTGGAGGAGGCCGAGGTAGGTTTCGAACTCAGCATCTGCGGCTCGTCTGAAAAACTGACAGTTTTCATTTAATAACAACGACATCATGTTTCATTTTGTTATCAAACTTCATCAGAGGGTCTTGCTGTGGGCGTGGCATTCGGGTCTGTTGGTAGGACTCCTTCTTCCACGTTTGGGAAGTCGAGGTGAGGAATGAGTGAGCGATGGTCGTTATTATTATTATTATTATTATTATTATTATTAATTAGGTAATCGTTATAATTGCCTTGTGATAATTATTGACAAGAATATTATTATTTGTTCTTTAGTTTAAAACTGTTGCTCTTCAAACATGTTTCTTGCTTCTTCTAGGAATCTGGCTCTGGGCATAGGCATCCAGAACTTTCCAGAAGGACTTGCAGTCAGCATCCCCTTGAGGGCTTCTGGGATGTCCCCGATGACCTCTTTCTGGTGAGAAAACAACCACTCCCACCCACCCACCCTGAATACTAAATGATGGTCTGACCCAATTTACATGGTCCCACCCACCCTGAATACTAAATGATGGTCTGACCCAATTTACATGGTCTAACCCGATTTATATGGTTTGACCCAATTTACCTCATCCAAGCAATGGCTGTTCTCGATGAAGTTAAAAGCTTTTAATGCATATAATTTTAACAACTGTGATCTTTCCCAGATCGTTAACAATCATCATCATCACCATCTTCATCATCATCACCAAGGTACGGGCAGCTGAGCGGTATGGTCGAGCCTGTGTTCGGGGTGATTGGAGCCCTCTGCGTCCTGATGGTGGATCCACTCCTCCCGTACGTTCTCTCCTTCGCAGCAGGAGCCATGATGTTTGTGGTATTCGATGACATCATACCCGAGGCCCAGAGCAAGTAGGCTGGCTTATCTGCATTTTCATCATCATCATCATCATAATTTTGTTGGGGGGAGAGTTGTGTGGGGAAGAGTTGGAGAGCTTGGACTTCGAACCTGGCATGATTTCAAGAATCGAGAGAATCCGTCGTAAACAACGGTTGCTCTTCTTTGCAGTGGAAACGGAAGGATCGCGTCGATCTGGGCGACGGTCGGATTCGTCGTCATGATGACCCTCGACATCGCCCTCTCCTGAGGGCTTCGACCTCTGCTCCGAAAAACAATCTCGTTCCGTCTTGATGGTAAAAATGGTGTTCATTCGTTCTGAGGTGCTGAATCATGGCTCCAGCTGTTCCTTAGTGCTCGAGTATTAATTCCTTGGGTATTCTCAATTCCCTGGTTGATATTTTCAGTTTGGTTTTTCAGTTTGTATTCGATTCTATTTGTTCGTGACATTTTGCGGTGATTTTTTTTTTGGTTCATCGAAGGAAAGCCAATGCATAACCATGCATAACCAATCGTAAAAATGCAGTGTTTTTAAAATATTTTGATTCATTTAATAATAAAAAAACAAGTCAAAATGTTCAAACAAATTCCTCGCCGACATTCGTTTGAAAAGAAAGTTAAGAGGGATCCGTCTTCACGATCCGGGAGGGAAAAGCACCCTGCACTTGTCGTAGTTGCTCCTCGGCAGAGGATACGAAATGCCCGGCACCTCCGTCTTCGACGCGGCTCGAGACAGGAACGACTTCCTCCTGCCGCTCAGTCGCTCGAGTCCCGTCGTCTGCTGCCTGCAACGGGGTCGCGGGGTGCGTGAGTCGGAAACGCGACGATAGAGGACGGACGGACGGAAAGAATCGACGATTCCAAAAATTAAAAGTCGAAATAAAAAAAAAGCAAAATGCTGACCTGATTAGAGAATCGGGTCGGATCATCTGCAGGCACATCTTGACCCCGTCGTAAAAGTCAACGTCCGTCCTGAAGTCCACCCCCGACCGAACATCTTCGGTGGCTTCGAAGGTGCTTCTGAAGAGGTTCGACTCGAGTCGTGTGACGGTTTTCAAGGAAATCGAACCACTGCGGGGATGGAAATGGGTACGAAGGTTCTTAGGGTGCCAGGGTTGAAGTGGTAGGGGGATAATTATGATTATTGAACATTCATGAGTGCATCTAAATATAGCCGTTGAACTAGTTAATGAGCGATTAATTGAGGGTATTTAGAAAAATAATAAAAATAATAATATAATAAATAATATAAATATTGATATAATTATTGTTTTGTGTGATATGTCAAGTAATAATAAATAAATAATAATAAATAATAACAATAATGACAATGGTAACAACGACGATGGCAATTGTTTTGAAATCGAGCACCTGTTTCTGATGAGGGAGCGGGCATTTTTGTTCCAAAGGCTGACGCTGAGTGAACCCGAGAGGTCGAGGGACACGACCCCAGTGACCTCGAACTTCACTCGGAGTCCGTTGCCGAGGAGCAGAGACTCCTTGTGGTCTTGGAGCAGGAAGTTTACCTGTTGAATGTTATTTGTATAATAATAATAACAATAATTATAATAATAATAATAATAACAATATTAATAATAATATACAATGGCATCAATAAGGCCATCTTGTAAAGATGATTAATTTAGCCAAAATGGTATGTAACGCTATGCAAGGTACAGAGTTTGAGTCAGTTTGTTGATATTATTATTGTGGTGATGATGACGACGAAGACAATAACAATACTGCAACAAAAGTAATAAACTTAATATTAAAATAAACTTAATTTAGATGTTTTCAAGAGTTTACCTGCAGGGCAGACACGAGTTCACTGGGTGCATTCCATACGGCCGACATGAGACCTCCCTGTCCCACGAAGAACGTGATTGGTCGAAGCGACACCCCCATCATGTCCAATGACATGCCGGCCGTGACTTCGACTTCTTCCGATTCGTCGCCTGCTTCGCCCAACAGGCCTCCAAGGCCGGCTGCAAACAGCTCGAACTGAAAGTTCATTAACATAATTAAACTCGAGAGGTCTTTCGTAAAGAATTCAGAGGCCTTGGCATTAAATATTAATCGGGTCATTAGCACGAAATATCGCATCAAACAATCACATGATCTTCACAGACATAGGAGATTAATGAATATTAATCGAGTCATTAACATAACTGTACATAAGTCACGTAAAAGATAGGAGACCTTGTACAGGGGTAAGGTGAGGTTCAAATGTTGGAGGTCGACGTCCATTCCTGACCTCCTCATGGTTCCTGATCTGTCGTTCTCCACGTACATCAGATACTCGACCTTTGGCGACCCTATCACAATAACGACATTATTATTATATCACTCGATTGAAATAAATTAGTGTTATTACAACAATAACAACCTTATATTGAGTAATCTTGCCAGTCTCAGTCATATTATCATTATGCCATTTACATTTGAATTATTATTGCATGTATTACTATTAAAAGCACATTAACAGAGATAACCAAACGGACAAGCAAACAAACAGACAAACAAACACACATCCTCACCAAGCATCTCGGACGAGAAGGCCAAGGATTTTCCGTTCGGTGAGAGGGTGTCGAAGTTGCTCAGCGTGGAGTTCCTGAGGACTCGATTGAGGTGCTTCCTGGAAAACAAATTTCAATCGATTTGCAAGCGAAGCCAAATCTCTGACATGCACGAGATGGTGACGAAGAAGATGGCGATGGAATTGCAATTCGGATCGTGAAATAAAAATTTAATCGTGCAGAAATGTTTACAAGCAGACGAGACCGATGCCCCCCAATTTTAATTGATTTGAAACTTAGAACGGAAACGGGGGTGGGGAATTCCCCATCCGAAACGAACCCGAACGTCGGGTTTTTCCGAGCCTCGTCGAAGATCAGGGACTGAACGTAAAGGTCGTAGTCCTCGTTCCACGGATCCAACGACTCCAGGAACACGTCTCGAACTTCTTCCGAGTCGAGGTTCATTTTCAGCAGCAACTTCAGGGCCTGCGTTCGGACGACGGTGTCGTAACCTCTCCTCCTTTGGTGGAAAACGTCCTTCAGTCGTTCCCTGAACTGGGGAGTGGATGGGTTGCAATCGATCGAGAGAAAGTGAAAACGAAATCGAAATCAATAATTTGCAAGAGCAGGGTTAACATGGAGTTTATGAGTTAATAACTTCAATAATAACGATAATTATCATTAAATATTAATAGCAACGATAACTTATCATTACTTGTTATTACAAGCAGTATTAATTATAATAAATTATCACTTATAATAAATAATTATAATAAATTATGGTCACCTTTGAGTCGATGAGTTTTATGTCGAACCTTCGCAAAGCCTTCAGACATGCCTCCCCCACTGTGGCAGTGCTGCTGGACTCGAGGAGACCCACGACGTGCTCCACGGCAGGCCACGCCCCCGTGTTGGATAGTGCCCTGACAGCCGATTGGCAGGTGGGGTCATCCCCGCACTCGCGCAGGTGCCCGAGGAGGGCGTTCGTGACCTTCTCTGCAACCTTTCGGGAGTGTGGACAGAGGTCGGGTGAGGTCAAGAGTTAAGGGTTCGACGATTTCATAAACTGGTTTATGAATGTGATCTGATTTGTTTATAACTAGTTAGATTATTTTATAATTTATTTGTAATTATTTAGATTATTTTATTATTCATTTTAACCTCAATTAACTTGCAGTATAAAGCAGACGACAAAAACAAACTCCCACCTCCTTTTTGTGTCCGTCTCGTCTCGAGTAGGTGAAGAGCACCGAACCGAGGGCCTCTCGAAGGGATTCCCTGAGTTGAACGTCCTCAACGTTCGATGCAGAAAGTTCCTGTTTCGAGGTTGTGATTATAGTTTAGTTAAGTTACGCATAACTAAATAGTTAATTAATTTACATAACGAAACTGCAAACAATTGGAACGAACTGGTTGCCCATTTAATAATTTCACTTAAGATTAGACACAATTCCAAAATAAACAACAAAGACAACTTATTATATACTTTATTATAATAATTATAACACTATCAACACTAATTTCACAACAATTCAAACAGGTGCCACCAACACCTGGATTGACAAGAACAACAAGCAATCAACAACTGGAATTCCAAAAGACCTACCAGCAGATGCAACAGCAGCTCCTCAGAAGGGTGGGTGGAGAGGGCCGACCCAAGAAGGAACCTTTCCAGGACTTGAACTCCGTCCCTCCGGAAGTCGAGAACCTCCTTCAGGGAGGCCAACGAATCCGAGGTCTGAGCAGCAGTGGCTGCGTCGATGAGTGTTGGACTGGAAGTGTTAAAAGTGAACCTCGAGACTCGTTACGATGTGGCTGTGCGTGCTTAGCACTTGGCATGTATGATTCATTTGCATGTCACATTAATGGCAGTGAATATCGTAATAACAAAGAAAATAAAATTATAATAAAAGATGCAACAACAAAAGTTGAAAAATTAAAAGCAACAGCAACAACTTTCAATAGCAATGTCTACAAATTTGACGATCCCAAAAAGCCAAAACGACTCACAAGATGTCCTCGTCGTCCTTGTACTTCCTCAGGATTTCCGTCAGCTCCTTCCGATCCGAGGAGCGAAAAGCCGCCAGCAGTTTCTGGAACGCGAGGGAGCTACCGTCTCGACCTACGGAGGAGGCCACGACCCCCGACCTCACTTCGTCGACCAGAGAAGACAGCTGGAGGAGTTAATTGTCGGACGTAAGTGCTAACGATTTATCGAGTAACGATTTATTTCAAGACCATGAATTTATTAAGGGGATAATTTGAATAAACGAACGACGGCTCCGAACGATTAATTATTATAAACAACTGACGACCTCCATCTTTTCACTTCCATCCTGCTTCGTGTCCTCCAAAGTCAACTTCAACGAAGATTCGACCAACTTCTCAAAATCTGAGAGAAAATTGTTAAAAATTCAAGTTAAATTCAAACATCCTCGAAGTTATTAAAATATTTTTACTTTTAAAATATTTTTACTTGACGTGCTGCATAATTTTTACTTACTTATGACTAATTTATCCACATTTAACGACATGTTATTGAACAAATTCTAACATAATAATTGATTAAACATAATCAAAAAATCCAAATATAGCAATAAATATATTAAAAGATAATAATAAGAATATTAAAACATAATAATAAAAATATTTGCATGCAATATTATAAACCTCTCCTCATTCGAACGACTGCCTCCTCGAAGCTGCCTGCCGAAGTCGTTCCTTCCTGGGATGTTTCAGTCTCTAACAGAGACATCTGTTGCCTGAAAAGAAACCGAGGATGAAATTTGGAAACGTGGCTGGAGTGAATTCAGACAAAGTTAAATAAAAATAATAATTAATTAATCAATTAATTAATAACAAGTAATTAGTAATAATTAATCGATAACGACTACCTCGACTCCACCCTCGTTGCCGTGCTTCCGAGCTCGGCCGATACTTCGTGGTACTCAGAAGCCTTGATGGAGAGAATGAAATCCTCAGAAAAAGAATATTCCACCTGATTCCAGTGATGTTTCTTTATGCCAAGCAACTAAGTAATTATTTTAAACAGTAATTATTAAATTTTAAACAGTAATTATTAAATTTTAAACAGTAATTATTTAATTTTATTCTCGTATTTGATCCATATTGTTGGTCGATTAAAATCTGTCAAATCGAGTCATTTTATAAAAATTTAACCGAGTTCTCGACAGACTTTGTTGACGTTGGTGTATTCCAACGAGTCAGGGTCGTGGCAGTTCTTCTTTGACTTGAGTAGTTTATGGTCGTTGATTCTTTCGTAGTTCACTTCACACGATCCGGACACATCCACCTGAAATGGAGAGATTCTGTTAACTAAATGATTTTTATTGAAAAGATGTGCAGGCAAAAAGGCAGCAAAACATTAGAAAATTGATTAACAAATAATAAAAATTAACACTGATTGCTGCTACCTCTCTTTCAAGAGAATGCTCTCTCAATTGGAACAGGGAAGCCACACCCCTGTAGAAGTTGGCAGAGAGTTTGTGTTCCTCGTTGATGAACATCCTGGTGACGATGCCTTTTTCAAGGAGGAAAAATGCCGGAGACTTGAAAAGTTGTTCGACCTTCACGGCATCCTCACTCGAAAGGCCCTGCATGCTGACTTCATTGGCCTGGATTCAGTGAGTGATAATGAAAGATGATGATGGTGACGTTAATAACTTTTGGTTATGGGCATGTTGATAATGCAGCTACTTAAAATATCAAGTAATACAATATCTATTAGAACATTGCAAAATCATTCTTTTTAAAGAAATCTATAGTTTCAAATAACTAAGAGATGATGGATGATTTAAATATCTTTGATATGCATCAGATAAAATAAAATTCACAAGGATTAACATGAAATCAACCAGTTTTGATTAGTGGAGCTACACTTCAGCACAAAATAGGAAAATCCTACCCCAAATTATTTTCCTCTTTATTATAAAATAATTTTTCAAGTGACTTACGGAGAGTTTGACGAAATGCCAATCATCATCATTTGACCAGATAGAGGTGGCTTCAACGTTCGCATGGAGCTTGATTCCAATATCCTTCATGTTTTTACTGGAAAACTGAGACGGTGAGGTGGCAATCCGGTTGAGTGAGACATCCGTCTTGTAGGCAAACCTATAGGTGGTTCCAGGAACGAAGGAGAATGAAAATGTGACCAACGGCAGCCCCGTGCATCCTGGAAAGTTATTTATTGTGACATTACCATTAATGTAATGTGTAGAGTTTAGATTAACCACTAGAACGGATTGCAACCAATAATCCGTACCTAATACAACGAGCAGAAAAGTTAACTTCAGCGACAGTGAACTCGCCCTAGGCATGACGATTTAAAACTTTATAACTTAAAATGAATTGTGATTGGATTCTATTTTTAGACGCAGTTTATAGGCTAAAATGATTAAATTGTTTCTTCTGCGATAGCTGACACAAGAGTATAATTGCTGGATTATCTACAGTCGAAATCATCAATATATTTGGTGCAGCCAAGAATTTCAAGCAGTTTTAAAGGCTGATTCGAGTTCAAAGTACAAGTGGCCCAATTAGCAAGGCATTATTTATCAAAAATTCAAGATTTTAGATGGGGCTTCATGCATAATTAATATCTTCAAAATCTGAAAATGTCGCCATTTGAGAAGTTTACTTTTAGTAGTTGCTGTTGCTTAGCAACCAATATTCTAAAATAAACATTTAACCATGAAAAAGACCGGTATCCGTTTAGATTATTTAATAATTACAGTTTTAACCATATTGCCAATTAATATTGAGAATTATAAATCGTATTGAAGACTTCTTCGTTAACTTGTTAACTATTATCTTCACTTTAATAAGGAACAAAGCACTGCTTGTACAGGTTAAAATTATTTCGTCGCCTTTAAGTAACAATGGTTATAATGGCTTCAGACTGCAAAGATTCGGATGTTGACGAGCGAAGCGAGGGGTCGAGTAGCTCAGGACCGACCCCGATAAATACGAAGACAGTCACGAACATGCCTGTTGCCGGAAACATGTGTACCACCAGTGAGTACTGCTCGATTGGTTTTCACTTTTATTTAACCGTCTAGAGACGTTTGAATACTGTTGACCAAATGGTGAGCAAAACCAGCTCAATGTCGGCGGATACCCTTTAATGGTATCATTAAGCCAGATACTAACCCAAGACTAAAACCTAAACTTACGATATTAATCCTATCCATATATCGAAACTGGTTAACTTTGCCTTCACAACCTCTGATTTTCGCATGTCATTTCTCCAACTAACTTGATATCACTTTAGGTTCCATTGAGGAGTACCTGGAATGCAACATATTTCCAGCTCTTCTTCCTTCCCTGAAATGCACATTGAAAGAGGCCATAAAAGAAAAATGCTTTGAGGCATGAGTTTAAATCGCATATAGTGATACTTTTCAATATGTGCTATTCTTTGTAACCGCGTATGCTAATGATGATGAAATAATAGTAATAACTGACTTGTATTTACGCATTAAATCGTTTATTTCATTGTTTTCAGAGGAAGATCACAAAATTTAAGCCGATAGAGTCCCTTACCAGACATTTGTGCAGGTAAATAGATTTGCACCAAGACCCATTTTCTTGTGTCTTGCATTTACAATTTTTGAGCTAATTTGTGGTGACAGTACAAACTCTTCGAATTTCGTCCTTAAGAGCCAATCCGAAACAGGATCAAAGCGTTCCATTCGACGAAATCCCATTCGTGAAACGTGTAAAAGAGACGAGGTCCGTGATTTAAATATTTATTAGGGTTTTCAAGGATTTTTTTATTTATCGGTTTACGCTTTTTTAGACCTAGCTTCCCGACACCAAAATATCTACTCTGGTCAGAATTTGAGGCAATTTTGATAATACAATCTTACTGGAGAGGTTTTGTGGTAGGATTGTTAATATTTCTTCATATTCAAATATTTTCAATGTTGTCAAACATCGGAAATTTGCAGGTTCGAAATGAAGACGAAATAAAAGAATTGCGATCTTGGCAGAAAAAATGGAGGCAAATGAACGAGCAAACCCGGAAAGAGGGAATTAATGAGGCCAAACCGTGTACTCCGGAAGAAATGGAAATTGAGGAAGAAGATGATGGAGCAAAACTGGAAGTATCTGATCAAGCCGAGGAGCACTTGCCCCACGTGAGAATTATTTCCAATGCCAGCATCCAGGAACTGTGTTGCCCTCCGACTGTATCCAATGCCTGAGAGAATTTGGATTTCTATTTGGAAATTGTGGCTTAACTTGAATAATTAGTAAGGGCTCTGAGATAATATAATTAAAATAATGCTTATGTTTGCGTTTGGAGCGGTTCCAGGTGGTGGGGGACGTCATTCGTCATTTTTAGGTGTTGAGGATAGATTTGGATATCAATAAATATTTTTTTTAAATAAAAAAGTCTTTTTTACTAAACACAATTTCTGAACTCAAAAAAAGTTACGTATGTTTTGTGTTTAATACCGATCTTTGGTGTTCTTAGTCTCGTCAAGTGGATGTTCGTTATAGGCGATTGATCGACTAGTCGATCGTTCATTGAATTGGATTGTTATCTTTTTGCGACTTTATTTATTTGAATTATAAACATGGGACGAAAAAAGAAGAAGCCAATGAAGCCTTGGTGCTGGTAAGTTCTAGGGCTTATAGCCAGTGAAAGGCAGCAAATGGATTAACGTCGATGTATTTATTTGACGAATATTCGATCCAAAGATGTCTGGTCACACAAATATCGACACATAACAGTAGACGTATTTCGTTCTTGAGTATTCGAATTGATCTCAGGATGCCCGAGCACAAAGTAAATTACATTTCATGCAAAGTAAAAAAATGGCCACAAATCACGGGTGGGAATTTCAACAAAAGATCATCAAATCATTACCCTGAATTATTATATGATTTTAAAAAGCGATTGCACTGAATTTATGATTACACCTAACGACCGCCATAGGTACTGCAACAGAGAGTTTGATGACGAAAAGATCTTGCTACAGCATCAGAAAGCAAAGCACTTTAAGTGCCATGTTTGTCACAGGCGTCTATACACCGGTCCAGGTTTGGCAATTCATTGTATGCAGGTATGAGATTGTTTTAGAGTAGCATTTTATTTTGTAACAGTAAGTGGATCTGATTGTTAAATCTATAGATTGATTGATTGATTGTCTGTTGATTACACTAAGATTTTGTGAACTATAAATATTGCATTCACCAGCTCACAACATCACATTAAAATAACATCTTTAAAGTGACAAAAGCAAATTAAACCATCAAAGTCTTTCATTTACAAAACAAAACTTTGGCAAATTTACTTGAACCTTGCATCAATGACAACCAAGTGGAAAGGCTTCATTGTGAACTTCGCAGGTGCACAAGGAGCCCATCGACAAGATTCCGAACGCTCTCCCTCACAGGAACAACACTCAGATCGACATTTACGGCATGGAAGGAATTCCCGACGAGGACATGAAGGAACACGAAAGGAAGAAAAACCAGAAGGGTCAAGGTAGGCAAATTGAAAAAAATACGAACTGACTTTTGTAACTAACATGAAATCAACTTTGGGTATGTTGAATGCATTGGATGTGGAAGCAAATTCATTATGTTGCATCGGAATTTCAAATTGTGGCCACTTGCCATAACATCGAAACTAACGGGCGTAATGCCGGTCGCGTCCTGATTTTGATCGTGCGACGTTCGATAGGCTGACCCGCCTGCTGGTTTTGATTTTCAGGAAATCAGGATTCTGAGCAAGGGGGAGGATACTCATCCTTGTTCTCAGTGTTCTGGTTCTAAATACTGACTTTATATCTCCTTGCATGCCCCGTTCTGGCATCCGATAATCCCGACGATTTGAAAATTACATAAACTCTCGGTTCTCGAGCGAGTCGTTTATCGAACGTCGATCGATTCTTAGATTCTGACAGCGAGGAGGAAGGGATGGGCAGCAAGCCTCCGCAGCAGACGATGGCCAAGGCCGCCTCCAACCCCGTGCCGGGCATGGTCCCCGGGATGATGGTGCCGAGCATGATGCACATGATGCCGCCTATGATGGCCTTCCGTGAGTGAAGTTTCGATCGTCTCCTTAACCTTCGAAGAAAAAAACATGTTTCTGATTTATGCAGAATTATATGGATTTACAATGTGACATTTAAATTTTCATGGAAAGTACCAGTAAATAATTAATAAAAGAAATGCCCCGTTGATGTCAAAAGGTTGTCTTCCGATAGCACCAGAGTGATGTTTATTATAAATTATTTTATTTTTTTGTAGCACCTCAAGTCCCGTTCATGAGGCCGTGAGTTTTCCGCTCCTTGATATTCGAGATTGTAAACTCTTTCTTGACCCGTGACCTCGTAATTTCAGCGGAGTTCCCCCCATGCTGCCAGTTCCACCGTCGATGTTCCCCATGCCTCCTCAGCCCATGGTGCCACCCATATCCGCGGCACCCGTGACTCCGGTCGCGACGCACGCCGCCCAGTCTCAGGCGTCTGCTGGCACTTCCATGCTGTTCCCATCTGCAGCTGCAACCATTCAGGTTTTAATAAAAAATAAAAATAAAAACTCACTCATCATCCAGGCTCGAGGGACTAAAGTTGTCTAAAGATTTCTCGGTTTACATTTTGATCGGATCAGATACGGATGTATTTTGGTTTGAAACCTGCCTATCAGAGAGGCTTAGTTGCCTGTATGATATGATTTTCATGCCTCATACATCTTGTAGGTGATATGAGAACATGCTTGAATTATTTTATGCTCCTCTAGGGAGCTCCTACGAAGGTGCCGGATTCTTCCGTCTCGGCTCCCTTCGTTCCTACCACTCCTCCAACCTTCCCTCCGTTTTCGCAGCCGTCGCAGACCGTCCCGGAGGCTTCTGCCCAGTCGTCGGCGGACCAGGGTGCCGGTGCTGCACCCTCGAAGAAAATCGAATTCCCGAACAGCACCACTTCGCGGCTGATTCACCCGGAGGAAGACGTGTCATTGGTTAGAAGTGCAGTTGTTTTTCTTGTCAACATTACAGGCTGTCCAACCTATTTGACGTCTGTCGGACTTTGTTAACGGTCAAAATCTTTGACGTAGGAGGAAATCAGATCTCGGATGGCCAAATATAAGAGCAAAGAGTCTCAGGTAGGATTGAACGAACAAATCCCGATGCCCGCACTGGCCGGTCCCCCTCCTCCGCCGATCATAAGTAAACCCCCACAGCCATCCTTCGTTCCACCAGGTTTGTGTTTGTTCATTATTAATGATTATTATTATTAGTTAATTAATAGAATACCGACGTCTAACGATTCTATCGATCAACCTGCATACCTAAATAACCTCATCCTTAGCCATGTACGGGGTGCCGCCCATGATTCCTACTCCCGCGGGCCAGTTCGGGCCCCCTTTTAGGCCTCCCGTCGTCCCGGCTCACGCCCCCTACGGAAGTGGATTTTAACGATCGTTGACAGATAGCCATTACATGTATTTACCTCTTGTCGATGTTGGTGAACAATAAACTTGGAACTCTACAGAAGATGGACAAATCTGTTTCATGTTTTTTATTATAAAACTTGTCACTGACTTTTCTTTTTACCTAGTCTTTGATTTTAAGTGGCGAGTGTAAACGAGTCCGTTCGAAGTGAAACGAGTCTTCGGGGAAGATTCCTGCTGCCGGTCAGGCCAGGAAGGTGGCCAGGCGACCCACGAACTGATCGAGGACCTCGGGCGTCCGATAGTCCCCGAGTAGTGCGACCATCCTGACGTCGCAGCTCTCGTAGCAGGAGATGATCTGACAATCTTGCAGGGCTCGTAGGCAGTTCTTCAACGTGTCGAGACTCGCGCTTTCCTCTGTTTTCAAGGAGATTTTGTTTTTATTGGTTATCAGATTTTCCAGAAAATATCAAGAAACATTTTCAGATTCTATGTCTGTAGTCTTACCGTATTCCGCCAGTCCTTCGCTGGCTCTTTCTTTCAGATGGGAGTGGATTTCCTGGATGAACTGTGATTCTAGGATAAGGAGGAAAAGGTTCCATTTACAGATACGTGGCTATGGACAAATTTGGGAAACAAGATCACAGAAGGGTGATGTTACCAAAGGCGTCGCCGTCATGAAGTTTGTGGAGGTGACTCGAGGCGACGTGATATGTTTCGATAACTGGACCGAGGGCACTCTTGAGGCTCATGAATTGGCTAACATTCTCGGGCATTATCTGAAAGAATAAAGTTCATTTTGTCACCATTGAACCAGTATACTTGGCCCTGTCCGTGATACGAACAGTATTAGTTTAATGAAAATGGCACAACAATAGCTACATCCAAAGCCATCACCAGCAAGCGACTCGACTCACCCCGAACGTCTCTTGGACTTCTTGATCTTCATCCTGATGACCCCACCTCTTCCAGGTTTGACCTCTCGTGCCGTCTGCTTCCGACTGTTGAACCTCTTCCGGCCTGCGTATGATTCCGGATCCGTAGAGGGAATTCAGAGCCGAGCGGGCAAACTCTTCCGGAGTTTCGCATATCTGAACGAACGAAGGAATGAACGTTTTTGAAAGAATTTAGCTGTAGATCATGTTATTGGTTAATGACATTTTATTGCCTTCCATACGAAGCATCAATCACTTGTGGAACGAGCTGCGGTACATACTTAGTACGGTTTGGTTTGGCTATGGTTAGCTAATAACTAAGTTAAGTAGGAACGAGGTTTGGTTCGAAACTCACAGGTGCAAAAGGGAACTCGTGTCTGAGAAGTTGGAACAAATGAAGCGATTGGTCAATGACTTCGTCTGCTAGGAATTCGACGACCTGATTGGATTTGACCCAATTTACATCCTTCATGTAGGCAGTAGAAAATATGCTGTTGGCTGCAATAAACCAAGAATAATAAATGTCAAAACTGCATCTCACGACTACATTCCTAACCAATCAGCTTCAAATTTGATCGCATTGAGTATTTGTTGTTGAATAATTAAAACCAACAGCTAATTGTAGGCCAATCAATTGCATCGTCTCAATTCATTATCCAACATCATCCAATCAAAATGCATCACCGACCGACGACAGAATCCTTGCTGAATACCATGTTGACGGTGTTGGCATAATATGAAAGTTCAACAACATGTGGAAGCCTGGTAACTGGCCTCATAAACTCCTCCCCTTCTCTAAAAAGAAAAAAAAATATTTGAATATTCATAACATTACTCAAAAATATTCCACATTTTTAAATATTGATCCTAAAAAAATTATTTGAAAAATTTCATATCCATCATCATCTCTTGCTAACCCATTCTTTTCGAGTTTCACTAAGTCATCTCCGAGGAGAGAGACGGCGTACTTAACGACGTCTTCGGACTTCCCCGTAAACCCCAGGCCGTGACCCCTGCTCGCGACCTCTGCCCTCAGGGATTCGAAGGTCTGAACGACCTCTGATGACAGGGCACCCTGGTGAAGCAATTATTAAGTGGACATATTTAGGACGGTCTTGTATAATGCTTTGCAATGTATTAAAGTTAAATAATATATTAAAATTAAATAATTGTAAATAACCTAAAAATGTAATTTATTGAGAATTCAAACAAACCTTCCTGTGCACATGCAGGAGGGTCCATGCGAGCAGTTGAGTGCTGGAAACGGAGTGGATTCTTGATTGGTCTTGAAGAATTTAAAAGAAAATAAATCTCGGTTGCAACTATTTTGTGATTATGTTAATTTAAATATTAGTAATCAAAATAATCAGTCGATTAACGGAATTTAAAATTCACCGTCCTCCTGCATCGTGGATGCCTGTTAAGCGTTATCATAATCCTATCGTTAAAAGAAATCACCGTGAGCGACGTGATTGGCTAGGGCTTGGACGAGTGCCCTGTTGGAGCTCTCCTCAGGTGAGGAGCTAATGAAGCAGTCGCTGTAGGTTCTGACCAATTGTTCTTTGCTGCCCTTGTTGTTGTTTGTGGACAACTTTGGACGATGGACTTCAACAAACTCCTCAAAAAATTGAATTAATTTCTTGTTAATTTCTAACAACCAATAAATAAATAAATAATAGCATAAATTCATGGAATTAATTCAAATGCAAATCATTCGAGCATGACACAAAAAAGTCCAATGTATGAATTTAGTTTGAACCAAGAAGCATTTGGTCAATACTGAACATCAAGATACTTCATGATGTCAACAATACAAATGTGCAAACATTTTGAAACAAATAAAATTTAAAATAAAAACACTTTAAAATAAACTTCAATAATCGACCAACGCAAACAAAAACAACAACAACCCTGAAACGCCACCTAAGACAACAACAACCTCACCTTCAGTGAAAAGGGCTGTGAGAAGTCGATCCTAACGGAACCATAGAACCTGAGCAGAGACCTCAGGGACTGAACAACGGTGCTCCAGAAAGTCTCTGACTTTTTCGGGAGACCCTGAGATGATGGTTAGAACGTAATGTTGTTAAGGATCTGACTATACTTTGTAATATAAATCATAATACACTTATTATTAAAATAATAAATATTCTAATCCAATAATAATAATAATTATAATATATATTAATTAAATATTTTTGTAACAGCATTAATTGTGCCGACAGCCCACCAGTTGTTCTCCTGTAAAATTGATCTCGGGCAACTTCTCGTACGAAATGGAAACGGGTACGATGGAAACGTCCTTGACGACCCCTGTTTGAGGAGCATTAATTGATCATCATCATCATCGTAGTCATCATTGCAATGATCGATATCAAGACTCCACAAAAGATGCTGCCAGGGAATCTACCTGTTTAACACCTGTACTCACCTTGCAGGTAGGTATCCACGACGACGGACAGGAGTCCCGTCTTCGAGGTGAGAATCTTTCCGCTCCTCGATCTTCCTCCCTCGATAAAGAACTCCAAGGACTCTCCTCGCACCAGAATCTGCTCCATGTACTGCGAGACGATTTGAATATTCTAATTAAGTGCCAAAGTTGATTACTATCATAGCATGTAGAATCAATGAGCAGTTTGTTTATGATAATTAGCCATAATTAATGTTAGTCAGGGTTAGGACATGACCAGAATAGAAACCACAAAATGACTGACAGCATGAAGGACAGCCCTGTAGATGAAGTCCCTGTTCTCCTTCTTCTCTTCCATTTTTCGTCTGATGAAGAAGCCACCGAGGCCCCTCATGAGCATCCTTTTAAACAATCGTTAAGAATAAATTAACATGTCATCACGGGCCGTCCAATCGGAGCGCTCGACTCGCTCGGCCAATAGGAATTCGAGTTGAAACGCATGGCAGACGAACCGACCCGAATATGGGGAGGATGAGGTTGTCGCCGGCGGCGACGTACGGAAGTTTCGTGTCGAAGTTGAAGAGGACGAAGGAGAGGAGCATGTAATCCAGGTGACTTCTGTGGACAGGTAGGAATAAGACGGGATTGGTGGCCTGCTCGAAATGGATCGAAGGAAGGAAGGATTGATTTTGAAAGTGAATTTTTTTCTCTTAATTAATTTTAAACTGTTATATTTCTTCTACGTTATAGAAGAATAAGTCTCCTTATTGCTGCAAGTCCACAGCAAACCTTTTAAACTTTAATTATGATGATTAAATTGTCGGATAATAAATTAATATATTATAAATTATTATTAATAAATTATTCTCAGCTCCATTTTTTAAAAATAAATTTTACAGCAACAAAGATTTACATTTCGGTTTAATTCTCCTATATTTGGTTATATTTGGATTTTCGAGTTGCATTTACACATGCAGTTACATGCTTTGTGTGCTGTTCGTATTCTGTTCTTTGTTTATGTTATTCTGTACGACTCGAGGGCAATGTTTTTATTTTCAACGAGACTTCAACAACTGGTGCTGCTTCGTGCATCAACTTCAACAACAACAACAACAAAAACAATAACAAACGTTCATTGGCTCGCATACATTAAACCTTAACCGATTAATATTCATGATCATCATGCAAATCAAGGCGATCCTGAATTAAGTAGCATCGAAACGCCCTCTGACCTTGCAAGTTCGTTGGACGACGTGCATCTGACCTTTATGGACGACCACGGAGGAGAGAAGGGACCCGAACAACTTGAACAAGAACCACGCCGTTGCCCTGACGACGACAAACTCGACGGTGACGATGACATGTGATAAAAAAACATGATGATGGTGGTGTTGATGATGATGATTAACAGGAAGAAATGTGTCAGTGATGATAACAGTCCTTCTGAGTAACAACAATGACAACAATAACAGCAACAACAACATCATGCTCACCTGATGAGAGTCTGTGAAACGACTGCACCCATCCTGCACAAAGTCTTTTCCACCTTCTCCTCGTAGGGTTTCAACCAGGCCTCGGGAACTGGGAGATCTTCTGAAGTTTAGTAATTAAATACATAACGATTTTGAATAACAATTATGAATTATCTTTAATAAACAATCAATAAGCCATCATTTTAAGTTGATGCAAATAAAGTTTGAAAATTCATTACAATGTGATACTGGGATAATTACAAATTGTAGTGTGCATCATCACCATCACCACTATCATCATCATCATCATCATCACCATCATCATCATAGGAAAGCCTACTCTTGATGATGCCATCAGCTTCCATTTGATCTCGAATGGCCTTGAAGACCCTGAATGGGAGAACATTAAAAACACCTAATTAAACTTTAATAATTTAACGATTATTATTTAACATTTTTTTATTAACTTTATTTAACATTTAACTAATCGTTATTCGAACCTCAAGGCAAATTAAACAACTTGACTTTCAACAATTTTCTAACCTCGAATGAGCTAAAACATCCCTGGTGAAACTGAAGTATTTCCCGCCACATTCCTTCGAGCAGACGAATCTCAGGTCGCAGAAGAGTCTCGACCAAGGAAATTTGCTGAAGAGATGAAAGAAAATAAAACGACAGAAAAGACCGAGAGTCGTCGTACTCGTTAACCCTTTCGTGGATCGTTTCCGAAAAAGTTAATTAACGATCGAATAATAATTTAATAATTTAACTTGACCTACCAGTCGAGGCGAGGCAAAGACAGGACGTCGACGAGACCTCCGTTCAGAACGTCTTCGTTCACCAATCTCTCCTGCGCACGAGTCACGAAAAAAAAACGTTCGTTAACCGAAGAAGGACGTGGAACCGGCGATAACAAAAAGAGACGTTTAAAATGTTTACAGAAAAATAAAAATAAACAAAAATATCTCTCGTCGCATGCTATCGTCGGTCGAAATGGTTGACTTTCGACTCAAAGAGAAGATAACGCCGTGAGGCTATAATTGGAAAGCTATAAATAGCCCGCCCTCCGAAGCCATCCGTCAAACTCACAGAGCCGTTCGGCAGACATTTGCAGCACTTCCACTGACAAGCGTCCCTGGAGTCGTGTTTGACGGAAAAAATGTTTCGTTCTTTTGCGATCTTCACGTCCTGGAGAATCGATTTGTTCGTTCGTTCGACATAATTTTCGTTCATTCGAAATGCCTTGGCTAGAATCATTCGATTATTTTCTAAACAATCAATCGTTCATCATCGTGATTGATTAATTAAGTGGTTAATGATTATTAAACATAATTAATCCAATTATTTTTTAGCAGAAAAATCTTCCAAATTTGATTGCAAATTGCCATCCCAGATTCTGCTTCATCAGTAAAATCTTAAACACTGCTTTCTATTGGACTATACAAAACATTCAAGAGAATGAAACAAATAAATCAATAAATCAAACCTTATAAGCATAATTTTCAACATCAAAGCACTTCAGTCCTTTCTTCCGAGCCACTAAACCATTAACGTTCGGTTTCACCGGCTTAGGGAGTTCTTTCTGACTTTCAGAATTATCGGCAGTTGCTGATGTTACCTCAGACTGCAATTCCTCTTGGCGATCACTTCCAGAGCATCCAGGCTCATGGATCACTGAGGTTGCATTGCAAAGATTTGCATCCATGGCCAATTTACTTGTTGCTAATATAGTACTGCTTTACCTAAAGAAACAAACTGAAAGTTAGCACTTGCAAAGTAATGCAGACACTCACTGAAAACATATTCTATGATCTGCAGTTGATTTATTCCGATGCGTCACGGCAAAAAAATAATTTTAAATCGAGATAAGTTGTGCAAATAATTTTGCTATCACATGCTTAATAAAGTGCAATAGATAGAATCCTGCGCAATCAGCCTCTTAAAAAAGCCGCTCTAATCCACCTTGATGTCTACAATTCCGATGACATTGAGAATGAACTTGTTGGATTCCGGAAAAGATGAGGTTTTTATTTTAAGCACAAAATGAAAAAGTTAATCGTAGCAATTTCGACTACAGCCCCTCCAGCTTTCTCCTCAAAATGCGACAAACGACGGCGCAAGAATCACAAACACATGCTCACGCGATCATCCACTTTTAATCATCGTAAAAATTATTTAAAATAAAAACAAAAACAAAAAACCCAGAGTTTTTCAACTTTTAATTTTTTTAGTTCGATTTTTCAAAACATTTGTCTCTAAAACGTTCCACTCCATTACTGCAGAAAGTGAGAATCGTCTTCCTTCCTAGCATCCTAACATTTCCATATGCGACCGCGCGAGTAAATGGAATTGGGCGCTATATAAGCATCTGCGTTGGAGTTGATAGATTAGTCCTAGAAAACTTCATGTGGAAATGTCGCTTGCCATGGACACTGGACAGCTTAAGATGAAGGCTAGTCTCTAGTGTTTTTCAGGTATTTTTTAAGCGAAGGATAATATTTTTATTCATACTTTACATCGATTCATTATATATTAAATATTGCATTTCCTCTTTCAAAATAATTCATCATTCATTAATTCAAAATCTGCGATTATTTTTTCAGCTTTAAATCTCTAATCGTGGAAGCTTTCAAAATGGTCGCTAATTTTAAAAATTTTGAGGCTCAAAATTGAAAGAACATATAGAAACTGTCTGCGTACATTTTAAAATTAATTTGAAAGCGTGGGAGTTTAAACCTGGAAAGACATAATTCTTCGTTAAATGATTTATTTGAGGCACCATAATCCTCGGAAAATAATTCTTCTTTTCTCTATTTCCATCCACTCCATTGGCTAGCGGTTACACGAAAACAATTATGGAAAAAGTCACGTTGAGAATACAACAAATGAGGCAATTTTCCACTCCTAATGGCCAATAAGTGCATCTCGAGAACACAACAACGATGCCTCCGGCCAGCAAGCCAACATCGTCCCCTCAACAAGTCATCATCGTCGTCGTCATCCTCTCGGGACCATTCCACCCACTGGTCCACACCTCCTCCGTTATGTGGCACTTAGCCTGCTCGTTTGAAAGCGCTTACCATTTATGTAGCGCCTTCGAGTCGTCATTCAGATAATAAATTCCACGACAGTGAAGAAGAACCTCGCTTTATTTCTGCAATACTTCAGAAAGTACCTGTGCCATCTAAATTGAATTTTTCCGATTGCCCACATTTCCGAACTTAAAGAGAAGGACGAGCAGATAATATGGCGCACGGAACAAGAACAAAGACGAATTAAAGCATCGACTGCGCTTTTTACTTTCTAATTTAAAATTTTTTCCAAATAAATAATAAATTTCTAATCTTTGGTTTTTTTTTTTAAATATTTTTTTTAGAAGTGACGGCTGAGACAGACAACAAAGGAGAGTCTCTTAGCATGGACAATTCATCTGCTAGAATTCATACTTTCGATGAAGAGATTGACCTCTCGCAAATGCAGGCGCTCGTTTGGTCGGTGGCAGCAGCTACCGCAGCGACAATGGGCGTCTTCTGCAATGCTCTCACCCTGACCATGGCAAAACAGATGAGGATGACTAGCATTTGGGCCCTTTCTTTGATTGGATGTCTCATCATAGGACCCACAAAACTGCTGGCAACGTGGATGTGTCGATGGAAAACGAGTTGGAACCCTTCAGAGGTGACGGAACTCTTGGGATCGTCTCTCGTCGCCTACTTGGAAACAGCATCGGCTCTGAACATGGCGCTCGCCTCGGCTGTCGCGTTCTGCCGTCGGCCGCAAATCCGTCGCCATCTTGAATACACGACCATCGTAGTTTCCCATCTGATGGGCTTCGTAGGGGCTTATGTCAACTTCGCCGTCATCACGGGCATCAACAAAACCGCTTCTTCTTCTTCTTTTTCTTGTTCGGATCCTCGAAAAAGAGTGACAATCTACCACCGTTCGATGGCCATTTTTTGCTTCCTGTTGACAATCCTGGCAGCTCTATTGCAGTCGAAACAATCCGCAGTCAAAAGCAGACGAGGCCAGAAGGGGATTCCTAATCCAGAATGTTCGGATTTCGTCGACAAGTTCAACAACACCGACAAAGAGTCGGTAGTTGGCGTCGGCAACAACAACAGACCTACTCAATCCTCCAACAGACGCAAATCGAAAACAAGTTCAAGAATGAGCGAAGAGGATGACCATCAAAAATCCAACTTCCAGGGAAGCAAAAAGTCCTGCAGACGACACACGGTCGCCAACATCGGTCTTCCATTTAACCACAGCACCAGGTCCAAACTGGAACTGACGGCAAAAGATGGCTACGCCAGCGGCGTAAAGAGGACGGGCGACTACAAATACATCAGGAAATGGTCGGTCGACGTTTGTGCGCTGGCAGATCAACTTGAAAACCCGAAAGCTCATGCCGGAAGCTTCCCGATACTTACGAAGGGAAAGCCGAACGAATTGACATCTTATCAACTCAGAAGGATGGAACCTGGAAAGAGACAGAGCAAAGAGCAAGACGATTCGTCATTTTCTTCATCCAAGCAGACGACCACCGCGGAAGGGACGAACAATCCGAGATTCCATGACAGTTGCACGACATCGATACTCGAAAAAACGTCCGAAGAAATTGAAACGAATTCGAACGACGACGAATCGCCGAAACAAAGAAACGAAAAGGCGTCCATCGTCGTGCTAATCTTTGTCTCCATTTTTTTCAAGTTCATCTTCGCCTGTTCAATGTTTACAGTCGACATTAGTTGCCAATTCTCAATCGTTCTCGAAGCAGCCATTACTATGGAATGGACGGCATTGCCGCTGGCTCTCATAATGAAAAATGCTGCCCAATTGGATGGTCTTTATCGCTCCATCCTATCGCTGAAATTCGTCTGCTATTGTAATGTAAACAGAGGCGATCGGTGTTGTGCTGAAAACTGAGAGAATAAAAGAGCGAAGAATAATTTCTTAAAGATATTTTTTTTTCTTCGTTTGTTTTCTCACGTTTAAAAATAATTTCGAATCAGTTTTTTTTTATTTATTCAGCCAGACTTTTATTCGTTTTAAATTGTCCCGGCAATTACAATTCCGACGATTTTGTCGAACGCTTCGATCGTTTAGCATTTTAGTCGAAAAGCAAACGTTTGCTTTGGATTCAAACGCATTTACTTTTAAAAATTCAATAAAGCCACGTTCAGCTTATTATTTTTATAGAATCGACATGTTTTCTTGAAAATGCCCGACTAGTCTTCCGGCGACTATAAATGTTGCACAGAACCAATTTCCCTAGAAACTTTATTTAGTTCAGCATGATAAATCTGCTAAATATATTTTGACTAAAAATAAACTTGAAACAAGCTTTCAAAAAGTCCCGGGTGATTTTGGAAAAAGGGAATCGAAAAGAATATTGCTAAAGACAGCAGTCTCTCTGAACGACGGAGATCTTTTTTCTTTTCTAAAAGGAATTCTGTTGGAAAAAAAAATTCAAGAAAAGTAAACTTCGCATCCTGTTGGCAGATTTCGGCAGATACGAAACTGATACGCTTGTTTCGTTGGCGTGCGAGCTTTTTCACTTTTCAACGTTCATTACGTTCGATGTAATGCAATGCCGACAGAAAAGAGACAACGAATAATGGACATAATAATAGAATTAGTTAAAAAATGAGAATAATTGTATTTACAAAGACGAACAGGAATGGTTACTAATAATTCGGATACGACTATAAACAAACTTTAGTCTTAATATAATAATAATAACAATAACAATAATAAAAAATAAAAATAAAATAAAAAACCAGTCGAAGGAGATATGCCAGTTTTAATCTGCATCATGTATTCTCGCTGGTCGCCATGTTGTGTAAACAGTGGTCGTCATCATTTTCCAATAACATGTTGGAAGCAGACGGACACGGTGGGCTCTCGTTTCCGTGTTCTTTCCGTTTCGCGACACTCAAAATGGCGGAGAGGCACTATAATGTCGGGCTGTCGATTTTTTTGTACTCAAGGTTTTCCTCTTATTCGAAACGATTGCAATTATTTTTTTTTTATTTATTTGATTCATCCCCGGTTTCCATCTTGAATGAAGCGCTGCCATTGCACTCCAGCATGTCTAGACTCGAAGCATAGGATGACAATGGGGAACTGATATGCTTGCGTGTGTGTTTTCTTAAGCAAAATCATTTTAGATAACATTTCTCTTCTCCCAGAGCTTTTAATCCCAGAAAAAGACGTTTTTTGTTTCTGACGTGATATATTTTTTTTATCACTCGTCAAAAGTGCAAACAAATATAATGAATAAATTAAAATTGTATTTACTCGGGCTTAATCTTTCAGGTACGATCTTTAAGTCTGTCCGGAGATTTAAAGAGAACTTCCGTGCAAGTAAATGCGTGCACACAATCCTACACAATCCCGTGCACGCCACCAGGTAAAAGAAGCGTACACTAAAAAGTGCCTTTATTCGCCTCCACAGAGAGAAATAAGTATTTACAACCGCCTAGTCACGTCGAATTGCCCATAAAATGGGAGAATGAGAAATAATTGATAATTTACAGCTCGATTTGGAATGATTTGGAGTTATTAAAGTTCATGGAAAAGATTGGCTGCAAGCGTTGCTGGCTGTAATAACTTTGCCGTGTTTCAGCTGAGCCGAGCCAAGTTTTTGCAAATACATTCACTTGTTTCGTGACTTCGATCGAAAGCACAGTGCATGCAGTAAACCTTCCGTTTAAATTGTAAGTTGCATTTTACTGGAATATAAAAAAAAAAGCATTTTCTGTTTGGAGAGACTTGCGATTCGTTGGTCGGATAATTGTTTTCTTTAGAACACCATTGCTATAGGTTACGTTTATTTTATTTTTATTTTTTTCAAAGCTCTCATAACATAAACACATATTTTTAAGCAATAATCCAAATTTTAGAAAATTTTATTTTACCAACATTTTGCGCTTTAGAGCAATTCGCACATGTTTCGGAAGCAGACAGATTGAGAGTAGGATTCGCGATCTTTGAGTTTGGCCGATGATCTCATCGTTCATGGCTATTTTTATGGATTCAGATTGTTTTTGCAGTTTTCTCTAGTCATTTTCGGCGAGTTGGGACGCAAATAGGCGGATGCGAAAGATGAACGAAGTTCATCGACTCGAAAACGTGGACACGAGAGGAGAGTTTTCAGAAAATCTGAAATTTGCGCAGTTGACGAAATCGGCTGTGAAGGAGAGCCAGCGTTGGATCGAGGTTAATCGAATGATGATGATGATGGTGATGATGATGTTGTTAGATGCTAATTAGCTCCGTCCATTGATTGCACGAAACTTCTGTCTCGCGAATCGACTTTGCGATCATTTCTTGTTTGTCACTCGGCGTCTGCTCAGAGGACAAACTTGCATTCCTATTCCTGTCGCTCTCCATGTTTGAACAAGCGTCTAAGGCAAATATGACGCAGACTTTTGAATGTCTCGCTCATTGTCATGATTACTGTATCGACCGAGTCAAGACTTTAAAAGATTTGTTTCTTAAATTTCAAGTTGGCATTTTTAAACTCGATTGTGTAAAGCTGTTAATTGTCTGCAAGAAATTTATTAGCATGTTGTCAATCGGCTAGTTTGTTTTAATTGAGTGATTGGCGTTCACGACGAAACTAATCTGAGAGGGAATGTTTTCTCAAATCCAGAGGTGTCTAATTAACTTCTCTGGGCATTAGGTTGTAACTTCAATTAGTGACTGAATGCTTTCGTTGAATGCCAGATTGTTCCGTTTGTATTAACTTGTCAGCAGGTCATAAATCTGAGCCTATAATTTTTGATGTAATGGTTGGTCTGTGGTCCTGGGAGGATGATGCAGTGTTGTTGTGGATGATGAAGTGTTGTTGTGGATGATGCAGTGTTGTTGTGGATTTGGAGGGTCATGTTGAATGTTAACATGGAGTAGATAAGTTTGATTGGTTAATTTGAGACTGCATTTCAGTCAAATGTAGTTAAGAATAATAATAAATATAATAACATAATAATAAACGACTATTTACTCAACCATGGGTTATTGTAATTAAACTTGGCTATTATTTTGCAATGCTTGCCAACTACCACCACTACTACTATTACTACTACTCATCCACCTGTTCATTCAGTCAATCCACCTTGTTAAATGATTGTATGTTTTTCTTTTCAGTTCATTACAGGAGACAAGTTCAAATACGAAGAGAATTTGATAAAATCCCTGCAGGATGGAGTACTTCTGTGCAGGTCGACTTGATTTTCATGACATTTCCTTTCTTAAACAGAAATAATTTTTCATTATTTCGTCCCATTTCGATCTAAATGCTTCGTGTGTTTGAATCCTGTTTTTGTTCTACAAATAATTATCTTGAGTCGAATCAGCAACTGTTGCTTGATGGATTAAGTGTTGATTACGGATTCTTGATTTGTTTACAATTACTTTTGGTTGGTTGTTGTTGTTGTTGTTGGAAATCTTAGAACAGATGAAATAAAAATGTCTCAACCGAAAGGAACAAAGTATCGTTAACGAATAACAATGAAGTCGTTACATGTCGTTACTCATCGGAGATAAAAAAAAGTTTATTTATATAATTGTTATCTTTACATTTCTAGATTGGCCAATGGACTGAAAGCTGGTTGCATCAGGAGAATTAACCAGATGCAGACTCCTGTTGCTTACTTGGTATGCAACATTTCTGCTCTTATTTGAATTCTTATGTATCGATGATGATGATGATGATGATGATGATGATGAAATTATGAGAATGAAGGGAATGAAATTCATTGGATGATTGTCGTTGTTTTGATGCATTCCGAGGTGGTATTCGGTGCATTGCAAAGAGGCAGACAATTACAATTGAGGAATTTCACTTTTTTGTTGATTAATTAATTAATTAATTGATTATTTATTTATTTATTATTTATTCACAGTTACATTTGTTTTATGTGAAGTTCCGATCGACACGAGCGAGTGTTTGTGCGCAGAAGAGGACGAGAATGATGATGATGATGTTGAGAGTAACTGATTTACTGTTGTTGTTGTTATTTATCACAACAACACTACTTAAGTTTAAGCAGTACCACATGCTTCAAGCCTCTGCTTCACAGCAGACGCCTCACAATTTACAGGATGACCCCAAAGTATTTTTCCTTTCACAAAATTATTTTCTTTTCCAAATGCAGTTCCAAAAGTAATCTTCCATCTTTGAAGTCCAACTTTGCTTTCAGTTTCTTTTCTGAAATCGTTGCCGGGATTTCGGAAGAAATTGATTTTTTTTTCTTTCGAACCTTTGATCAGAAGCTGTTTACGAGCATCGTTTATCTGAAGTGATGCTTTGCAGATGGTGACAGTTGATCGAGTCGCGGTTGCAACCCGAAGTGCGCGAGTTCGTATCCCGACGACGGCGGATCGACTCGAGCGACGACACGACGTCACGTGACATACGTTTAGAAAGTCCATGTTCTCGCGACGCGAGGTCCGCCTTCGTTCGTCTCTCGGTCGATCCCTCGTCCCGTTATTTTTTTTCTTTTTCTTCCTCCGATCTTAAAAAAATTCTCCTCAAAAACTTTGACGGCAGCTTTTTGATCCTTGAAGGTAATGATCGTTCGGTTGTTTAATTGCTTCCGTGATTGTTCATCGAGGATCAGGTGGAAGGAAAGAAAACGAATGATAAAGAAAAAAAATATAGAAAACCTTGTATAAGCATTTCTGCTTGTGATTGCAGTGAGGTTGCTTTGCAAGAGCAACGGCTTCGGGAATCATAAAAAGAAATTTTAAAAAATAAAATAAAAAATAAAATTAAATGAAATAAATTAAAGTTCGCTCGTTGCCAAGCAATTGTTTGGATGCTCAAAGCAATCGTTTAATTCGTTTTGTGATTTTTATTATTCAAGAAATTCAACTGATTATTATTATTATTGTTATTATTATTATTATTATTATTGTTATTATTATTATTATTATTATTATTAAAATAACAATTATTATTATTATTAAAATAACAATTATTATTATTATTAAAATAACGATTATTATTATTATTAAAATAACAATTATCATTATTATTAAAATAACGATTATTTTTGTTATCAATCTCGTGATAATTAAATATTCAATATTTGTCATTTGTTTCTAATAACACAATTGTTACATTAGTTGCTATGGCAACAGAAATAATTGTTATTAGTTAACCGATTAATTGTTATTAGTTAACCGATTAATTGTTATTAGTTAACCGATTAACTGATATTAATTAACCGATTAACTGATAAGAGTCTTGCAACGTCACGCAGGACAACCTGAGTCTCTTCCAATCCTCGTGCAAAGAAGACTTCGGACTGCAGGAGGCACAACTCTTTGACATCAGAGACTTGGACGACCTTGACATCAGAGGCACTCTAGGGTGAGTCAGTCATATCACCATCATCATCATCGTCGTCGTCGTTATCATTATCGTTTCCATCGTCGTCGTCGTCATCATCACCTTCATTGCTACCACTCTGGTTATCTTGATGGGGGCCTTGAGAACTCAAGCATCTGCTTTTTTTTATACCGTTTGTTCGTTCTTCAATCGGCTTTTATGTCTTGCATATTAAGATATTTGCATAGTCATCATAGTCCTCCTCCTCTTCTTCCTGCTCACCATCACCATTGTCATTGCCATCTCTAACACCACTACTGCCATCATCATCGTCATCATCATCATCGTCATCATCATCATCATTATGAAAATCTTTTTTGAAGATCCGAGGAGGAGTTTTGTCGAGAGACCGACAGAAGACTGAGGAACGTGAGTCCCGTTCATTAAAGTCTTTGTTCCTCTCCGATCGACTCTCGTGCGTGACATCAATTTGCATCTCACAAACACAAACGAGTGCTTGCACTCGCACGCATCATTTCCCCAATGGGTTGCCATGGTTTCAGTCCCCTCGACGGCGAGGATCTCCTACCCTTTCGTTAACGAGTTCGTCTTTCCTTTGCGACGAAATGAATAATTTACGATAAATCATCCGTCCAGATACTGGTGACGCTGTACTGGTTGGGCAGGGTGGCTCGCCCCCTCAGACCCGAAGCATCCCTCGACCTTCGAACTTTCGAGGCCCTTGTCGACCCCTCCTATTTCGACATGACCTCGTTCGGCGAACCGGAACTGCTTCCCGGTCCGATCGTCCGTAAAAGCGGTGCCGGAGGAAATCTCCGTGAAGAGAAAATCTTCCGAAAGTCGGTGAGCGCGACTAAATTTGTATCGACGTTGACTCGTCGTGGGTCGGAAGTCGCCATGTTGGTGTCATCATTACCATCGCTTGCTATTGAACTTCTTGTTGTTTGCAGGAGTTTGAATCTGAGTGGAGCAATGGAAGCTCAAAGAAGGTTCATTCAACTTCTGAGAGGATCGACTCCGGGTCAGTTTTTGGAGGTTCACGAGTCATGAATTGTTGTGTTTATTGGTTACTGATTACTTTATTTTATCTTTTTTTTTTATAGAAGAATGGAAGCAACTGAAATGACAGCTAGCCATCGGAGATTGGTGAGCCGATTCAGAACGATGATGGTGATGCTGACGGTGTTGATGATGATGACAGCTTTATAGCTGTATAATCTCTTTCTTTACCAGGCGCAGCATGGCCAATCGCAACCGATAAACATCTCCGGCACGTCTACGCATCAACGAGTCTCGAAGTTCATAGAGCAAGACGAGGGTGACGACGATGACGCCGAAGAGGTTAACACCCCATGGCTTTGAACTCGCAAAAACTCCTTAACACAAGGATTACTTAAAAACCCAACTCGACTCTTTGACAGGCACCTGCGCCACCGAACTGGGAAACCTTTCCTGGATGGTCAGAAGCCTTCACCGGCGGGGAAGTGGGGCAGCACTTCTCGTACCTCGAAACTTCTTCCTCGTCGTCTTCTTCCTCTTCGTTCGCCACGAAGGAGTCGGGCCCGAAAGACCGGAGAATCCCGGCGGCTCCGGGACGCTTCCCCTCGCCGATCGCCGCCCTCCTCGCGACGTCCCCCGCGACTCTCGGTCGAGACGAGACGTCGGACGACTTCGACAGACTCGTCGGGGACGTCGAAAAGCTGTCGCTCGTCGGCAAGTCTCGGCCTCTGAAGCAGCTCGAAGATTTCGACGAGATCGGATTCGAGGAACGAGAAAACGGAACGGAAGGGGAAGCGAAGGAAGGTTTGGAAACGAAAGTCGAACCGGAGGAGGGAAAATCCAGAGAAAATGGAGTCGTTGAGGAGGCAGTTCGGGGTGGGTTTTGAATTTTAGGAATAATTTTGTAAATAATTGTTTAAGATTTTAGTTGTTTTGGTTTGTAATCAATTGTTTGATTCTAATTTGACTCTGTGATGGAAATGGGTACGAACCTGAAAACATGCCAGAAACCTATTGATCATCCACATGGTTAAGTAGTAATGATGATAGTGATGTTAATAATAATAATAATAATAACAATAACAATAGTATCTAATGGAGTAAAAGTTAAATCGCATATCATTACAGAACACAAACCCAAACAAATACATAATCAATATTAATTAATAAATAAATAGATATTAAATAAATATTAATATTAAAAAGCTATCCCAAAAGGTCAAACCTTGGAATGCAAACCAGAAAGGAGAAGAAGCGACTTCATGAATGAACTTTTGACCTTGGACGAGGTCACCAAAAAGTACGACGTCCCCACTTCCGCTTCGTCGAGCATCTGCGACCAGCTGTCCCCCGGTTGGGATCGACCGGCGACCCCGGGGTCCCCCGAACTCCCGGAAAAGCCGTCGGGTCCCCTTCGGGCCGAGGTCCTGCGTCGGGATTCCCCGGCCGTCCCGTCGCCCGCCCCTCCGGGAAGCGGAAAGTTCAACCCGACGTACATGGAGAGGTTCGCACACGACCTGGAAAACGCGATGAGGTTCGGGAGGCCTGGAAAAGAGGCTTCGAATGGATCCAGGAAGGTGTTCGATTTCGACGAGGAGAGGAAAAAGATGGAGGAATGGAACAGAAGGGCCGAGCAGAAGCTGAAGGTTTGCGTTCGAGCGGTGATGCGATGACGTGCCATGATTTCATCGATAATGATGGTAGTACGTATAGGGCTGCATTTAAGCCTGGTGATGATGATGATAATAGTGAGTGAGTGTTGATGATGATGACGGTGGTGGTGATGATAACTTGAGACTTAGAAATCGAGAATACGATCAACCTACTCGTTGTTTATGAAAAACAAGTTTCCATCGTTCGTTTGTTTTGGAACGTCACTCGTTCCGATGTCGATGTCTGTCTGTCTGATAGACGTGGAAATCAATCTTTTGCGATGGCGGGTTCTGTTATCACGCAAAGCAACAACGTCGCAAGATATTTTAAATTTAATTTTAAATTTAAATTTTAAATTTTTAAACTTAAACCTCAACAGGACAAGTTCCAGAGGGATCAAGACCTGTTGAAGGAAAAACTCAAGGAGGATTTGAGGAGAGCTCACCAGGTGGAGAGAATGAAGCAGCTGCAGGTTAGAGTCATCGTCGCCGTCGTCATCATCATCCCCACCATCATCGTCGTCGTCGTCATCATCCTCCTCAGCATCATCGTCGTCGTCTTAGACTCCGATCATTATCATCACCGATAATTTGTTGAATTCGCAGGAAGAAAGGTTCCTGGAGGAAGAAGTGATCGAAGTAAAGAACAGAAAGAGTTTTGCAGTCGACTCTTCGAGGTCAAAGTTCAGCAAGTCATCCCTTTCTCTCTTTGCCCCGCTGTAATACCATTGGCTAGAATTATTTATGCTAATTGTCACCATGAGCAATAAATATAATTAATATTATTAATAATATTAATAATTATTAATAATTTCATAATTTAATCACTAGTAATCATTATTGTGGCAAATTATTGCAAACACTTGTGGGATTATTACCTTTTTTTGTGAATTTTGATTGATCCATCGATCCATCCATCCATCTATCCACACATCCATCTATCCATCCATCTATCCACTTGGCAAAATTAAACCAGGCCAAACAACAGGAGCAGAGGCATCCACTCCACCTCTCCTGACCTCCCTCCGACCTTCACCTCTCTCACCGACGATTGGCTGAGCCAGTCCTTCTCCAGCGACGTTGAAAAGCCGTCCGTCGACGAGGCCCTGCCGAGCTCGGACGTCGTCTATTCGTTCCGAAAGACGGATCGTTCGGAGGAGGACGACAACAACGACGAGGAATACAACGAGGCTTTCGAAGAGCCCGCCTGGATGAAACTGAGGACGGAGAGGGTGGACAAAGTCTCCGTGTCGGGCGTCGTCCCCGTCAACACGGCCACCGTCGAAGTCCTGCCGGACTCTCCGACGACCTCCACGGAGAGCCTCGATTCCGTCGATCGTTCCGGAACTTCGGTCGACAAAGCGGGTTTTGAAGCAGACGATTCGGGACCGACGGTATTTTTAGCTCTCGGTCTTTTATTTATTTTCTATTTGTACGTGAATTTCATCTGAGTTTCGTCAGTTCATAATAATTCATTGATTAAATAATTTTTAAAAATTATTATTACAGTAATAATTATAAATCATTGCATTATAACTGCAATGTTTCTTTAATATTAGACCCAGCCCGACAACACTGCCTCCTCTCTCCTGAAAGACGTCTCGACTCCTCCCATTCCTGAACGCAACGACTCCCTATTGGTCACCTCGGACATCCTGACGTCGAGAGAACAGGCAGCCTATCTGACTTTTGATGCCTCCATCTCCAAATTCATGGAATCATCATCACTGCCATCATCACTGCCGCCATCATCATCATCATCACCATCCTCCTCCTCCTCCTCTTCGACCCATCAGGCACCGCCTTCTTCTCTCAACCTCGTGCAGAGCTATTTGCATCCGGTTCCGAGTCCCGCGGTCGAGACCCTGTCGACCCCGAGCTCCGACAGGTGCTCCGAGGTCGTCAGGTACGTTCCCCCCTCTCCGATCACCCGGAAGAAAATCTCTAGTCCCGAGGATTCGCTCTCCTCCGTCTTTCCTTCTCCTCGTTCTCCTTCGACCGACGATCGACCCGACTTTCTCTCGTTCGAGTCCGGTCGCGGAGGCGCGTCTTTGACCGATTCCGTGGACTTCCTGTTTGCCTATCACGACGATCAGCTGAAAAGGAGGTACTACTGGGCCGCCTCCTCGGTGCCGGCCAATCGCGTCGCTCCGCACGAGCTGCCCAGCGACCCCAGGATGGGTTTTCCCCTCAACAGACTCGGAGAAAAAGCTTCTTGCTCGGGCTGCGGCTACTGTCTCGGTACGGATGTTTTTTTATTTTATGGGAGTTTTATTGTGAACAATAACAATGGTGCCATTTTGATTTTAATGTTCTCGAATGTTACTTTGCACGTTGAGCACTCGGTTAAGATGAATTGGGTTGGTGTGTTTGTTTGTGTGTTGATGAACTGAATATAGATTTGAGATGTTTTTGTTTTCTTTAACATTTAATTCTAAACAAATTGTAAACGAAATTATTTACTCATTTCTTAATGTTCGTTAACTTCTAGCGACAGAGCAGACGATAAACATCTACGCGCTGAATGCACGTTACCATCCGGAGTGCTTCAAGTGCAAAGGCTGCGAAGTGCCATTGGGTGCGGACAACGTGGCCATCTATCGATCGATGCCCCACTGCTTCGACTGCTTCGATGACTTGAGTCGTCATTGATCTCTCGAAGGAGAGTCGTTCAGAAGTTAGAAGATAGAATGTGGTTGTCTTGTGATGTGGGAGCTGATGGTGGTGATGATGATGATGCCGATTGTGGTGATGAGGCAAAAGAAGTGATGATAATTAGTATTATTATTATTAATAGCTTAACAAGCTTAACAAGGAAAAAATGCCACTACAAATACTGGCAATTAGAAAGTTTATTGAAGATTAATTAATTGATGACTTATTGATGGGAACTTAATAATACTTAATAATACTTAATAATACTTTGATCTCCCGACTCAGAATTTTTTTAACCTGAAAGAAGGTCGAAGCTTGAAAAGTTGATGAAGGAGAGGAAGAGTTGTTGGAGTTGTTGTAGATGCTGGAGTTGTTGGGGTTGTTGGAGTTGTTGTAGATGTTGGAGTTGTTGGGGTTGTTGGGGTTGTTGGAGTTGTTGGAGTTGTTGGGGATGTTGTTCTGATCTTCAGTTCTTCTTGGCTTTTCGTGAATTTTTCGTTTCACTTTTTCTGGCTTCGAGTAGCAATCGAATTCCATGTCCTTAGAAACAAGAACATCTGATGAGTCTCATTGTTGTTGTTGTTGTTGTTGTTGTTTGAAATGCTGCTGTGGACTATTGTCGTCAACTGTTGTGTATTATTGTTGTTGTTGCTGTTGTGAATTGTTGGCACGAATTACTGTTGTGAATTGGTTTTTTTCCTCAACAGAAGGTTTCAAGTGAAGCTTTAAAAGAACGATTTTATTTGATTGGAAGTTTAAAACCTGAGGAAAACTGACATCATGTTCTGCCTTTGTTGTTGTTTTGAATCATTTTTGGATGAAAAATTGAGTTTAACTTTCAATTGTTGTTTTTGACTCCGGCACATCGTGCGTTTAATTTACCAGAGAAGCTCCTCATAGCCAATTCAGAAATTGGGGTATGCCCTGGGGCTGAAAGCGGTCACCATCCCCTAATAGGTGTAGAGATTCGTCGTGATGGTTTGGGGCAAATGCAAGTTTGGTTTGATCTTAGTAAATAATTTAGATGGTAAAGTTGTAGGTCGGTAGTTTAAAGATAAGAGTGACAGCCTCTTCAGGAGGAGGAATCGTTGTTCTCTGCCGAGGAACAAGTTACTAATATTGCGCCATAGATTTTTTTAAAATTTAATCTATTTAATTTCAAGAGGAATGTATTGTTCCACTTTTAACAATTTATTTTAAAGAAATTTTTTTTGAAAAGTGAACTCGAGTATAAATGTTGATTGTTTACGCATGTTGCGTGAAAGTTTGATAGCTTTTTGCATAATAATTAGAGAATATGTTAACTTTCAAAGATTACTTGCGTAATGTTGGCGATAGTAAATCAAAACATTTATTGGAAACGATTTGGAAGAAGAGGTTATTCCACCTAAATAGAGCAGACTTCTCATCTTGCTTCGACTGTTACACATTTCTTCTCGAGAACTGTCCACAAATTGGGAGCTTCATAGAGAGGGATCTCAGAGTTTTTCTCAACAGATGGATCAAGCATGTTGTCTCACATAAAAGAGAGGACCAACTCCAGTCTGTTATAGCGGCACACGCCACAGCCGTAAGACACTGTCCAGATGCCGGATTATTCTTTAATTCTTGTGGAAAGCTATTCTTCAGGTTATTTTGTATTTAATTTCAGCTAGTACATTTGAATGTTGAGTTATAGATCCAATGGTATAAAGTTAGACAGTCTTCAGAAAAAATGAAAACTTATTAAACAAAAATCATAGATTACAGAAACTTTTGGATGCAAAAGTTTACTTTGAAGAGGCCAGGAAGCTGAGTCCGGAAAACATGGAGGTCCTCGAAAACGTGGACAACTTGAACAGCCTGCTGATGGATAGGTGGCACTTTCCTATGCTGAACGATGCTCTGAGGAACTCGAGTTACGAGCGTGCCATCGAGAGAACCTTCTCCAGGATTTCTTCCACGTCACGAGAACCATTTGCCTGTCTCGATATCGGAGCTGGAACAGGATTGCTAAGGTTGGATGTGATTTTTTGCTCGCAAACATTCAATTCGGGCAGAAGTTTATAATCATTCCATGACCTACTGCATTCCACGGACCTCCAACGTGATGATCTTCTGGACATTATTGTCATCATTATTGACATCTTATCCGATGAATCATCATCGTTATCATCATCTGCAGCATGTACATGGCTCGGGCAGCGGACAAAACGTTCCCCTCGGATCGCATCAAAATCGTATCTTGCGAAATGGATGAGTGCATGTTTCAAGTCGCCTCCAAAGTCCTCGGGGCTAACGGATTGGAAGACAGGATCGAACTCCTTCATTCCTCCTCCAATTCTCTCCTTTCGCTCCCCTGTTGCCAAGACGACCGACTAAAGTTAGTGACTCGTTTGTTATCGTCGCCGTGTTCGCACCGACTCTTTTGCAACGGACGTTGCCGGAGTCGTCATCACTTATCGCCATGATATTTAATTAGACGTCCTGATCGCCGTTGCCATGGCGACGCATTACGGCTGCCATCTTTTGTCGATTCCAGGCTGAAACTGATCGTCACGGAAACGTTTGACGCCGGTCTCCTGGGGGAGGGGATCCTCGAGTCCTTGGACCACGTCCACAGGGCACTCAAGTCACCGGACGTGGTGGGTCTTCTTTTTTTTTTTCTGTTCGAGTGATTTTTTTGTTAGGAGTTGATGACATCAGTGATGACTCTTGATGATGATGTTTAAGGACCTGCGAGTCATCCCGGGAGCGGCCACCGCCTACGTTTGCCTGCTGGAGTCGGAAGACGTGCGAAACTATTCCAGGTATTTTGCATCGACATCATCATCATCGTCATCAACACCGTCACGGTTACCACGGAAACGACCTCCTTTGACCTTCGTAGGTACCTCGACGCTTGCGACCAGGTGCTGACCTCGTCCGAGGCTCGGATCTTCTGCAACGTGGGTGGCAGCGGAAGAAAGGCAGACGGCGAAGCGGACGGGTTTCCGTGGCAACCGTACACATGCGAGAGGATTTCGTCGCTCGGACCCAACTTCGCCTTCCTGTCCGAGCCCGTCGCCGTGGAAACGATAAATTTTGAGTCGCACGAGGTCCGTGATTTTGTAAAATCTTATATTTTATTTATTTATTATTTTTAATTAACTTCCGTCCGAGGCCGCATTTCATTTTCTCGGTGATAATTTAGTATTTTTAATTTAAATGTTAATATTTTTATTTAATGTCTCGTTAAAATTACTTTCCGTATTCCAGTGCATTTCCTCCTGTCTTGCCGGAATCGCGAGAAACCTGTCCGTCCGGGTGACTCGTTCCGGTTCATTGGATGCCATGGTTCTGTGGTTCGATCTTCACCTTGACCCTGAGACTGACCTCACGACTTCACCTCTGACCCCTGAAGGTCAGAAGTCATGCTGGCACCAGGCAGTTTATCCTGTCTTTGATGTCGACGGCCAGAGAGGTTGGTTTGCTGATTCACATGGAAGTTCTTTCAATCTGATTTCACCCCACGATTTCCCATGTGATTGTGCAGATGTGCTCGTCCAGGAGGGAGACATGGCATCGATCGAATGCGAAATAAAGGACTTGATAAGGTTGAGGTGTTCAGGAATTCACGGTCCATCGAACGCCAATCGCGAGAGACCCGATCGGAACTCGGATGCCCCTTCGTTTTACCTTCCTCCGAGCTCCGTAGCACTCCTCAACGATTCCGTCTACCATAGAAAGTGCTGCGAGGCATTGGAGAGGGTTTTTCCGGCCGGAGACAGAAACTCTCTCGGATTGGTCGTCGCTTCTCGACCCGACAACCTGTCGGGTCTGTGCGTGGCCCTGTGGTCTCTGGGGAACGGCATCCGAGTCAAGTTTGTGCTCCTCGGAGAGGAGGAACGGAACGTGGATTTCGACGACGGAATTGCCGGAGTCGCGAACGTTTCCAAAATTTTGAAAGGGATTTGTGCCAGGAAAGCCTTTGATTCGAGTCTCCTCACTTTCGAAAAGTTTCCGCCCGATGATGATTCCCCTGGTAAAGGAATCGATGACTTTGAGGAAAGCAGTGACGACGACAACGATGATGGTGATGATGATGATGATGATATTGATGGCTGTGAAGAGGAGGAAGAAGACGACGACGACGGAGTGAATTGGACGGTGGGGTTCTTAGACCCGATAGAAAGTTCTGGAAGTTTCAGATCGAACTTCGCAAAACATCTGTTGGTGTTGAGGTGAGACTTGAGTCGTTTGAGACTTTAAAAGGGTGACCTTGAATAATTTACCTTGTAACATACAAATTATGTCTTATAATATTATTGTCATAATTATAATTATGACTGTCGTTATTCACTTAACAGAGGCAAATCAGATGCAATTTATTTTAAAATCCTTCATTGCTGTGATTCAACACTTAATTAATTAATTAATTTATTTATTTATTAATAATTTCCTCATCCAAACAGGCAGCACTTGTCCGTGGATCACCAAATTCTTCCTTCGAAGATCCACTGCTTCGGGATCCTGGTGGACTCGTCGACCCTCGAGTCGGACTCCTCTGTGGTCTCGGCCGACAGCACCAGTCCCTTCGAGGTGGCAGAAGAGGTTAACAAGTACAAGGTCAGCTTTGAATAGAAGAATGATTGACTTTTAATTAATCTATTATAAATTAATATAATGCTTTTATTTTTTTTTATTTGAATTTGATTTGAATTCAACAAATTCATCAAAGAAAAAACTATTTGTCTTACCATTTTTCTCTCTCTTTGCAGACCTCGTACCACGTCAACTTCCGCCTATCCACCCTCCCCCATATTCGACTAACAAATCCTCTGCACCTGTTCACCTTTGACTTGAACCCAACGACCTCCCCTCCATGTTCCTTCTCCGACGAGCGCTCCCTGACTTTCCAGTCGGTTGCCAGCGGCCGAGCTACCGCTCTGGTCTACTGGTTCCGGTTGGAATTGATCGACGGGTTGGTGGTCGACACCTCTGAGGGACGTCGGAGGCAATCGGCCTTCCACCTGGATTCACTCCAGGTGGGAACTGGAGATCCTCTGAAACTCAAAGTGCGTTGCAGGGCGGGTTATTTTAGTGCACAGCTTGAGAGAGGTTGCTGAAAATACAGAAAAGAAGTTCGTCGTGAGATTTGTTGCCCTGGGGATGAAAAAAACATGGCTTGGATTGTTATTTCCTGTAAAATAAATTCAGAAAATTATTTTTTAAAAAAGAAGAATTTCTTATTCGTGCTCCGTTTGTCCTCGTTTCGGAAATGGTATTCATGTTTCGCCGTCTTGTTATTAATCGAATTAACTTTTAGTTCCGCCGTGTGAGACTACGTGCGAAAGCGTTGTCAAGCAACGGAATTTATTTGTTCGGTGAAGACATGTTCAGGAAACTCGGAATCTTTTTATCTACGTTTCTACTCTAACACCGAAACAGGTCGATCGTTTTTACCAATAATTTTGAGATTATTTTAGGAATAATTTTATTTGCGGAATCTGTAAATCATTGAATAAGAAATTATTTTCAAATGGCCGCGCGAGGCAAAGTGAAGGAATATCAAATCCAAGTTGAAATCGAAAGCCAAGAAGATTGGGAGGAACAAATCTCAAAGGAAGGGCTTTTAGGTTTATTTATTTATTTTTTCAGGAAGACTTTTTTCTCTCAAAGAATTCGTAAAGTTATATAATCATTTATTTTTAATATTCCTCTTTACGTGTTAGGCAATTCTAGTCAGGTTAGTTCTTAGGAATTATTTATCATTTGAGTTGTTTTTAATTACGCTATGCTTTTGGTAAACGTTAACATAATAGACATTAATTTGGTGAACGTGCAACTTGAAATATTCGATATTCTTGACGAGAAAGATGTTAATTTATCGATTCACATTGTAATAGTAATAGTAATAATATTAATATTAGTAATAATAATAATTATAATATAGTATTAATAATAATATTAATAATAATGAATATTCAGTGGTGGATGTCTACCAGGATTGGTGCGGACCCTGCAAAGCCATGGTCCCCATATTCAAGAGAATCAAAAACGAGACCGGAGACGATCTTCTAAGATTCGCGATGGTCGTGAATTATAATAATTTATGCTTAATTATTATTATTATTAACTGCTGCCTTAATAGATTGTAACAATTGGACGTACCATACTACGTTGCGCACGTTGTAATCATAAACACACTAAATATGTATTCCAGGTAAATGAATAAATAAATAAATTAATTAAAAACCAACCAATTTGAGCACAAAGTTCAAAAGAGGTCAGAGAAATAATTTCCTTGACCTTTTCTAGGCAAAGGCGGACTTGGTGGACGCTCTGGAAAGGTATAGGGGTAGGAGCGAACCCAACTTTCTCTTCTATGCAGTGAGTCATAAATATTAACAGCCAATTAATGAATATTAATGGACACGCATTATCATAATATAATAATGAGAATAAAACATGTGATAGCCTCGCAACATTGAAATAAAACACCCTCGTCCACGGATGAGGCCATGGCTGTATGTCCGGGGGAATTGCCTTGACAACTGTAACCATGGCGACTGATCTTCCTGTTGTTGGTGATTATCATTGTTGTTGTTGCCACCGTAGGGCGGTGTCCTCGTGGAAGCCATTAGAGGGGCCAATGCACCGGGGATCAACAAGGCCATCGTGGACCAATTGGCCATCGAACATGAAGTCTTGGAAACCGGCGGTACAAGGATAGAGGTTCGATTCAGCGTGGAATATTTTTACATAACATAATAATAATTAATTAGTAATAATAGTAACAATAATAATAATATCATAATAATGATTATTACGATAACAAGAGCATTATAAATTATTAGTAAAAACTATGATTAAAGTTAAAGGTCACCTAATGGCATCATCGTCGTCATCATTATCATCATCGTCATCATCATCATCATCGCCGTGCACAGATCCTGGACAAGGTCTATCCAGGTGTGACGAGCAGGATGGAAGCAGAGGAGGGTGCATCTGATTCTGATGCAAGTGAGGTGGACGATGATGACGACTTGTCGACTGATGAAGACGAAGAAGAAGCCAGAAGAAGTCAGTTGTGGTGATGATGACGATGGTGATGATGACGATGGTTATGATGACGATGATGATTGTGATAATGACGATGATGATGATGGTGATTGTAATAATGACGATGATGATGATGCGGTGACGGCCATGACGAATACGGTGACTAAAGTCATGTGATCATGTCATTTCCGTCATACCATCGTCATCGTCATTCTTTGGTGATGATGACATTTTTTTTCCTTCTCGTCATCATCATCATCGTCGTCGTCGTCATCTTCGTCATCTTCGTTTCTAGCTATAAAAAAAGAAGAATAGTTTTTCATTTCACAAAGAATTTCCCTGGCGGTGAATATCGTTCAAATAGATAAAAAGATATTTTTATGGCGGACGTCGATCACTTATAACCATCTTAGGGGCTTGACGTGATGATGATGATGATGATGACGATGGCGATGTTGATGACGCTGACGATGATTATGATATTGATGGATGCGATGATAAAGATTATATTATTATTATTATTGATGATGATGTTGATGATGATGTCACGAGACGATCACATGACCATGGACTTCGGAGGGGAACAGGTCATGCTCGACTGCCAGCAGGCCATGAACCGTGGCGGGGATGAGGACAACGCCGAGGAAGGTTAACACGGTTGATATGGCGGTTCACCCACCTGCTTCAACGGTCCACTAGAGCACGAAGGCGATGATGATGATGATGATGATGATGATGATGATGATGATGATGATGATGATGATGATGATGATGATGATGATGATGATGATGATGATGATGATGATGATGATGATGATGACGATGACGATGACGATGATGATGATGCTTCACCTGATTTCACTCACTTTTATCGCAATCGGCGTTGAAAATCTACTGAGATTATTTTTGCTTTGCTTCAAATTCCATCCTCGATAATAATGATGACGGTGATGATGATGATGACGACGATGAAGATGGTAATGGTGATGATGATGATGATGACGATGAAGAAGATGACGACGAAGATGATATTGGTGCTCCACCTAATACAATAATAAATTAGGAATCTCCATCAATCCACATTCAATGGACTTCAGTCCAGTAATCGTTGTCCATTTCCCGCATTGGACGCTGATGGATTTTTTGATGATGGAATAGCAGCTATTGATGATGTTGATGATGATGATGATGGTGGTGGTGATGGTGATGATGGTGGTGGTGATGGTGACGATGCTACTGACCCTTGACCTTCCAAAACAGTTCTCATAGATAAAGAATACGCTGTCCTTATCGTGATGCCTGCTCTCAACAGCGACAAGACGAAACAAACAGTTACCAATAAGGTGGGTGCACGACAGACATTTGGGTGGACGAGTGAATGAATGAGTGAGTGAGTGGGTGGGTGGATGAATGGATGGATGAGTGAGTGAGTGGGTGAAACAATTGTATTTTATAGTCAAAAATAGCTCTCCAGTGGCTATGAATGATGACAAAATGTTGAGGATGAAGAAGATGTCGACGATGACGACGACGATGACGACGACGATGATGATGATGATTATGATTTCGTTCCAGATAAAGTCCGCAGGCTACGACATACTACAAGAACTGGAATACGAAATTTCTAACGACGAAGCTCCACAGATTGCCAGAAACATCACTAATCCAGTAAGTGTCATCATCGTCATGTTCTCCATCATCATCATCGTCATGTTCTCCATCATCATCGTCGTCGTCTTCTTCATTCATCCACAGGAAGTGTTCGATGAAATGCTGACCCACCTGTCCGTCGGCAACTCCTACATCTACGTCATATCGAAAGGAGAATTGGGAAAGAACGTCATCGCTGAATTCAAAGAGTTCGTTGGACCGGAAAACTATTACAGTGCGAAGGACGTGGCCCCCATGAGGTGCGATCTGTCACCCAACTACCCATTCGATCACTCATTCAGCGACTCACTCAGCGACTCACTCAGTGACTCACTCAGTGACTCACTCAGTGATTCACTCACTCACTCACTCACTCGCTCACTCACTCACTCACTCACTCACTCACTCACTCACTCACTCACTCACTCACTCACTCACTCACTCACTCACTCACTCACTCACTCACTCACTCACTCACTCACTCACTCACTCACTCACTCACTCACTCACTCACTCACTCACTCACTCACTCACTCACTCACTCACTCACTCACTCACTCACTCACTCACTCACTCACTCATTCACTCATTCATTCACTCAAACTTCAGTTTGAGAGCACTGGTGGGTAACAGCGAAGTTCCTCTCTGTGGACTGATAAACTCAGATTCTGTCGACGATACGCGAAGGTTACAGATTTATAATATTAATAAAAAAACAAAAAAATATAATAATAATATAATAATAATAATACAGCAATAACTTTACTCATCCAGATTGCTTCAAACATTCTTCCCCAACTTCGTCACCCAAAAGATGTCAGCAACGAACCTCAGACCACCCAAGGAGTATGCCACTGTGGGCGTGGTTCTGCCCGAACTTTATGCCAACCTACCCGGTACTTAAGACGAGATAATTAACATAATTAATGATAATTATAATAATTAATGATAACCATTATCAGTTATTAGTGCTAATAATACAGATATAATATTCAAAATAATTATTTACATTTAAAACTATTATTAATATCTTGCCATAAAGATAATATTGTTAACAATGACGAGTTACTATGAATTATTTTATAATACCACAAAATAATAATGTTGCTGATGATGCTACGATAATAATAATAGTAATAATAATAATAATAATGATAATAATAATAATAATAATAATAATAATAATAATAATAATAATGATGAATAATAATAATGTGTTTATTATTACGACAGGTAACTTTATATCATCCATACAGCAATTGGGTTTCAAAATCCTGCATAAAAAGGAAGTCAACCTGAATGTTGAACAACTCACCAAAATGTTCAAAGAACCAAACGCTGAGCCTTTCCATGAAGAACTCGTGGAAAGTGCTTTGAGGTTTTTATGAAATTATTTATAATAATATTAATATTATTATTATTAAAATAATATATAATGATATATATAATAATAAAACTAAAATTAATTAATTAAATGACATTAATAATTATAACTAATATGTATCAATCTAAATTATTCTAGTTGTATTGTTATTATTTTATTATTATTATTATTATTACTATTATTATTACTATTATTATTATTGATTTGGAGGTCCAAGAAATTATCATAAAGTATTCTCATACATAATTTATAATCATAATTTAATCCAATAATCCTATTTTTATAAGCGGTCCTTCATTAATCCTGCTGGTGAGCAATGGCCAACCGTCGGCCATCATGGATTGGTTGGATGCCCTCGGACCCTACGTAGAGGGAGGAGGCATGGGGTAAAACGATGATATTCATTATTTAATAATAATAATAATAATAATAATAATAATAATAATAATAATAATAATAATAATAATATTGATAATAATAATAATAATAACTGCGATTGTCTTCAATAATCATGTTTATCTTAACCTATCTAATTAATGAAATAATAGCAATAATTTAAAAAACATTTATTATTTAAGAAATTGTTTTTCTTTTTTGAAATACAATTTACTTTTCAATTGCAGCACCCTAAGGGCAAAGTTCTTGGCTCCTGGTTCGACCCTCATTCAACTGCACGGTTCACTGAACGATAAATCAGCGGAGCGTGAAATCAGGTGGTTCTTTCCCATGGAGCAGGTGCTCCTGGTCATCAAGCCGGTGGCTTTCAATCTCAAAGGTAGGATCCCCATTTTTTTTTTCAGAATTAATTCGTAATAATTCTGCCCTCGTCAGCTTAATTTATTCATGTATTATCATAATTTATCATTGTTTATTATTATTATTATTATTGTTATTATAATTTATTGTTGTTATTAGTAATGGCCATTCCACAATTCCACCTCTCTCTCTTCTCTCAGATCACATCATGTCAGTATTGAGAGAGGAAGGTTTCCTCGTGGCGGGGCGCAAGATGTACACCCTGACAGCGGACCAGGTCAGGGCCTTGTACGGCATGTACAAGTCGCAGAAGATACTCGATCCGCTAGTCACTGACCTCACGAAGTATGCCCTCGGTGATGATGATAATGATGATGATGATGACGATGTGGAGGACAGAGCATTAATTATGTTTTCCAATCATCAATCGCAATAACACTTTTCCCCATCACCACCGCCATCATTATCATCTTCGACGTTATCATCATCATCATCGTCATCAACATCATCATCATCATCAGATCGGCTAGCTGCTTCGTCATCCTGTCGCGTAACTCGGCCATCGACCGGCTAAAAGATCTACTCGGCTACCTGAGCAATCCGTCCGACATGCCGGCCGACTTTGACCGCGAGGATGAAGAGGAAGAAGAGGATTTCTTCAACGACGCCGGCTCCGTAGCCACTGAAGCCAGCCGCCTGGACGCCGAGCTGATAGAGCAGATGAAGAACATCTACATGTCAAGTGGAATGGCCATACCTGTAATGACCTACTTGCCAGATCAGTTCAAGAAGTTGGTAGTCGTCGAGCGCTTGTAGTCGCTTCTGTTTGTCGTCTGGATCCATGCATTCTGGATTCATTCATTCATTCATTCACTCAGTCATCCATCCATCCATCCATCCATCCATCATTTCACATTTTCCAGTCTAACCGCCACATTTGGCAACCTGATGCCAGACAAGAGCATCCACATCTCAGAAGACGTCGAACAGGCGACCATTGACATCGAACAGATTTTTGGGGACGTCAAGTTCGACAGAGACGGTGAGTGTTCTAGAGGTCACTAAGTTCATTACATGAATACAGGGTTAGGTCAATAGGTGCAATATCATGGGGTCGAGAGTCCCAGGTCTTCAAAATTTGCCGGCGTTTGTTACAAGTTGTTGTAACACAAAACATGCCACAAGTTAAGTTCTGATTGCAAGGACTGATTGTGGTTTACAGTTTAAAGATTGAAGATATCATCTGCATTAAATAAAGCCGTAATATTGACCCGCCCTACAATAAAATGACCTCGGCCTGACCCCTGACATTAATATTTATTTATCTCTTTTCACAAAGGCTATATGAAGAAAAAGAAAAGATTGCGTCTGAAAATCTGCGACACCAAGAGTTAGTGGCCAAATAAATATTCATGAATTCTTAATTCTTAATTAGTCATAAATATTAATGAATGAATTTCAACATTTCCATTTTAGAAATCCAGATGATGACCAAGGAAGGTACGCCATATTTTTATTATTATTATTATTGTTAATATATTGTTTAATATATTGTTTATAATGCAGATTATATTTATTGTTAATAAAATATCAATAATTATAATTATATTAATACAAATTTATTTTTAATATTTAAATAACCGTACTCTTAGAGGTTTTTTTAAGAGCAAGAAAAATATTGTCCCCAAAATATTTATAAAAAACTTTCACAAGGTGGCTTCTGGGAATTCCCCAGATGTTTAAAATAAATAAATTTAAAAAAAAAAAAGAAATACAAAGTTAAAAATAATAAAACCATTCCGGTTTTCCACGGTTGATCGGAAGGTGGCGGAATTTCAAAACCTCGCGCGGGAAAAACATCTGCGCATGCGCCGTGAATTTCTTCTGGATGAGTTTGTCATCGATTGGATGATGGATGTCCTTCTATTATCGCCCGGAAGAAACTCCGTGGCAGACGATTTTACTCCTATTTTATAAGCTTGTTACGTTTCCTCTTCGAAGGGTTTCTTTATTATTTTTAAGTTATTATTTTTATTTTCAATAGCTATTCGTTGTTTTAAATGAAAAAGTATTTTTTTTTCTTTCCGAGTGGACTGAAGAGCTGCCTTTGTGTTGCACAATGGTTATCATCAAACTGGAAATCGTGTTTAAAATCCCTGCGATTTTGCAATGGACTTTGCAGGGCTTAATGTAAAACGTTCGCAGTAAGGCGACCGCACCTATGAACTCAGTAACCCCTCTTCATCCAATCGCTGCGCCATTCCATCATCATCATCATCATCATTCCCAACCGACTTGTGCCGTCAGAGGTCTTCGAAGAGGTGTCTAGGATGTCTCCACCGGTCAGAGAGGAGCAGAAAATCGACGCCGCAGCCGAAGAGAAGTTGAAGCGACTGAACGAAGAGAAACTGCTCGCCCAGCTGAAAGAACGAGAAAAAGAAGAAGCCAGAGCCATTTACGAGGCCAAATACATCGATCCCGTCGATCTCTTCAAGTGGGGCGCCATCGTCGAATATCCAGCTCCGGATTTGCCCTGTTTGAACGTCGAGCTGGACTTTACCTTCGGAACTGACGAACCTACACGGGCCGATAGGGCTGACAAGGCTTCTCTAAGAGATCCTAACCAGCTCAGGGCAGAATACGAGGCCCAACTTCTAGCCGAGGGCAAGATTCAGTTTGAGTTTTTGAGTTTGGCTTTGCTATGTTTCCAGTTGCTTACTAACGAGTACTAACGAGGGGACTGGAGTGGCTATGATTGGCTATGAGTGGCTATGAGCGGCCATGAGTGGCCATGGGCGGCTACGAGATCAAATGGTTCATCTAGTGGTTTGACGCTTGCCATCCGTCCTGCGCTTTGAATGCTTAAAATAGGGGTGCCTTTGATCCAGGGATGGGCTAAAGATGCAAAATATTCTTTTTTTTTTGGTTTTTGTTGAATGTTTATTCTTATTTAATTTTAAAAACTTGGTTTAAATTTTTCTGTTTTTCTTCTATTTAACTTGTTTTTGTATTTCTCTTTAATTTTTCATGAAATTATTTTCTATTTAATATCAAATGGATGCGAAAAATCATATAATATAAAATACAAATCATACAAAGAGATCACCACACTCTCGTCACCTTGGAACACGAAAAATCGTTTAAACGATGTCGAATGCATCTTCGATACGATTGTATCATCATCGTCGTCGTCGTCATCACCGTCGTCATCACCATCGTCAACATCGTCATCATCGTCATCTTGTTAATATTTACAGAAGAGGAAGAGAACGAAGAGGAAGAGCTCGTAGTTGAAAAAGTCGAAGACGAGCCTTCAGTTCCCGAGCCTGAGAAAGAAGTTGTTAACGTTGATTTTATGCCGAAAGCACACAAATTACCCAGCAAGGATGCGATTTCCATCAAGACCAGCAAGTCTAAGATGACGACCAAGTCGAAAGCCCTTTCGGCCAAAGTCTCCTCCATTGGCTCTCCAAAGTCCACGGTCACCAAGAAAAGTAGGACATCGGTGGGTACTAAGGGCAGGACCAAGACGGTCAAGAAACGATAACCGCAAAAGCAATACTTTGGTCGACCTTTCACTGACCTCGATGTGACCTCGATGTGACCTCTGGTTCTAACTCCGTCGTTAAACCGTGAAAACCATTTTAACTTTCAAAGTTTTCCAAGACGGAGTTTGTTTTTCCTTTATCTTCCGGCCATGTTTAGTTTTACCATCGGTCATCGGTTTCTCCATTTCCGGTTACGCAATCACGGGTGTCCCTCTGGCGGATGTCCGGGAGTCAAGTTTGGCGTGTGCACCGATGTTTCATTTCATTCGAGGCGCTAGATCATCGATGCGGCGTCCGGCTTTTGAAGATGATTTATGCAAATTATATTAATTTATGCGAAGATGGGCGGAGCGCATTACCACGTGACATCAATAAAAGAATATGATTATATATAATTTTTGTATGTTTTTTTTCTGTGTGACAATCTTTTAATTATTAAAAAAGAAATAAATAAAAAATATAAACGAAGAAAAATAATATTTACGGTGATAAGTAATATTTATTGCATTTTCCTGCCTGCTTGGACCTGATTGGACAATTCGATTTTTCAAATTTCCCGGGAAACTGAATCGCCTTCCTGCAAAGAATTGCCAGAAACTGTCATCAACTTTCAATGATTTACTATTTAATAATTATAATAAAAGTTTAAACTTATTGTTATAATCGTGTATAATTTGCCATTATTATTAAATTTAATTTTTTATTATAAATAAAGAGATTAAAATATCGAAAATCATTAAATTAAAAACCCAAGCGTTCTAATTAAAAATCGACCCTAGCAACCGTCCGAGAAGGAAAGAGAGAGAGAGAGATGGTAAGGTCAGGGAGGGGAGGAGAGATGGTGACGTCAGAAGAGAGGCGGAGTTTGTTCCGTCCACGGGAAGCCATGCTTTAAAATGGTGGAAGAATCTGGAATCTGGAAAAAGAAAAAAGTTTGAAATCGTTTCCTGGCAAATTGAAACCTACGATTGGATGCCAGTCGTCTGGAACAAGGTTGGTGAAGATGATGACGACGACGATGATGATGAGGACGGTGATGATGATGATAACGATGGTGATGACGACGACGGAGACGGTTATGATGATTATCACGATGATAGTGATGATTAATTTAATTTATTTTTTTTAAATTGAATAAAAAGCTGTAATTCTATTTAATCCATAAAATGTAATATTAATTCTAAATTAAACAATGTAATTGACAAGGTAACAAGTAACGTTTAACAATCAATTTGTTTTGTCAAAAACTTTAATTTCGATAAATAAACAAATAAACAAACAAATAAATAAATAAATTAATTAATTAAACAAATAAATAGGAAAAACAAATTTAAATATCGTCTGGTGACCTCTTACGACAGTTGATGTTTTCATTTTGAATTAAAGGCTTTTAAATATTTTTTTGTTTTTTTAAAGTCAAAGTTTGTTAAATAATGAAATAAGCAAAATGGACATTTTAATGGACTGACTTAATTAAGAACCAACCAGAAAATTAAATAATAATTGTTAAAATAAATAAATAAACAAATAAGTTAATAATAATAATATTATTATTGTTAATTTATGGTTTAGGTAAATTAATTAATAATAATTTTATTATAAATAATAATTAATTTGAATTTATAAATTAATCAAATAACTTTTCGTGTCCGACTTTCTTGATTAACTTTCTGCAGAATCCCAATCAACAACGTCTGAGACATTCCGTTGCTATGGAAACGTGGAGCCAATAGTTATAATATTAGTAATAAAAATAAATAATTTATAATAATAATAATAATAATAATAGTGATAATAACAATTAATAATAATAGTAATAATAATAATACTAATAATGTTAAACAATAAAATGTTAAAATAGCATCAACAATAAGAACTGCAAGAATTGAAATAATAAAATAATAAAAAATTAATAAAATAATAAAAATCGTCAATTACTTGGTTTCCTTTCAGTCGAAAGAAATTATGTCTGGCAGCAGTTGTTTTTATGTCTCATAATTATTTTATTATTTATTTAATTAATTATTTTATTATTTAATTAATTATTTTATTGTTTAATTAATTATTTTATTATTTAATTAATTATTTTATTATTTAATTAGTTATTTAATTATTTAATTATTTCTGTCTCCAAGAATTTATTGCAACTCATTCCTGTAAGCCATAGTTGTCATTATTTCTGTGATTTATTAACATTAATGCTATTATTATTATTATTATTATTATTATTATTATTGTTATTATTATTATTGTTATTGTTATTATATTACCATTATTATTTATAGTCATTATAGTCATCATTAAATGCATTATTAAATTATTTTTTTTTTACTTTTAATAATTCAAAAATGTGAATAAATAAATAAATGGAACAACAGAAGTTAAGACACACGAAATGTTTTATTATTTAATTTATTTATTTAATCATTTATTTAAGAAAAAAACAAATCAGGATTTACTTCAGCAATTTTCTGCGCCATTAATATCAAGTGCTCAGGCCAATGCATCATCAAAATGGCCGACAACAACAACAACAACAAACCCGAAGTGAAACTAGCCGTCAACCGGGAAAAATCGAATAAATTAAGATTAATAAACTGGAATTAATGGAAAGTAATGTACAAAAAGTCGACGTCCTAAGTGGATTTTATGAGAGGACGGTGGCCGCTGTTGGGCCGTGGTTTGGCCGTGGTTGGGCTGTAGTTGGGCTGTGGTTGGGCCGTGGCTGGGCTAGAGGAGGGAAGGAGACAGACGTTATTATCTCTTTAGGGGGCTGTTTATGGGCGATTCCCCTCCGAGGGTCACACGAGGTCACAAGAAATAGAAGCGATTGCTTTAAGCCCGGATGATGATCAACGATTGAATCAGATGGAGGAGGCGATGATGATGATGATGATGATGACGACGACTATGATGAGGAAGGTAATGGTGATGATCTTGATGAATCTACAACATAAGGGGGATTTGGCGTGTAATATTTTACATGCTTCGGTAGTATCACTTTTCCAAATTTAGAACTATTCATAAATTTCTGGGGAATAAACCGCAAATTAGTTTCGATTTGTCAAAGTGACAGTGGTAAAAAGTAGAATCAATGAAAAGTCTTAAAACAGGGGTTTTTTTTAATCATTAACTTTCGATTTCTCAATCATTCTTTCACTTTTCTTCATTTATTCACTCGCTCGCTTCTACTGCTACTATTACCATTACCTTCCGCTGGGTACCCCACTCATCTACCCTCTTCCACACACCCCAAAGGGTGATTGGGTGTTCTGCGTACTGCCCTCTTGAAACCAATCGTCTCAGACCAATGGCTCTGGCATCGTTCTTGTTTAGGGCAATAAAACACTTTCAAATATGCAACGATATAATCGAAAGATCATAAAAATGCCATCGTATGATGTTACTCCAAGGAAGTTTAACGGAGGGTTCGGGCGGCGGTTGGAAAGTGGGTCAGCCATTGGAAGGGGGTAAGGGTTGCACCTGTGGCGGGGTGGATTGACCCGATGTTTCAACAGGTAATGAAGCTTATTATAAATTGACTACGACGACGATGATGATGATGATGAATATTGTTGCTGATATTATTATTTTTTAATTATTTGTCTCTTAGCATCGACTATACAATGTAATTCGTGCCAATTCTAAGACCACCAGGAATCGAAAGTGGAAATTGAAGTGGAAATCACAAACTCCGAATTAAAAAAAAACCAAATCTCCTTCTAGAATTCTTGAAGACGAAAGTCACCATCTGTCGATAGGTGGCCATGAATCTGAGTAGTTTCAATTCCTGCCTCCTCAACTTCCTATTGGAGCAGAACTTGACCTCTAACGACAGCCAATCAAATCGCTCGACCTTAACATTCGATGACGTCATCATGTCGGGCTTAATTCAGTGCAGGAGAGGAGAAGATGACCAATTGCGTTCCAAGCATCTCATCAGGTGACGACGACGACGACGACGATGATGATGATGATGATGATGATGACGACAATAATAACAACACTTGCCTGATCATATATGATATAATAACAATAATAATAATAATAATAATATAATTATAAATATAATATGTAATAATATTAACAACAGTTAGAGTCGACGTTGGAAACAGAACGCGGTCGAGCATAGACAAACTAACATAGAAACAAAAGCCTAGGAAAAGATGGCGACTTGCATAGTTAATTACGGAGCTCATCCAATCATCAAAGAATGAATCCGACGACAACACAACAACAACAACAACAACGACAATAGCAATACTAGCAACAACAACAAAATTGCAATAGCAACAATAATAGCAATAAAAATAATTACTGGAATATTCGTCCTTCTAATCATGTCTTTCATTAACCGGTCGGCAATCTCTTTACTGTGCTCTCGGAAGCGATGCATTTCTTATTCGGATTAGATATAAGAAAAAGAGAGCGCCACATAAATTATTATCCGGGCACCTGTTTCTTTTACACAGCTCCGGAAATAAGCGCCGAAATATCGCCCTGCGCTAGATAAATGGCTGAGGAATGCGCGCTACATAAAGAGGTTTAGTCGGTGTTTCCTGCATTATTGAACTGCGCTAGGAAGATTTACACATTGGCCTCTTTCCGGCGGTGTGCCTCAGAAGGAACTTCATTCTTATTCGACTGGAAAGTTCTGCTGGAAAATAACTGGAATACATAAGGAGGCTGAACGCAAATTATCCACGCCATTCGAATGACAATGGATTTTTGTAGCGCACACTCATGCATACCTCACCTCTCGGCCATCAATTTCGTGCTGTGAATTGTAAATGTCGAGTTCAATTGTCCAAGCCACTCTTAAGATTCTGAGATCATCGATACCCATGAAGTATTGAAGACTTCATGTTTGTGTTTAAGAGACAAACTGAAAACTGAAAATCCCGAGACGATAGAATATGTTCAGAAGTACTTTGTAACTCGAGAATAAAGTACTTTTGCAAATTACATTTACTTTTAGAATACTTCTGATTCTAACTTGTAAAGTTGTAAAATTTGTTTTATAACTTAACTTCATTCAGGTTTTACCTCAACGGAGTGGCAGGTCTCGTCGTCAGCGCCTTTGGATTGGCAGGGAACCTCACATCTTTCCTCGTCCTGACACGGAAGTCCATGGCACACATCTCCACCTATTGCTACCTGTCGGCATTGTCTGTCTTCGACTTCTTCTTCATCCTTTGCTCAGTCCTTCTCCATGCCGAAGAGGCCACGCCACCTAGCCTGGACACGCCCAGTTGGCTTGAACCGACACTACCCTCGTATTATCCTTACTTTTTCCCTTATCTCCACCCTATAGCTTTCTTTATCCAAGTGGCATCCATTTGGTTGACTTTGGCATTTACTGTGGACAGGTTAGGCAGGTTTTCGTGATGACGGAGGGTATTAATGTTTTGGTGCAAAGGTTTCGCGTTCGAATCCGAGCTTTGGGAGTTTTTTTTTCTTTTTTTTTGCTCTCTCGGGTTATTTGAGTGCAAATCGTAAAAAGGTCGTTGTTTGAATTGTTTGAAGAAAATTGAAAAGGAAGAATTTCAAATTAAAAATTTAACAAACAAAAACAAAAAAAAATTATAGTTAATTTAGTTCTTAATCAATATTTTATAGATTAAAGTGATTTATTGTCCAAATGTCTTTTTTAAATTATTCATTTCAAATGGAAATTCCAATTCTCAGATTTAAAATTAAAAACACACCTCAAATCATGACCATCACACGACCCGCATTCTAGATACATCATGATCTGCCTGCCCTTCAGAGCCGATAGCTACTGCACCGTAACGAGGTCACGAAAGGTCATACTGGCCTTGACCCTGGTCTGCTTCCTCTTCAATCTGCCAAAGTTCTTCGAGTATAGAACGATCAAGGTCGCCCCTGGACTGATTGGCAACTTCAGACGGGGTAGGGGCACGCGCCAAGCCTCGGCCTCTGGGTCAGACTACGACGTCATGATTGACCTGACCCCGATAGGGCAAAACGTTTGGTTCAAGATACTCTACCATTCCTGGTTCTATGTGGTCTTCGTCAGCGGTGTACCTTTTGTTGTACTTTTCGTACTGAATGGACTCCTCATCAGTACCGTGCGCTCGTCCAGGAAGAGGGGCAAACAGCTGAACCCCGGCGAGAGGAAAAGGACTGATACCACGATCATGCTCATCAGCGTAGTCCTCCTCTTCTTCGTGTGCCAGACGCCGGCTCTCGTCTCCAGGGTACTCTGGGCCTATCAGGATCCATCGCAGGCCTTTAGACAGTCAGTAGCTTTGTTTTGTTTGTGCCTGTGTTTGTACGGCTTTGTTTGTATGTGTGGTTGTTTGTGTTTGTATGTGGTTGTTTGTGTGGTTATTCTCTCCGGTGTGTGTGTGTGTGTGTGTCACAGAAGGTTTTAATCTTTTAAATTCGAAGGAATTTTGAATTTTTTATTTCAAAAAACAAAGATTATTTTTTGTTTTTGCACTGAAATATTTTTATTTCAATATTTATGAAATTAATGTATTAATATCTTTTATTGTGTTCTTTTCGCGTGAATAAATTATGCTTATTTCTTGGTTAATCTTGAAAAATTGTCCGGCGTTTGTTGTCTGGTCATCCATCAGTTGCCATGACAACCGGCCTCGCTAAAATCTAAAAATTTAACTCTGCAAAATGTTTTTCTAAATTAAAATAAATTCCTTTAAAAATAATTATATTAATTAATTATATTAATTTTAATTAATTAATTAAAACGAATTAATTTTTAATTTTCAAAATAAACAAAAAGGTATTTAGAAAATAAATGAGGAAAGAAGGAAGCGATTAACATTACAATAACATGATGATGATGGATGGACAGATGAATAAAGGAATAGATGAATGAATGGATAAATGAATGAACGAATGGTACATACTAATTCATAGCAAATTTATAGCTGAAAATAAGCAGCAATAATAATAATATTAAATTTAAATTATTCATTTTGTTTTATTAAAT